>OY757910.1:131108872-131578872 GCA_963585895.1 Sepioteuthis lessoniana
AAAGCAACTTATCGTAGAAAATGGAATCTATTTTATTGGCTGCATAGTTTTACTAGCAGCGTCTTATCCAATCTCTTCTCTTTTGAAGAATGCCAATTCTAAGTTATTTATTTTATATAATCCAATTCATTTCAGTGTGACACTTTAAGGTTAACTGATAAAGAAAATTAGTTAGGATGGCTTTTATAAATGTAAAGATTATTATTAATCTGAATGTAAATGTTGTTCGGGCATTGCCATTTGCGTGAAGTAATTGCTGTTTTTGTGAAGGAACTACGAATTTGGAATACAGGTTATCACCATAGAAACAGGCACTGCATAGTCTTCAAATATAAATAGGATTCAGTTTACAAATTTGCCAGTAACTCATATTCCTATCTTTATCACAGAAGAGAATAACTGTTTTCAGAAACTTTTGATTAAGTGGTTTGTTACAGACTTCTGAATTTTTGCCTTTTACCTAACTTGCAAAAATGAACTTAACCTTTAACAGCATCGCTTATACGTGGGTGCAAAAATCATGACTTAATGAAATAATATCTGTAATTTGTAGCAAATAAAACTGCACAATATTTTTCAAATTTTTATTACGTTCGAAAGAACATTTTCAAAAAAAATATAATGCTGCAAATTGGTTATTCCAGCAAATACATGTTTGATAATTTTTACTCTTGTTATATATATATATATATATATATATATATATTTGACTCTTGTTATATATATATATATATATATATATATATATATATATATATATATATATATATATATTCGTGTGCACCAAAACACTATGACTGAAAAGCCGACTTCAAGTACTTTGTAAAGGCACTACTACATGTTGAATACTGGTTATTACCATGGTAACAGGCGCTATATAGCCTTCAAATATGTAAAGGATTCAGTTTACCCATTTGCTAGTAATTCATATTCCTATCTTTATTACAGAAGAAAATAACTGTTTTTAAAAACTTTTGATTGGGTGATTTGTTAGAGACATCTGAATTTTTGCCTTTTACATGACTTACAGAAATGAACTTCAAATGTTATACAGAGTTTTATTTGCTACAAATTACAGATATTATTTCATTAAGTCATGATTTTTGCACCCACGTACAAGCGATGCTGTGAAAGGTAACAAGTCATCATAAAATGTTTTGATACGTAAAGTTTTCTAGTTTTTGTTAATTTAATGTTGCTTTTATGTAATGAGAATCACTCGTTTAGTGATTGACTGCAGGCAATATATATCATTAAAAAGCTAGTACCTTTGATTATGTGGACGATATTTATTGAGTTGCAGCTTAAATTTCTATTTATCATGAATGTTGTTTTGGGGTTTTTGTTGCTATGGAATTTTCCTTTTATATTGCATAATCTGCATGTTTTATTTTGCATTTTCACACTCCATGAATTGTGTATTTATCAGATTTACATGAGTTTAAAGTGTTTTAAATTTTGGGTTGTCATTTGTTTATAATGATTATTGTTGCGTCTCGTATATTTTTACTTTTCTCATTGTTTTTAAGTTGATCTAGATTTATTGATATTTCTGTGAAGAGTTGTTTTTGTTGTATGTTGAGATATATGCTAAAGATTGTTTTCTGCAATGCTTTATGGGGTTTGTCGTCCTTTTAATGGTATTTTCTGCTAATTCACATCCCTTGTTTATTAGTGTTAAGGGATATATCACCTCTGATGGTGGGTTACTCGTAATTACTCTTTGTCGGAGGTTTTTGTTAGGGAACATAGTGCAGATTCTACGTGCTAGAATGTAAGTTATGGATGAAGTAATGTCTATTGTTGGATGTCTGTGGCTTTGTGGTAAATATATGATAATTTGTCTAGTTTGATTTTCAATGAAGATGTCTAAAATGGTAGTTTTTTGAAATTGGGTTCTATGATGAATTTTACTTTAGTGTGTAGGTTTTGGTGTAAGTTATATAAATTGTTAATGTTGTCTATGAAATATGAAACAATGATTGCTGTATATTTTCCATGATCTAAAAATTCTGTTTTTATATTTTTTGCTGTATTTTTCCCCGAAGATTTTATATAGATTTTCCCTTACGTATAGGAAAATTAGGGTGGCGTATGTTGGTACCATTTTAGTTCTCATCGCTGTTTCTAGGGATTGGATATAATTTTTGTTAACGAATTGAAGAGAGTTATTATTTAGGATTAGTTCTATAACATCAGTAACATTTTGTTAAATCTTAGATACAAAGTTTCTGGGTATTTTTCAATTCAAAATGAGATGGCATGTGTTTCTAATTCATGATCGATATTACTATATAGGTTTGTGACATGAAATGTAGCTCTGAGTGTATTGGGTCAGTTTTTGGTGTTTAAAAAGTTGATGTCATCTCTAATGTAGCTTTTTCTCTTATATAGGAATGGCTGTAGTAGAATGTCTATTAGTTTGCAGAGTCTGTATAGGTCTAAATTTGAGATCACTGGGGTTTAGAATTTCTATGTATTTAGATTTTTGTGTTTCGACTGATATTTCTGATTCCTTGGACTTGTGAATTTTTGGTTATCCGTAAAAATTTTCAGTCTTTGGAATGTAGTTAGTTAGGAAGTCCCTTTCTTTTTTAGTTAATGTTTCATTGTATATTTTGCAGATTTTGTAATTTTTGATGATATCATTGTCTATGTTTGTATTAAGTAATTTATTGTTTGTTTCATCTCTTCGTATTTCCTGGATTTTTTTTCTGTCATGTTTAATTCAAAATGTCTTCATCATTTCCCTTGTCAGCTTCTTTTATAATTGTGTTATTGTTTTTAAACATATTTTGAGTTTTTTTTGGGGGGGGATTAGAGATTGTTATGTGTAGTTTTTCGAAGCTGAAGTTTCAGAGCTTTTCGAAAAATATGTTTAATTCACTGTTATTATTCTTTGTCCGGGTAAAAATTTTGATTTAATCATTTTACTAGGGAGTCATCTGTATTTTCTTTATTCGAATTTCTCTATCAATCTAAATTTCTTTTCAAAATCCTTAGTGGCTTATTTAATTCTCCTTGGTTGCTTTTTGGGGTGGAGAAAAATTTTAAACCTAGATCTAATTCCTAGATCTAATTAATCAATCAGATTTTGTGTAATTTATTTGTTGATACATTGATTATTTGAAGTTTTATGATATCAATCTTGTTATGTATGTTTCTTAAACTTTCGTTTTTGTTCGGCTTGTGTCGTTTAAAAATAGTTTGTTATTATGTTATTATTATTCCTAAGGTAATTTGGGTTGGAAAAATGTTACCTACCGTGTTGTCATCCGAAGGGTAATTTGGGGGTTGGCTAAGAAAAGGTTTCTTATGTTGTTTTTGTTGTTATCACCAGGGTAATTTGGGGTTGGCTAAGAAAAATAAACCTTTTCTTAGCCAACTCCAAATTACCCTTCGGATAACAACAACAACAACATAAGGTCTCTTAGCCTCTTTTGTTATCCCAAGGGTAATTTAGGTTGGTAAAGAAAAGTTTTCTTTTCTTCTGTTGTTATCCCGAGGGTAATTTAGATTGGCTAAGAAAAGGTTTCTTACGTTGTTGTTCTTATGCCAAGGGTGATTTAGGTTGGCTTGTTGCTGTTATCCCGAAGGTAATTTGGGTCGATTATGAAAAGGTGACCTACCTTGTTGTTATCCCAAGGGTAATTTGAATTGGAAACGAAAAGGTATTGAGTTGTTGTTGATATCCCGATGGTAATTTGGATTGCGAAAGAAAAGGTTTCTTACGTTGTTGTTATTTCGAATATAATTTGGGTTTGCATAGAAAGGGTTTCTTACGTGGTTTTTTTTTTTATCCCAAGGATAATTTGGTTTGGCTAAAAAAGGTTTCTTACGTTGTCGTTGTTATACTAAGGGTATTTTGTTTTGCCTAAGAAAAGGCTTCTTACTTTCTGTTGTTAGCCCAAGGGGTAATCTGGGTTGCCTCGGAAAAGGTTTCTTATGTTGTTGTTATCCTGAGGTTAGTTTAGGTTGGCTAAGAAAAGGTTTCTTACCTTTTTGTTGTTATTCCAAGGGTGATTTGATTTGGCTAAGAAAAGGTTTCTTACATTGTTTTTGTTATACCGAGGCTAATTTGGGTTGAATAAGTAAAGGTTTTTTACATTGTGCTTGTTATACTGAAGGTAATTTCGGTTGCCCAAGAAATTTGGTTAGGTTGTTGTTATGCCGATTGTGTTTTGGGTTGGCTTATGAAACGTTTCTTACCTTATAAAACGTTTCTTAAATTGAGGGTAATTTGGGTTGCCTAAGAAAAGGTTTCTTATCTTCTGTTGTTTTCCCAAGGGTAATTTTGGTTGGCTTAGAAAAGGTTTCATACATTGTTATTGTTATCCCAAGGGTAATTTGGGTTGATTACAAAATGATTTCTTACGTTGTTGTTGTTATCCCATGGGTAATTTTTGTTACTTAGGAAAAAATTTCTTAGGACGTTGTTGTTTTCTCGAAGGTTATTTGGTTTGCTTAAGAAAAGGTGTCTTACCTTGTTGTTATCCCGAGTGTAATTTGTGTTGGCCATGAAAACGTTTTTTTACGTTGTTCTTTTAATCCCGAGTGCAATTTGGCTTAGCTTAGGAAAGGATTCTTACGTTGTTGTAGTTACCCGAGGGTAATTTGGGTTGCCAAAGAAAAGGTTTCTTAGCTTGTCTTTATCCCAAGGGTAATTTTGGTTGTCAAAGAAAAGTTTTCTTACTTTGTTGTTGTTATCCCAAGGGAAATTTGATTTGGCTTAGAAACAGTTTCTTACGTTGTAGTTGCTACTCGAGGGTAATTTGGGTTGCCAAAGAAAAAGTCTCTTTCGTTGTTGTTGATATCCCAAAGGTAATTTTTGTTTCTAAGAAAAAGGTTTTTACGTTGTTGCTGTTATCCCAATGGTAATTTGAGTTGGCTTAGGAAAAATTTCTGCTGTTGTTGTTATTATTTCAATGGTTATTTGTGCTTGCTAAGAAAAGGTGTCTTACGTTGCTGCTGTTGTCATCCCGAGGGTAATTTAGGTTGCATAAGAAAAGGTTTCTTACGTTGTTGTTGTTGTCATCCCGAGGGTAATTTAGGTTGCACAGGAAAAGGTTTCTTACGTTGATGTTGTTTTCCTGCAGGTAATTTGGGTTGCATAAGTAAAGGTTTCTTACGTTGATGTTGTCACCCCGAAGGTAATTTAGGTTGCATAGGAAAAGGTTTCTTACGTTGTTGGTGTTGTCACCCCGAGGGTAATTTGGGTTGCATAATAAAAAATGTTTCTTACGTTGATGTTATTGTCACCCCGAGGGTAATTTAGGTTGCATAAAAAAAGGTTTCTTACGTTGTTGTTGTTGTCATCCCGCGGATAATATGGGTTACATAAGAAAAGGTTTCTTACGTTGTTGCTGTTGTCATCCCGCGGGTAATTTAGGTTGCATAGGAAAAGGTTTCTTACGTTGTTGTCGTCCTTCCGCAAGTAATTTGGGTTGCATAAGAAAAGGTTTCTTGCGTTGTTGTTGTTATCTTGAGGGTAATTTAGTTTGTCTAAGAAAAGGTTTCTTACCTTCTGCTGTTATCCTGGGGGTAATTTGGGTTGCATAAGAAAAGGTTTCTTTCCTTGTTATTCCAAGCGTAATTTGTTTTGGCTAAGAATAGGTTGCTTATCTTGTTGTTATCACAAGGGTAATTCCAGGTGGCTTAAAAATATTTCTTAATTTGTTGTTGTGATCCCAAGGATTATTTAGGTTTACTAAGAAAAGGGTTTTTTGTTGTTGTTGTTGTTGTTGTTGTTATCCCGACGGTAATGTGTGTTGCATAGGAAAAGGTTTATTCCGTTGTTGTTGTTATCCTGGGAGTTATTTGTGTTGTCTAAGAAAAAGGTTTCTTATCATGTTGTTATCCCGAAAGTAGTTTTGCTTGCCAAAGAAAAGGTTTTTTTGTTGTTCTCCCGATGGCAATTTGATTTCACTAATAAAAATTTCTTACCTTGTTTTTATTCCGAGGGTAATTTGAATCTCCAAAAAAAGTTGTTTTTTTTTACTTCGTTGTTATTACCAGGGTAGTCCTTTTTGTTTCTTCCTCAGTTATGGGGTGCATTATAATGGATGTTATTTCACCCAATTCTGCATTTGTGAGTACGTATGGTGGTTGGACCAATTTTTTGTATAGGGACTAATTTTATTTTTACTTAAAATGTTGTTTCTTATTGAGTGGATGTTGCTTTTTGGGTTGTTGCACCAATTCTTTTGTGGGCGATGGTATCTATGGCGATTAATCTTTTCTATAGGGTTGTTTCTCTTTATTGGTATTTGTTTAGATAATTCCATCTGTTGTGTGAATATGTATGTATACGGTAGTGTGCCTTGAGGTGTTTTTTTTTCTTTAGTGTGGTTTTCTTTGTGGGTGTGAGGTTGTTGTTCGTTTGAGTGTGTGAGTTTGTTTCGTAATGGGTATTTTTTGTTTTTTGGGGTATCTTTATGTTCTTTGTTTTTGTTTTTGATTTTTTTCCCCTTAATTTTTTCGTTTTCTTTCTCTTTTTCATTTTTTGGGGGGTTAATTTGTCAGTCATATCTTTTTTGTCCAGTATTTTTTGTTTTTTTCTTCCTCTCTTTTATATCTTTTCTTATACTTCCGATAGGAATTGTGTTATCATGGGAGAAAGTTCTTTGATTTCCATTAATACTTCCAGGTCTATTTCTTGGTATTTATATAATGTGTATATCTGTCTTCTTAAAGTTCTATCTGAGTTTTTAATTTCATAAAGTTTTATTTCGTTCTTATTTTTTTTGTGTCCTTTTGTGTCTTGAGTAATTTTTTCCTTAAATTTTATTGGGATGAATATTTCATGTATTCCTTTGAAATCTTTGTAAATTATTGATGTTTATTGCTTTTGCTAGCTTTGGAAGATGATTTAGGAGGTTTTCTCACATTTTGAGGTTTTGTTTTTTAGTGCAGATTTCCTTTGTATTTTGTAGATATCCATAATTGATTTCAAAATAGTCTACTTTCTCTCCGGTTGGTTTCCCTTTGTTGGGATATTAGGTAATCAGTGATGGCGTATTTAGTTTTTATTTGCTTTCTGAAAAGTCTCAGCTTTTCCTTTATTTTTGTAACGTTGCGAGTATTTCTTCCATGATGAGTTCTTTTACACCATTCTTTCTTTTCTTGGAGCATATAAAAAATTGTTGTGGATCCAATGAGAAAAAAGTAAATATTTTGAAATGAATAGGTCTGCAAATAATTTCAAATTTGATATTTAGGTTTTTATCATTTCATATACTAGTGCTCTACACGTGTTTCCGACTTTACGTTCTCTCCAGGAGAATTCGAATGGTGAAGTCAAGTTTTGCTTGTTTTTATAGTTAATATTGTTTTCATTGGAATGTGTTCTTTTTTAATTTCAATATCAGTTTTTGTGAATGTTACACTGGGCTTAGTTGTCTGTGAAGACCTCTGCTCTCTGTAGATGTTCTTTGAAAATCATCATTCATCATGTTACGCAGCCAGCACAAATCTCCCTGACCCTCTCTCGCCATCGGTCTCTATCGTCCATCGCTTCCACGAGATCGTCTTGGTTATATCCTGTATCGGCACAGAACTGTTGTATATAGGTTCTCTCTGGTCTTCCTGCCTTTTCTCGTCCATGTGAAGGGGTCCGCAGGAGTATATCGCTAATGGGTTTGTCTTTACTTCTCGAGCAGTTTCCCGCATGTCTGGTTTGTCTAACTTGGATAGTTTACGTGATGGGTGGTAGGTGGCTGTTTTGTGGGGTGTTGCCTCCAGGACTTGGTCAATATTGCTCGAAGCATTCTTATGTAATTGTTAGCGTTCATGTAGTGCATCCATATAGCAGTATCGATTCGACCGCTACTTGGAAAAAAACCTACGTTTTATTTGATCGGTCTGGTCTGACTTCCATATGACCAATAGCTATCGATAGCTGTCCATGCCCTTGCAAGTCGCGTGTTGATGTCGTTCTCGGTTGATGAGACACTGCTACCTGGGTAGGTGAACTTGTCCACTAGTTTCAAAGGCCTACCCTTTTGTGTGGAGATGTCAGCTCTTTGATTAAAGTACATGTACTCCGTCTTATCGTCGTTGATGTAGAGGTCTATGTCACCAGCTGATCGTTCTAGATTATTCAGCAGGGATTCAGTTTAAGCGGGTGTATTTGCCAGAAGCGCTATGTAATCGGCGTAGTTAGCGTCCGTAATTGTTTGTACGGAGTATCTTCTGCTTCTTTCCTTTGTCAGCTTGAAACTTTTCTTTCATTAAAACAATAGACGTTCTCCGCACGTAGTCTAGGCAATTGATAAACATGTATGGGGCTAATGTGTCTCTTTGTAGCACACCTGCTACAATGTCGAAGCAGTCTGTGTCTCCATCCGGTGAGCGGACTTTTACTTCCGTGTTTTATATAGCATCAATATGGCTGCGACAGTTTCTTTGGGGAAACCGTAGGAAAGAAGTATTTGCTTCATCTTCCCTCTGTGTATGGAGTCAAAGGCCTTGGAGAAGTTGATGAATAATATTGTGGCCTCAAGTTTTTTTGCACGTACACCGTCGAGAATTCGACGGCTGTCAAAATTTGTGATGTTGTGGATCGATTTTGATTCTTCTTAAATGTCTTCTCAATTTTCAGTTCTATGCGGTTGTCTAGTAGAGCATTGTATATCTTGGTCGCCTTGGAAGTAAGGGTTATACCTCGGTAGTTCTTGGCTATTCCGAGGTCATCCTTCTCAGTGAAAGTGAGGATGCATCTTTTTGTCCATCTGTCTATTGTGTTTTGGTTATATACAGCATTACTGTGTCGGAGCTGTATGTCGTCATACTTCTGTATGTCCTCCATACTTCTGGAGGTATTTCATCAATCCTTGCTGCTTTTCTATTTTAATTTTTCTCAGTACTGGGTGGAGTTCTTCTTGCATAAACTGTCTTAGTTTGATGTCTAATTGATTTCTAATAATTTTCGTGATTAATTCATGCGTAACTTTTGGAGGGTTTCCGAGTAAATTCTCGAAATGTTGTTTCCACAGCTGTATTCGTTCTTCTTGGTTGGCAGCTTTCAGTTTACCCTTCCTTCTGCTCACTTTGTTTACTGTCTGCCATTCTATCCTAGATTGTCAATCTTCAAGTAAGTCTCTAATCTTATTGATCTGGTTTTGTATGTATTCTGTTTGTTCTTTTAGATATACGTTAGTTAATTCATTTTGTGCCTTCTAAAGTTTCTGAGCATTGATATTGTTTGGGTTCCTTCTATTGCATTTGGAAGAGGTTTTTAAGTCTGCACGCTTTTTTTCTAACCGCTAATGTCTTCCATGGGACTCTAGGTTTAGCTCTTTGTTATGTGAGCATTGACGAAGTTCTCATATTCGTCATTTAGAATAGGTGTTTCCGATATCTCCTGAAGTGCATTGAATTTGTTTCTTAGTGTTAACGTATATTTATCTCTAATATCCTTGTTGTTAGGCAGGGACCAGTCGTAGTGTAGTTTTTTAGGTTTCATTCCTTCGTAGTCTCAGTCGTATCTTTGCCGTGACAAATCGATGATCGGAGGACACACCTTCGAAAGAGGAATATGCCTCGCATTTCAATGCACTATTATTCGATTTCTTATAAAGATGTAGTCTATCTGTGCTTTAGTATTATTTGCGTTGGTGTAGGTCCCTAGTTTTCCCTATCTTTTTTAAATTTAGGATTGAGGCATGTTAATCTATTTTCAAGCGTGAAATCTGTTAAATGTTCTCCATTTCCGTTTGACGAGTAGTATAAGCTGAATTTGTGGTTTGCATTTTTATCAATTCAAGCATTCATGTCTCCACCGATGCGAGAACGCTGTGTTTAGGAATGTTACGAATAAAAGAGGATAGCTTGTTATAGAAGACGATGAGGTCCGTTTCTTCACTAACATTTGTTGGGCTGTAACAAGAGATCATTGTTGTACTGGGGTTGCGATTAAAAGTAGCTACCATTATCCTCGGTTGTATTTTCTCGATGCTATTCAGTGATTTTAGGGTTCGTGGTCCTATAAGCATACCTACACCTCCTATCACGGCGTTGATAGAGTTTCCCATGCAGATGCTGAGACAAATGTCCATTCATTGCCAGTGTCATGGTATTCAGTATCTTCGCTATGAATGTATCTGTGTTCTTGTATGCATATTATATCTGTTATGATCTATCGCAGAAGCTGTCAGCTCCGGTAGTTAGCCTATTCTTTTAAAACTTCTAACGTTGAGTGTTACTATTTGTATTGTGCTCTTGATTTTTGTAATTTTTGTTTTAGTTTGAGCTTCGTAGCTGATTTTTCAAACACTACAGTTAGGGCTCCAACCTCAGTAGGACGCGTTCCCTTTTTTACCCAGGTTTTTGTAAAATCCCTGTTGTACATTATCTGTGCTTTAAATGCAAAAAGACTGTTACTGTAAATCCAAGTTGCAGTGGAGCCATGAAAAAGGATTTAACGATGCTAATACTTTTGGAATTTATTACAGTTTGAAAAGCTAAGTTAGTATAAAAATAGAATGCCTGTAGGGATGCAATGAACGATAAGTAAGGCCTTTGATGAATCTAAGAAAGTAACTGAACTTTTACTAAGTTAAAACTTAATACAGTTAGGAGTGGGGAAAGGATCTTTTTTTTTAAAGCCATGGGAAGCAGCAGGGTGGACATAAATGCGGAGAAACCCAATGACGGGTCAACAACATGCCTCATCACGTTCTGGGCGTACGAATCCCACGAGACAAATAGCTCGATTGGGGAACTACTGCTGCTCATCAATTAGGGTGGCTTCAATACACGAGAATAAAAACACGGCCATCGAAATATTATCATGGCTAACACTCTTTGAAAATATAGGCATTAATTCTTTGTATGCGTGTGTGTATGTGTGCACATGTAATTATATTCATATATACGAGGATCATTAAATAAGTTTCCAGACTTTTATCGTATGGGCACTTTTATTGACAGTACACACAAGAAACTCAAGTCCCCTTCGAAGTAATCTCCTCTGGCTGCAATGCTCTTGTTTTACCGTTCCAACAACTTCTGGAAGGCACAATCGAAGTCCTCTTGTGTGAGCGTGTCAATGACCTTCGTCACAGCCTCTTTCATCTCCTGAATTGTTTCATAACGACAGCCCCAGAGCTTAAGGAATAATCAAAAGTCACAGGGAGCAAGGTTTGGACTATAGGGACGGTGAGGAACTGTCTTGATGCCCATCTTGGTCAAATAGTCTGAGACAAGGATGGAGTGTGGACTGTTGCATTGTCCTGTTGGAAATGGCACTGACCCGATTTGAAGAGTGTTGGCCTCTTCCGACGGAATCTCTTCCTGAACTGCCCTAAAATTTCAACATAGTAACCCTAACCCTAAACCTAACCCTAACCCTTTGGCCAATCAACTCTGGTGTATTGACTTCTTTACTCCTCCCACACCTCTCATCATCCCTCACAGACTCCCTGCCTTCCTTGAGTCTCTTATGCCACTCAAAAACTGATGGTCGATTCATGCAAGATGGTCGAAAAGCAGTCTGAAGCATTCCATACGTTTCTGTGGCGGCATTTTTTCCAAGTTTAAAACAGAATTTTATTGCATATCGTTCTTCTAAAGTGTCCTCACGTCCAGATTGCATTTTTGAAATTCACCAGCTGTGACAATCAGGCTTTAGAAGGGTGTAGTCCAATTGCTGCTGTAGCTTTTCATTTGAACCTGAAATCATAAAAGTTGGTCAGTCATCTTATAAGATGTATAGCAATAACATACTGAATTTTCAAGAGTCTATGAGAATTTTAAATGCCTGTCCAAAAAAAAGTCTGGAAACTTACTGAAGGCACCACGTATATATACTAGATTGGTTTGTATAGTTTTGTTTAGTTCAAGATTTGTGTCAGTGAATGACTTATTGAAAATAATTAATCCAGAAGACCTCTAATCTCGGCAAATGTTTTTATTCTATTTCATTTATATGTATTCTATGTGTACGTGTGGGTATACATTCACAACGAATACATATATATTCAACGTATATATATATATATATATATATATATATATATATATAGGCTTGTCGGCTGAGGCTAGAGAATACGCTGACAATATCTGCACAGGGGTATGAACCCCTCCTCCAACAATATGATTCTAAATCATCTGATGGTGAGGTTGTAGTCCAGGAGCATTGGGGAATGTGGAATGTCATTTCATTGCCATTATTCCCTGGTTCATCTTAAATCGGAGTAGTAGTACCTGTTAGAGTCCCATCTATCGGTCAAATAGAATTATTAGTATTAAGTAGCAATATATAAAGCATTTAACTATGTGCAAACAAATGAGCTGAGGCTTGTTTTAAAATAACGTTACCTATAAACTATTCGTTTACAAATCCTATATATATATATATATATATATATATATATATATATAAACAGGATTTGACATGAAACAAAACCAACCAACAATACAGGTGCGTTTATCGTAACAGTTTTCGCCGTAGGAAATGGACTCTGCGATTCAGGTTCAAATGTGGTACGCGGCTGTTCGTGTTTCACTCGCGCCGATGTCCTTCGGAGAGGCATGAATCCATATGATCTTTTCTCCGCCATGGGTAAATTGTAGGTCAGACTGTATTCTTCAGCCTTTGGAAGCCAGTCTAGGAGAAAGATAATTTCTGATTTCAAATTAACTTTACTCAGTTAAAAAAATTAATCGTGTATCATATCCTGCCCTTTGCGGAGGGGTTGGATATATATATATATATATATATATATATATCCAAGCTATATATTCTATCACACACGATATTTGGCTGTGCGATAGTCACATGCATACATACACATATGTATACATATACAATCACACGCTTACATGCATACAGGTATTTATACATACGGGCGTACACACACACACACACACACACATAGTTGTATATGCATTGAAATACACCACCAACACACAGATCCATTTCATGCAGATATGCGCACTCACACACGTCTTCACACAAATCTGCACCGATTCCTGTATGGTCAAATAGAAATAATGAAAACAGTGTTTAAAGTTTATAAAGTTTGGTAATGTTATCATTTTCCAAAACAATTGAGACCATATTCTACATGCGCAAAAGCTTCCGTTGGAATGTTAGATATTTAGACGCGCATGTACGTTCAGCGGTTCAACAAAAACTATAAACAACTTTTCGGACAAAAGGAAATTGAACAACATGTGACGTAGTTTGGCGTCAAATTTATTAATAGTTTTCAGATCGCATGTCCTTCAACCTCAGTTTGAACGATGTGAAATTTTGGCATCATTCAAAACGATGAAAGATAAGTAGGTCCTTTTAATATTTCCGATATAAAAATTTCTTTCTTTCTTTCTTTCTTTCTTTCTTTCTTTCTTCTCAGTAGTTCTTTGTCATGACCTTTCTTTCTTTCTTTTTTTCTTTCTTTCTTTCTTACTTCTGAGTAGTTTTTTTTTTCGTGACTTTCTTTCTTTCTTTTTTTCTTTCTTTCTTTCTTACTTCTGAGTAGTTCTTTTTCATGACTATCTTTCTTTCTTTTTTCTTTCTTTCTTTCTTACTTCTGAGTAGTTCTTTTTCATGACTTTCTTTCTTTCTTTCTTTCTTTCTTTCTTTCTTTCTTTCTTTCTTTCTTTCTTTCTTTCTTTCTTTCACAATGAAGTAATCTGATCTTTCTCCAGACACATCCTTACAAACATACTTTCCTTTTTTCCTTGTGAAAATCTTGTCTTTCTTTATCAACATTGATTTTATTTTTTCTCATTTTAAGATTTTTTTATAACTTTCTTCGTTACTTTTCCTTTCCTTCTTTATTCTACTTCTTTAAATTCTGTTTCTTTCTGTATTTGATTTTCTTTTTAATTCGTCAAGTTTCTGTGTTTTTTAATTCTCTGTCTTATTATTTTAAACTCAATGTTTTCTTCCTTTTTAAACATATAGTTTCTTTCTTTCATTGCTTATCTAATAATCTAAATACACGTACTACATGGACTTACAGTAAATCCTTTAATGCTACTCAGATCTGTTCTCCCTTTCTCATTTCACCTCACATACTCATTGTACATATGTTTTGCTAACTGTACTGGAACTCGTATATCATACAAACATCTTTCAAGGTTGCAGTGCAGTTTCAATGAATCAATGCCGTAAATAGTTAAGTAAAATTCTAAAGTTAATACAATGAGTCTACTCAAGAGCTGATAAAGTCCAAAGTCAATCGGCTCCACAGCGGCATTTTTATGAATCATAAACTGTTTTTGTGTGGAATGAGGAAAATAAAATTGGTCATCTCGATTACCGTCTTTATAGAAAACAACAGTAAATACAAAGCCACAAACAACCGGGCTATGAATGGCTTAGTGTACACTTATACATAAACATGATATATGATAACATATCTTTGCGTGTGAGAAGTTGATTAAAGACAAGCATAAAAGTTCCCGAAGGGTGCGACCTCGAAAAAAATGAAAACAGTTGTAATGGATTTTGATGTCTTATTCAGACTCTTTTACAGTGACCAATATCCCTCTGTAGAATCTCTGTTTTCAAATATCAAATACTAAAAGGTAAAACGTATTTTATTAGTTAAACAGTTTTTTCTTAAAAGTATTCCAGTTGTTTTTTTTTTTTCAAATTCCGAATATGTCATTGGTAAAATTCTTTAAAAGAAGAAACCGAGGTTAAGAACTTAAAAATTTTCTTTAAAAAAACTTTTGAACTCTTTCCATTTCTCTGATAATTTAGTGTATGGTTGATTGAGTGATCGATTTTCATGGCTTTTCTTCCTATCTAGAGTTATTTTATACCTCAACGTTAGGGAATATCGTTTTTATTTTCGTGGAGTTGTTTCTTAAGATATTCCCACAGTTATATATCACTTATTCCTCACTAATACTAATAATTATATGGTTTCAAGTAAATCTTTCTATTCAATAACGGTTACTTGTTTGTACAGGGTTATGTGGGTTCAAGTAACTAATAATAATTTTTAGCAAACACTTATAACTTCAAGTAACAATTTTGATAAAAATAATTGACCGTAATATGATATCATGTATTCATATAGATTAATTTTAAACAGGTCTACTTCACCCATTGAAAGAACCCAATTATCATTGTGCGTCCGAGTTGAACTGAGAGTAATTGCAATGAATGGGTACTCCACATTCCTTCGAGCTTTATCATCAGATGCAGTTTAGTGTCATATGTTGGACACTTCTCAGCGGAGAATAAGGAATTAAAAGCTTCGATCTGGATTTGAACTCGGTTCACTGTATCCATTTCCGATAATCATTATGTCATACTCCTCAAAAGAGAGAGAGAGAGAGAGAGAGAGAGAGAGAGAGAGAGAGAGAGAGAGAGAGAGAGAGAGAGAGGCAACGAAAAGAAATTTTGTCAGATCATATATATACCCGTACTAAATAAAAACAAAACAAACCTAAAAGAAAGACAGCACAAAACATTCCCCAAAAGAAACAAGACTTTAAGCTGAGTAGCAAGGTGCTTAAGGTTGTACCCTGAAACATTGGGAACTGAGGCGAGATTGAGGGAAGAAATGAGACTGTCTGGACCAACGATAAAGGAGCTGGGAATTTAAGGGGAATTACTTTCCAGTGACAAGATATCTGTGAGAAGCGCACCAATGAATACTCTATGATATTTTTATGATAAGATTTTATATGATATTTCATATATGAGCTGTGATTATTATTTCTTATTATATTTATATAAGTCTATGACGTACTAATTTGAAGTTTCAAGCATTTAGCTTTTGTATCGATTCACAGTTATTCCGAGTTGAAATTAATTGCACTTTCTGACCGATAAAATTATTCAATAATTTAAATTGAAAAGAGAGATAGAACAACAGAAAGATAAGAAATATTTGATAATTGTTTACTTCATTATTCTGTGTTCTTATATGAAATTTGTTTGTATAAGATTTAGATAAAAACATGGACAAAGATGAAAGGAAATACAGTAGAGAATAAGAAGATACAGACTGAGAGACATTATCTCTTATTATTGCAGCTCTGAGTAAATGCATCATAATCAATTATATCAGATCGAAAGGAGGAAAAAATGAAATAAAAGGAAAACAGAAAAACAAAACCATTCAAATAGTAACTGTTAAAAAAAAGTTATTAATCTCCCGCAGAAGTGAATGCCCTGATTAAAAGTAATTCAAAAGCAGGCGTGACAGAGCAGAAGGTACGTAAGGAAACGTGCCAAGGACTTGGGTTTGATCATATAAACAAATGGCGTGAGCATAAATCATGTATTTTGGGACATTGAAATAATTGAAACTGGTCTATATGATAAAACCAGATTTGAAAAGGTAAAGAAGAAAGTGTAAAGTTGAGAAAATATCAGGCCCTTTCTTGGAAACTGCGAAAAGATCAAATACATTAGAATTTCGAAGAAAATCTGATCAGACCGAAATAGTTGCGTCTGGTAGGGTATTGAAGAAGGTTTTGATGATTTGAAATTATTATGTAATGTTCTATTACCAAAATCTTTCTAGCGGATGTTGGGATGCTTTTAATAGACAGATGAGATTAGAGGTCAATTCGGTTAAAACAAGTGCTGAGAAAGTTTGCGTTTTGAATTTAGTAGTCTCTATTCAGCTGAGCTACGGTATGAACTTGTTGTTTTTTGGTTGGGAGTGAGTAATATTTTAAAAGAGGATTTGATATGAATTTTAGATGATGCAAGTATATCCCTTTTTCTCTATGAGGGAAGATTTCAAAACATTTTGAGATGAGATTAATAATAGAAATGATAATGATAGCAGTAGTGGTAAAGATAATAGTTTATTTAACTAATTAAAAATAGTTTATTAAACTAATCGAAAATCGTATATCGATGCGAATTTGAAAATAAGAGGAATTAAAGTGTCATGTAACGTCCTTCTACTACCACTATCCCGTCAGGGGAAGTATGGGGGCGTTTGATGGACAGGTGCTAAAGGCTACTTCAATGCAAACAGACAATTAAAAGGTTCATCTTTTTAGTTTAGCATTTGAATTTTTTGTATACTACAGAGCGGATCTTTTTAGAGCAGGTAAGGGGGTTTAGCGTTAGTAAAAATCCTTCATAGAAGCTTCGATTGACACTTTTATGAAAAGCAGTTTGGAAACTCACTGAAATAGCTGGCCTGAATTATTTAAACAGTGGGAATCAAACAATAAATTAGTGTTTTGTCCATTCCTTTCATCATCACGATCACGTAACAACCTTTGCAAGAGCTCTACCATGTCACATCCCTTATATAATGTTGTGACTAGGATGCTTTCCACATGAATGCACTATGAACGTAAGGATTACCAAAAATATAGCGTGGAAAGAAAGGCTAAAAAAAGATCACAGCAGATGAAAAAAAAAAAAAAAAAAAGATAAGGAAAAGAAGAAAAAGAAAAAAAGGAGATATATATTTATCAATTAAAAAGACAAAAAAAAAAATGAAAAAACGAGAGAAAAACCGATGTCTGTGACATTTCAAACTGAGGTAACAGTAATACGTTTTCTTGTTTCCAAGTATCCACATATTTTTGGTTGGTAATTTAATTGTCAGCTGTTCTAACACATTTTTATGTGGTTTCGCCTAGATGTCATATTATATATTGTTGGCAGATTTGTTGTTTTTTCGGTAACGAAAATGACCATAGAGTATTGCCCAGAGAGGTTTAAAGTAGAAAGAGACAAGTTTTCAGGCATCTTAACAACGGTGGGGGGGCGAATGTAGCTCTTGATGCCGAAATTGTACTGTGCCTTGCATAAGATAGAACAGATGCTATGTGATTTTCTACGTAAGACACAAGTTGTCATGAGACGTGAAACAAAGAAAAGTACATTAGAAAATGTTTGTGGTTTTTGATAGTGCCAGTATGTATAGGATAAAATTGGTAACAGCACAGAGAGAGAGAGAGAGAGAGAGAGAGAGAGAGAGAGAGAGAGAGAGATTAAAATGTGTGATCTATTATTGTTAAAGCCGTGTATTTCGAATTTTAGATCTGCATATTTGAGCGACAAATGAGGTTAGAGTCTACTTTAACTGAAACAAGCAATGAGAAAATTTGCATTTTGAATTTAGAATTTGGAATTCTGGAGTACGACGAACGGAATTTTTTTTGGCGGGCCGTTTAGCGTTAGAGACCATTCTTATTGGCTTCGATAGATACTTTTAGAAGATGCAAGGGATTTCTTCTTTCTTATGAAAGTCGGTTTAGAGATTCACTGAAATGGCTTGCCTGAATATTAATTATGATAAATCTTCGGCATCGATTGAAGAGGTTGAATTTAAATTACTACTTATAAATGCAATATCACGCTATTTAAAAAATGATTGCGTATTATTAAAGGCTTATTAAGATTATGCAAAAATATCTTGTCGCAAAAATAACAAAATCAACTGGATTTTTTATGAGGAGGAAATTCAGGTTCACATCTTTAAAAATCAAATACGTCAGTGTTCTTTCGTGTCAATGTCTTCATACAAATCACACATTCGAATCACATATAATAATAATAATAATAATAATTATTATTATTATTATTATTATTATCATTTACTCCTTGAGAGTTTTTGACATCAGCGTTAGCTGATAGTTTTTCACTGGAGTCTGAGTGACAGCAAGTCTCCTCAAGTCCCCAGGACTCTTCTCAGTATTCTGGCCGTTTTCAATAATGGAGTAGTTTGGATGGTCTCCACTCGTCCGCCAACTTCCAAGTCCTTATGTAATCCTTTAGTTACTGTTCCAAACGCACCAATTACAATTGGTATAATTGTCACCTTCATGTTCTAAAGTTTTTTCAATTCCCTAGCAAGGTCGAGGTACTTATCCTTCTTTTCACATTCTTTTAGTTTTTTTCTGTGGTCAGCCGGGACAGCAAAGTCGACAATTTTGCAAGTTCTCTTTTTTTTTGTTGATTATTATTAGGTCTGGTCTTCTGGCCGAGATTAGGTGATCCGTGTGTATGTCGAAGTCCCATAGGAGTTTATGAGTGTTATTTTCTAAAACAGGTGCTAGGTTGTGCATATACCAATTGTTTGTATGGTCAAATTTCAATTTCTTGCACATTTCCCAGTGGATCACCTTGCCGACCCAGTCGTGTCTAGTCTTATATTTCTTCTGCGCTAATTTGCTGCATTCGCTTATTATGTGATTGATGGTTTAATCTCTGTCACCGCATAGCCTATATTTGCTATTTTGCTGCGTCGCTTTGATTTGATTGGTTCTTATGACGTTGTTTTGTGCTTCAATTAGGAGAGATTCCGCTTCTCTTAAAGTTTCCTTTTCTTAGCCACGTCCAGTTTTTGTCGAGTGAGATGTTGTTTATTAGTCGTTTAAAACGCCTATAGAGTTGTTTTCCTTTCCATTTTTGTTTCCTAGTTATTGTCATTCTGTTCTCCATCGTGTTATCAGTATCGTTTCCGATGTCTGTAATGAATCCTCCATCGTGTTTTTGTATATAGTCTTCAAGTCGTTGTATCGATGCGTCAACGCTGTCTTCAATGCTGGCAAGTCCTCTTCCTCCCTCTTTTCTTGAAACATATAGTCTGTCAACGTTGTCTCTGGGATGTAATGTCTTATGCATTGTCATTATTTTTCTTGTTCTTTGGTCCATTTGTTTAAATTTGTCTCTGTTCCACTTGAGAAAGGGTCCGGAATATCTAACGAGTGGTACAGCCCAGGTATTTATTCCTTTGATAAGATTTCTGCTATTGAGTTTTGTCTCGAATAGTTTTCTAGTTCTGCTGAGATATTCTTTTTGAATTTTGTCTTTCATTTC
This sequence comes from Sepioteuthis lessoniana, assembly GCA_963585895.1. NCBI lineage: Eukaryota > Metazoa > Mollusca > Cephalopoda > Myopsida > Loliginidae > Sepioteuthis > Sepioteuthis lessoniana. Next base: position 131,128,638 of record OY757910.1, read on the forward strand.
TACTTGTTTGATGGTGTCAGCCTCCAAGATACCTAAGTATTTGTAGGTTGCGTTTTCTGCGAGCGTTCTAATCTTGTCTTGATTTGGTTGTTCCATTCCGTCCGTTAGATGTCGTTTTCCACTTTTCATTACGAGCATTGCACATTTTTCTATGCCAAATTCCATTCCTAACTTCTTCTTCTTCTTCTTCTTCTTCTTCTTCTTCTTCTTCTTCTTCTTCTTCTTCTTCTTCTTCTTCTTCTTCTTATTATTATTATTATTATTATTATTATTATCATTATTATCTTTATTAAAGCATTGCTACTTGTACACTGCTACGGTTATAAGAGAAAAGAGTGCGTACAGGTAGGAGAGATTACTTTGCAATTAACAATTAATAGATTTGAGGTTATTGCTTTTGGAAATAATTCTTAAAAATTCATACTTAATTAAAAATTACACGGATGTGGATTGCCTGATAGGACTGAAAAGTGCTTTAATCTCCAAGTAAAAGCACTTAAACCGTATTACACTAACATAGATTGTGTTACTATATGCCATTTATTGGAATATGCTTAAAATACACTCATCATCATCATCATCATGTTGCGCTGCTAGCACATATTTTATTGAATCTCTCTCACCATTCGTCTTTATCATCCATCGCGTTCAGCAGGTCTTCTAGACTACACCCTGTGTACGTACAGAGTTGTTGTAGATAAGTTTTTGTTGGTCGTCCAACACTTGCACGCCCGTGGGAAGGGGTCCAGAGGAAAATGTGGCTTATGAGTTCGTCATTACTTCTCCAGTCAAGCCCCGCATGCTTTGATCGTCTTATTTGGATGGTTTTAGGGATTGTAGGTTGGTGGTCGTACAGCTGCTTTTTTTTGGTTAATGTTGCTTCAAGGATTTGTTCAATATAGCTTGTAACATTCTTGTGCAATTCATGTTTCGCTTTTTGTTTATACGCTTCGTCAGCGTCCATGGGGTGCATCCATATAGTAGAATTGACACAACCGCTGCTTGTAAGAAATTGCGTTTTATTCAATCGGATGTGTGACTTCCATACGATCAATAGCCCATTGATGGCAGTCCGGGCCCTCGCTAGTCGCATATAGAGGTCATTTTCGGTTGATGAGACGCTTCCTTTTAGGTAGATAAACTTGTCCACTTTTCCTTTTTGATTAAAACATATGTACCTGTTGTGGCCCCGGAAAGGGTCACTAATAAAAACACAAACACGGATATTAGATAACAGATTATATTACACAAGATAGATAGAGTTACATAGAAAAGGTAAGAAGTCTCGTACTGTTCGGATAACACCGATATTGATCTGCCCGTCTGGCAGCGAAATCTCTCAGTACTAATAACGGTGAGAAGAGTCCATTATGGTGAGATGGGTGAGGCTCCCACAACACCCCACCCCAAGCCTTTTACATCGTAAAAGTGCTGTTCATATTTTTTTTCTTTTTTAGTCGATCATCAACGGGTTGGTGAATATCCTATTTCTCCCTGACCGATGTTGATTGAGGAGGATCTAAATCGAACATGTCGAAAATAATGTCTATTGGCTCTTCTTCTGTTTCTGTTTGTGTTACGTCGTAGGAGTCGTTCAAACGGCGTTTCTGTTAGTGGTTGTTTAATTATTCCACGTTCCCAACGGGACGTGTTATTTTAATATCTTTTAAAGTAATTTTTTCCGGGTTGAACCTTTTTTTAAAGCGCTAATGTGGTCTTTTACAGCTTATTTTGTTTCGGGAGTAGCTTATTGCTGAATTCCGCTTTCGATAATATGCCCATATTCACTAATCGGTCTAGCTCTTTATTTATTTCTTCGGTGGCAGCGAACGGTACGTTTCGCTTCTTTCTAAAAATGGGGCGTGTATTTTCCTTTAGTTCAAATTTTGCCTTAATTTTAGTACATTTGCCAAGACCAGCTGAAAATACTTCGGGGAAACTACCTTTTAGTTCCATTTTAAGTTTTTCGGCTTCGGCCGTAATGCATTCTACTTTTTGGCAAAACGTATTAATTGGTTGATCCCAGAGATTAAATTTCTGAAACCAGTCCGACCCAAATAAATTTTCTGTGTTCTTCAGTACGATGTTATACCATTTAGTGATACTGGGATAATTATTTCTCATTCAAATTTTATTTTGTCTCCAGTTACTGTTCGCGCCGTCTTGCTTGTCATCTTTATTATTGGCCTATTTAATTTTCTCCAAGTTTGTAAGTTTATTATTGATAAATAAGAGCCAGAGTCTAACTGAAATCTTACCGACTTATTTAGTACTTTGTTATGTATTTACGAACGACTTTGTCTGACTTGTCTTCGCTTTTTGTATGTCTGACTCTGTTTTTAAATATTTTTCTGTTTCTACACTATGAGCCCTTATGTCCGAATTTTTCGCAGTTTCAACATTTATTTTTGTACGATAGGGACATTCCTTGGCCCAATGTACTTTTCCACAGCAGTAGCAAGCGCTGGGTGTTTTTTTTTGGGGGGGTTGTCACTAGTCTGCTTGTATTGAAGTTTTGGGTAATCATATTTTACCGGAGAGTATGATTGGGATCTATACTTGACTTTCCTTACGTAAGCAACACCAGACTCCTCGATATTTTTTGAGTCTTTCCTGACACTCACTATCCTCTGACAGTCTTCAGCCAGTTTTTGAAGTGTGAGATCGGGTTTGTTCTCTAATTTCGACAAAACTCTACATCTGATTTCTGCGTCCTTTGCCGACACGAGGCCTTGTGCGAATATCAGACATTTGAAATTATCTGCTGACAATTCACCTAGTTTAAAATCGTCGCAGTTTTTATTGTCGACCGAAACAAACCCTAAATAATCATCACTATCCCTTTTTATTAAGTTGAGACATTTCCATCTTTTGTGGAATAGAGACGTTTTGGAGCTGAATAATTCTGACAGTAATTTAACTGTTTCTAAAAAGCAAAGTTCGCAAGTTTCTTTGGTAAGGTATAATCTAGGAACTTGTTGTGTTTTGCAGTTCCTAGCTTTTGTAGAAGTAGCCGGATTTTTTTTGCATCAGTCCAATCGGCACAGTCGGTAATATAGATATCTTCATATCTTCTGTAATATGCCTCAAAGGTCTTATCCTCATCTGGTGCGTAGGAAAATGTTTTGAGTGCGTTCCACATTGCATTTTCAGTGAAAATAGTATTACTATCTGTAGGCTGGTTATTACTTAGGCTTTTAAAAAGTGCTTCTTGTTGTTTTTGTAATTCAAGGAAGAACCGTTGTTGTTTTTTCCTCGTTTTTTAGGATTCTTTCTTCGTTTTCTTTCTGAAGTTGAAGGAGTTTTTCCTCATTTTTTTGTTGAGACTCCATTTGGAACTTCATCATTTGTGCAAACATTTCTTTAAGGTCTTCCATTTTTTTTCTTGAGGGAGGAAGTTTTTTTTTCTTCAGTAAATATCCCCAGAAATCAAGAATAATTACTCTGTGTGTGCGTGTGTTCTTTATACAACACAAACTGTGGGCGCCGAATAAAATTTTTCTCTCTGAAGTGGGGGGAAGAAAGAAAAATATGAAAATCACTTTTTGATTACGTGACAGTCTTACAGATTTAAAAAAAAATCCGTTATCCGACACACTACGTCGTTTGCACAATTTGATACCTTTTAGTTGTTTAACAAAAATCTTGTTCTGTTCGTTGTATGCTGGAACTTTGTTGTAGATTCTTTAACAAATTGTAGTTGGGTATCTCTTTGTTGTTGCGATGTATCTTCGCCAGTATGTTGTGCGATTAACCCCTTTTGCTTGTTGGAGAGTCCCTTTTTCGTTCGAGTTCCTCGTCGCCAGTATGTTGTGGCCCCGGAAATGGTCACTAATAAAAACACAAACATGGATAGTAGATAACAGATTATATTTCACAAGAAAGATAGAGTTACATAGAAAAGGTAAGAAGTCTCGTACTGTTCCGATAACACCGATATTGATCTGCCCGTCTGGCAGCGAAATCTCTCAATTCTAATAACGGTAAGAAGAGTCCATTATGATGAGATGGCTCCCACAACAGTACCCCATTTCGCCTGCTCTACACCATGTAACAGGGATTCGACTCAGGTAGATTTGTTTGGAAAGAACGCTATACCATCTGCACAGTCTGGATCCTTAATAGTTTTTGCTGCGTATTGTCTGCTTCTTGCCTTTTTTTAGTGTAAAGCCATTTTCTTTCATTAGATCTATCGACGTTCACGGTACGTAGTCGAGGCAGATTATGAACAGATATGGAGCAAATATATACCCTTGCAGAACACCAGCACCAATGTCAAAGAAGTCTGTATCTACATCCGGTGAGCGAACTTTTATCTTCGACTTTTATAGAACATCTTCAGGGCTGTGACAATTCTTTGTGGAGATTATACGCTGGAATTATTTGCTCCATCTTCCCTTTGTCTATGGAGTCAAATGCCTTGGAGAGATCTACAAATAAGAGTGTCAGCACGAGGGTTTTGTCACGAACACCCAAGATTTGACGGATTGTCAGAATTCGTGATGTTGTAGATCGGTTTCTTCTTTCTTATTAAATGAATTTAAAACATTAGAAAGGCATGTGTCCTCTTTGATACACTATCTATTTCAGGTTAGAGAACAAGAAAAATATACAGATCTCCACCAACAATATCGATCATCAGTCAGATTTTATTGTTATAATGTTTTCGAAATGTATTTCTGGTAATACTGGAACAACTTTTATCCTCTGTGTATATAGTTTATATAGTTTAACCCATTATTAAAGACCAGTTGTAACAACCAAATTTGTCAATTTTAAACTCGTCTATTTCCATCCCTAGCAAAATTTTAAAGTAAATTTTCTGATATTTTTAATGATTAGTTTTTGAGATATTTGGAATGACTGACTGAAGTTCGTATGCAATGTGCATACGAAAACAGAAATGAAGGAAGAAATTAACCAATGAAAAACAAGAAAAATACTAGAAACCAAATTAAGCAGTAAAAACTTATTAAAAGAAATAAATGCCTGAGCAGTGTCTTTTTAAAGATACACTGGACAAGAGAGAAGCTCGAAAATCTAATGGATAAAACTTGGAAAAATGTACAAGGTCTTACACTTGAGAGATGATATACCATGACAGATTATATGTTAAAAGAAATAGAGGAGGGAGAAGACTGGCCAATATTGAAGGTTGTGTTGAGACTCATCACAACGGCCAATAACTGCAATAGCAAAGAACAAATAAAAAAAAAGAAATAACAACATCGAGAAAATAAGAATGAGAAGAAAAATAACTACCTAGGCACTTCAGAAGAATAAAAGATACTAATATGCAGGATATGATAGGGACATAAAGACTAAAGAGAGAAACTAAATCGCTCTTGACATCAATCAAGAACAACGCAGTAAGAACCAATTACGTAAAAGCTAGAATAAATTAGACTCCAAACAGTAAATTCTCCCACACCTAAAAGGGGTAAGGGAGCGCTTTGCTTCCTGTGAAGATGTCCACATTAAACCGACCTTGCGTCATATTTTTGGAACTGAATAAATACCTGGTTTTATGTATTTGTTAAATAGCTTATCAACGCCTGATGCATTATTTAAAGCCGCAATTTGATACTAATAATTTGTACACATATATACGGTTTCAAGTATTCCTGTCTAATATTAATAATTTTCAAACAGATCTATTTGACCTAAAGATGTCATTTTTACAAGTCCTATCGCTCTTGGTCAGAGGGAGTCAAAGAGTAATGGCAACGGTGTAATCTACATTCCACACTGGTTTTGAACTGGAACTTCATCACAAGATGAATCATCTTCTAGGAAGACCTTTTATGGACACTACTATTTGTTATAGCAATAAGTACACTGAATTGTATACTAAGAAAACAAAAAAAAGAGGCTAAAGATTTACAAAAATTAATATTTGCCAAAAATGAAAACAAACAAACCAGAAGAGTATAAAGCGCATCGGTCTTTAAGCGGGCTCCATAATAAGCGCGTTCTGTTGAGGTTGGATCTTTAGCCCTAATGTTAAAAATATTTGAAGCAGAGACCAAACAAAACTAGATTAAGTGCAAGATCATCTGCGTAGTCAGCGTTAGTTATAGTTTCTGCTGAATATCGTCTACTTCCCTTTTTTAGTGTGAAACCATTTTCTTTCATTATATTTATTGAAATTCATTGGACGTAATCTTGGCAGATTATAAATATAAATTGTGCCGATTTATCTCAAAGGAAAACTCAGGTGATAAAAGCCCTCAAAATGTGGTATAAGGATGTATAACTCTCTGACAATAAAACGCCGGCCATTTTGAGATCAATCCTTTTGCAGCCTCCATAATCATTCAGCCATTTTGCCCCGGCTTGTCACTGGATATCAGATTTCGGGGAGGAGAGGATGCTATACGAGTCTACAAGTAGCAATAACCACGTAAAATTCTCATTAGCTTTGTTATCGCCTCTGCGTATAGGCATGTATTATTGAAAATCCTGACATTCAACATGGCGGAGATGAAAGAAGATGGATGAATCCAAAAGTTAATATACGTCCCGCTTCATCTGGTCAAAGGAAAACTCCGTGGTCAATGGCTAGGATCAAATTGTTCCATCTGGAAACTATTGCTACTCATCTATGAGTGTGGAGTCTATTAACGCGAAAAATGCCCCCTAAAGATTAAATGATTCAGATTTAAACCAGAAATATCAAACCACATCGGTCTTCACGCGGGTCCATAATGGGAGCGGTCTGCTGCGGTAATGGCACTAATGTTAAAAAAATCAGCTACAGGGAGCAAAGCAAACTAACTTAGATGTAAGATCACTTTCAACATAGTAACTTTTAAGGTTCGCACCTTAAATACAATAAGCCATTTGCCCGAGTTTACTGCGCCTGCAGCCGAAAGGAATAAAGACATTATATGCGTAGAGGAAGACAGACATTACCGCAGTGAAATAGAATTTAGATACTGTGAATCGGGACATAGATGGATATTTGTGTTGACATCTGCATGAAAAAACTCTTGCGATGCCCCATTGGAGGTGTTAGAACGCTTCTCAGTTATCGTGCTTTAATAATCACTAAAAAGCATAGACAAAATCAAATCAAGAATGTGCTAAATTTAATGGCATTTTCTGTTTAACAATTATCTCATGGAGATATCTGTAATGAAAAGGACGTCATCACCTTGTATAATGAGGTATTTTTGCCTATTCGACACATTCCCAGACAGAACATTCTGATCATCAATGAGGACATAAATGCTTCTATAGGCAAAAGAAGAAAATAATAAATTCTGCTTACGCCACTCTGTAAATAAAAATGGCATATATCTAGCCGAGTTTTCTTTTGAGAACTGTGTCTTGTATACCTAAACTATCAATTTCAGAAAAGAAAGGAAAAACTAGGAGCTTGCACCGACTCAAATAACTTTAAAGCACAGCTACATTATATACTGTTAACCATACACCTATTTTGCAGGAGTATCATCTGATTACAAAATCGTCACAGTAAAAATTTGCTTGAGTCTCTGCAGAAATACAGAGCAAACTGTTAAAGCTTTTCGATATGGCTGGTCTTCACTTGTCTATAGTGATATATGAAATCCTTATTCGGCAACTAAAAGAAACAGGCCAGATACTTTTTCGAGACATCAGAAAGACATACTCAAAATGACAAATATTTGTCACTGCTCATTTAGAAGCAACAGCTGAGGGCATTCCAGACAAACCAAAAGTCAACTCTAGAGTTCTTTGGAAGTTAAAAACAGTTAGGGAAAAACGAGATAACTTTTTAGCATCGACACTTTGAAGAAAAAAATCCAATAAACACAAATCTGTAGAAGTAGAAATAAGCTAAGAAAGAAGTAGAACATATCAATAAAAACAATAAAATTACATTCAAATATCAAATTAATATGTTCATCAGTAGCATAAGAAATTCTGAAGAATATAAACAATCTCTTTTAAAATCGCAATAAATGAAGTTAGAAGAAGAAAAATATAAGCTGCTAGTGAAGAAAAATATTTCAGAAATGGTAAGAACATTTCAAGAATCCGTTGGGAAACTCTCCTAAAATCACAGATAAACCAACTGAAAAATTATTCATGGCCAACTCGACCACAAACATGGACACTTCACTTGGCACAGTTTTGAAAATAATTATAATTAAAAAAAGCTGCTGGCGTCGATTAAATATCTCCTGAAATAAGAATAACAAGGAGATTTTACATACTTTTTCGATCACGCATCCCATGTATAATATGTGATAAAAAAGTGAATGGAAGGCTGCATCCTCACCTTCTTAAGAAAAGGTAACGTTGCAATTACTGAGAACTACAGGGGTATGACTCTTATCATTTTCTCTTATTGTATCTTCCTCTTCCACATTGCCCAGTTGGCTGGGGCGGAAGAAAACGCCGACTACACCTCAGTAGAGGGGTAAGGCCCCCACCACACAACGAGTGTCCTGGATAAGGCAATAAACAGAGAGTGAATTTCCAGCAATGTTGGAGTTATGGGGAATGCGGAGTACCATCATTGCCACTGCTCCCAGGTCCACTTTGGCCCGGGGTGGTGCCACTTGATAGGGTCCTATCTATGCGTCAAATAAAACTGCATACTTACGCAAAACTGAATTGTTTAAAATAGAACTGTTTTTGACATTTAAAAATGTGTGGACAAAAACTGAAGTGTTTGAATTAGAAATGTTTGACTAAAATGAATTAATCGAAATAGAAATATTTTTGACAAACTGTGTACTTATGCTAAACTGAATTATTTGAAAGAGAACAAATTATTTGTATGAAAAAGAATTTGGCATTAAATAACCTACAAAGGTTTATATGCTATAAAACCAAAACAACCAACAGACCATCCTCTTCCACAGAAAAACGAAACATGTAATCTCACTCAGAACGACTGTCACTAATTTGTCTTACTGTATCCTCATCTTCCACAGAAAATTTAACTTGGAATCACTAAGAACTGCAGGGGTATAACTCTTACAACACCCTTTTATAAATCCTCACCTTCCACAGAAAAGGTGTCTTTGGAATCACGAAAAACTACAGGGGTATAACTCTTACAACACCCTTTTAGGAATCCTCACCTTCCACAGAAAAGGTGTCTTTGGAATTACTAAGAACTGCAGGGGTATAACTCTTACAACACCCTTTTATGAATCCTCACCTTCCACAGAACAGGTGTCTTTGGAATCACTAAGAACTGCAGGGGTATAACTCTTAAAACACCCTTTTAGGAATCCTCACCTTCCACAGAAAAGGTGTCTTTGGAATCACTAAGAACTGCAGGGGTATAACTCTTACAACACCCTTTTAGGAATCCTCACCTACCACAGAAAAGGTGTCTTTGGAATCACTAAGAACTGCAGGGGTATAACTCTTACAAAACCCTTGTAGGAATTCTCACCTTCCACAGAAATGGTGTCTTTAGAATCACTAAGAACTGCAGGTGTATAACTCTTACAACACCCTTTTAGGAATCCTCACCTTCCACAGAAAAGATGTCTTTGGAATTACTAAGAACTGCTGGTGTATAACTCTTACAACACCCTTGTAGGAATCCTCATCTTCCACAGAAAAGGTGTCTTTGGAATCACGAAAAACTGCAGGGGTATAACTCTTACAACACCCTTGTAGGAATCCTCACCTTCCACAGAAAAGGTTTCTTTGGAATCACTAAGAACTGCAGGGGTATAACTCTTACAACACCCTTTTAGGAATCCTCGCCTTCCACAGAAAAGGTGTCTTTGGAATCACTAAGAACTGCAGGGGTATAACTCTTACAACACCCTTTTAGGAATCCTCACCTTCCACAGAAAAGGTGTGTTTGGAATCACTAAGAACTGCAGGGGTATAACTCTTACAACACCCTTTTAGGAATCCTCACCTTCCACAGAAAAGGTGTCTTTGGAATCACTAAGAACTGCAGGGGTATAACTCTTACAACACCCTTTTAGGAATCCTCACCTTCCACAGAAAAGGTGTCTTTGGAATCACTAAGAACTGCAGAGGTATAACTCTTACAACACTCTTTTAGGAATCCTCACCTTCCACAGAAAAGGTGTCTTTGGAATCACTAAGAATTGCAGGGGTATAACTCTTACAACACCCTTTTAGGAATCCTCACCTTCCACAGAAAAGGTGTCTTTGGAATCACTAAGAACTGCAGGGGTATAACTCTTACAACACCCTTTTATGAATCCTCACCTTCCACAGAAAAGGTGTCTTTGGAATCACTAAGAACTGCAGGGGTATAAATCTTACAACACCCTTTTAAGAATCCTCACCTTCCACAGAAATGGTGTCTTTGGAATCACTAAGAACTGCAGGGGTATAACTCTTACAACACCCTTTTAGGAAGCCTCACCTTCCACAGAAAAGATGACTTTGGAATTACTAAGAACTGCTGGTGTATAACTCTTACAACACCCTTGTAGGAATCCTCACCTTCCACAGAAAAGGTGTCTTTGGAATCACGAAAAACTACAGGGGTATAACTCTTACAACACCCTCTTATGAATCCTCACCTTCCACAGAAAAGGTGTCTTTGGAATCACTAAGAACTGCAGGGGTATAACTCTTACAACACCCTTTTAGGAATCCTCACCTTCCACAGAAAAGGTGTCTTTGGAATCACTAAGAACTGCAGGGGTATAACTCTTACAACACCCTTTTATGAATCCTCACCTTCCACAGAAAAGTTGTCTTTGGAATCACTAAGAACTGCAGGGGTATAACTCTTACAAAACCCTTTTAGGAATCCTCACCTTCCACAGAAAAGGTGTCTTTGGAATCACTAAGAATTGCAGGGGTATAACTCTTACAACACCCTTTTAGGAATCCTCACCTTCCACAGAAAAGGTGTCTTTGGAATTACTAAGAAATGCAGGGGTATAAATCTTACAACACCCTTTTATAAATCCTCACCTTCCACAGAAAAGGTGTCTTTGGAATCACTAAGAACTGCAGGGGTATAACTCTTACAACACCCTTTTAGGAATCCTCACCTTCCACAGAAAAGGTGTCTTTGGAATTACTAAGAACTGCAGGTGTATAACTCTTACAACACCCTTTTAGGAATCCTCACCTTCCACAGAAAAGATGTCTTTGGAATTACTAAGAACTGCTGGTGTATAACTCTTAAAACACCCTTGTAGGAATCCTCACCTTCCACAGAAAAGGTGTCTTTGGAATCACAAAAAACTACAGGGGTATAACTCTTACAACACCCTTTTATGAATCCTCACCTTCCACAGAAAAGGTGTCTTTGGAATCACTAAGAACTGCAGGGGTATAACTCTTACAACACCCTTTTAGGAATCCTCACCTTCCACAGAAAAGGTGTCTTTGGAATCACTAAGAACTGCAGGGGTATAACTCTTACAACACCCTTTTAGGAATCCTCACCTTCCACAGAAAAGGTGTCTTTGGAATCACTAAGAACTGCAGGGGTATAACTCTTACAACACCCTTTTAGGAATCCTCACCTTCCACAGAAAAGGTGTCTTTGGAATCACTAAGAACTGCAGGGGTATAACTCTTACAACACCCTTTTAGGAATCCTCACCTTCCACAGAAAAGGTGTCTTTGGAATCACTAAGAATTGCAGGGGTATAACTCTTACAACACTCTTTTAGGAATCCTCACCTTCCACGGAAAAGGTGTCTTTGGAATTACTAAGAACTGCAGGGGTATAACTCTTACCACACCCTTTTAGGAATCCTCACCTTCCACAGAAAAGATGTCTTTGGAATTACTAAGAACTGCTGGTGTATAACTCTTACAACACCCTTGTAGGAATCCTCACCTTCCACAGAAAAGGTGTCTTTGGAATCACGAAAAACTACGGGGGTATAACTCTTACAACACCCTTTTATGAATCCTCACCTTCCACAGAAAAGGTGTCTTTGGAATCACTAAGAACTGCAGGGGTATAACTCTTACAACACCCTTTTAGGAATCCTCACCTTCCACAGAAAAGGTGTCTTTGGAATCACTAAGAACTGCAGGGGTATAACTCTTACAACACCCTTTTAGGAATCCTCACCTTCCACAGAAAAGGTGTCTTTGGAATCACGAAAAACTACAGGGGTATAACTCTTACAACACCCTTTTAGGAATCCTCACCTTCCACAAAAAAGGTGTCTTTGGAATCACTAAGAACTGCAGGGGTATAACTCTTACAACACCCTTTTAGGAATCCTCACCTTCCACAGAAAAGGTGTCTTTGGAATCACTAAGAACTTCAGCGGTATAACTCTTACAACACCCTTGTAGGAATTCTCACCTTCCACAGAAATGGTGTCTTTGGAATCACTAAGAACTGCAGGGGTATAGCTCTTACAACACCCTTTTAGGAAGCCTCACCTTCCACAGAAAAGGTGTCTTTGGAATCACTAAGAACTGCAGGGGTATAACTCTTCCAACACCCTTGTAAGAATTCTCACCTTCCACAGAAATGGTGTCTTTGGAATCACTAAGGACTCCAGGGGTATAACTCTTACAACACCCCTTTAGGAATCCTCACCTTCCACACAAAAGGTGTCTTTGGAATCACTAAGAACTGCAGGGGTATAACTCTTACAACACCCTTTTAGGAATCCTCACCTTCCACAGAAAAGGTGTCTTTGGAATTACTAAGAACTGCAGGGGTATAACTCTTACAACACCCTTTTAGGAATCCTCACCTTCCACAAAAAAGATATCTTTGGAATTACTAAGAACTGCTGGTGTATAACTCTTACAACACCCTTGTAGGAATCCTCACCTTCCACAGAAAAGGTGTCTTTGGAATCACGAAAAACTACAGGGGTATAACTCTTACAACACCCTTTTATGAATCCTCACCTTCCACAGAAAAGGTGTCTGTGGAATCACTAAGAACTGCAGGGGTATAACTCTTACAACACCCTTTTAGGAATCCTCACCTTCCACAGAAAAGGTGTCTTTGGAATCACGAAAAACTACAGGGGTATAACTCTTACAACACCCTTTTAGGAATCCTCACCTTCCACAAAAAAGGTGTCTTTGGAATCACTAAGAACTGCAGGGGTATAGCTCTTACAACACCCTTTTAGGAAGCCTCACCTTCCACAGAAAAGGTGTCTTTGGAATTACTAAGAACTGCAGGGGTATAACTCTTACAACACCCTTTTAGGAATCCTCAGCTTCCACAGAAAAGATGTCTTTGGAATTACTAAGAACTGCTGGTGTATAACTCTTACAAAACCCTTGTAGGAATCCTCACCTTCCACAGAAAAGGTGTCTTTGGAATCACGAAAAACTACAGGGGTATAACTCTTACAACACCCTTTTATGAATCCTCACCTTCCACAGAAAAGGTGTCTTTGGAATCACTAAGAACTGCAGGGGTATAACTCTTCCAACACCCTTGTAAGAATTCTCACCTTCCACAGAAATGGTGTCTTTGGAATCACTAAGGACTCCAGGGGTATAACTCTTACAACACCCCTTTAGGAATCCTCACCTTCCACACAAAAGGTGTCTTTGGAATCACTAAGAACTGCAGGGGTATAACTCTTACAACACCCTTTTAGGAATCCTTACCTTCCACAAAAAAGATGTCTTTGGAATTACTAAGAACTGCTGGTGTATAACTCTTACAACACCCTTGTAGGAATCCTCACCTTCCACAGAAAAGGTGTCTTTGGAATCACGAAAAACTACAGGGGTATAACTCTTACAACACCCTTTTATGAATCCTCACCTTCCACAGAAAAGGTGTCTTTGGAATCACTAAGAACTGCAGGGGTATAACTCTTACAACACCCTTTTAGGAATCCTCACCTTCCACAGAAAAGGTGTCTTTGGAATTACTAAGAACTGCAGGGGTATAACTCTTACAACACCCTTTTATGAATCCTCACCTTCCACAGAAAAGGTGTCTTTGGAATCACTAAGAACTGCAGGGGTATAACTCTTACAACACCCTTTTAGGAATCCTCACCTTCCACAGAAAAGGTGTCTTTGGAATTACTAAGAACTGCAGGGGTATAACTCTTACAACACCCTTGTAGGAATCCTCACCTTCCACAGAAAAGGTGTCTTTGGAATCACTAAGAACTGCAGGGGTATAACTCTTACAACACCCTTTTAGGAATCCTCACCTTCCACAGAAAAGGTGTCTTTGGAATCACTAAGAACTGCAGGGGTATAACTCTTACAACACCCTTTTAGGAATCCTCACCTTCCACAGAAAAGGTGTCTTTGGAATTACTAAGAACTGCAGGGGTATAACTCTTACAACACCCTTTTATGAATCCTCACCTTCCACAGAAAAGGTGTCTTTGGAATCACTAAGAACTGCAGGGGTATAACTCTTACAACACCCTTTTAGGAATCCTCACCTTCCACAGAAAAGGTGTCTTTGGAATTACTAAGAACTGCAGGGGTATAACTCTTACAACACCCTTGTAGGAATCCTCACCTTCCACAGAAAAGGTGTCTTTGGAATCACTAAGAACTGCAGGGGTATAACTCTTACAACACCCTTTTAGGAATCCTCACCTTCCACAAAAAAGATGTCTTTGGAATTACTAAGAACTGCTGGTGTATAACTCTTACAACACCCTTGTAGGAATCCTCACCTTCCACAGAAAAGGTGTCTTTGGAATCACGAAAAACTACAGGGGTATAACTCTTACAACACCCTTTTATGAATCCTCACCTTCCACAGAAAAGGTGTCTTTGGAATCACTAAGAACTGCAGGGGTATAACTCTTACAACACCCTTTTAGGAATCCTCACCTTCCACAGAAAAGGTGTCTTTGGAATCACTAAGAACTGCAGGGGTATAACTCTTACAAAACCCTTTTAGGAATCCTCACCTTCCACAGAAAAGGTGTCTTTGGAATTACTAAGAACTGCAGGGGTATAACTCTTACAACACCCTTTTATGAATCCTCACCTTCCACAGAAAAGGTGTCTTTGGAATCACTAAGAACTGCAGGGGTATAACTCTTACAACACCCTTTTAGGAATCCTCACCTTCCACAGAAAAGGTGTCTTTGGAATTACTAAGAACTGCAGGGGTATAACTCTTACAACACCCTTGTAGGAATCCTCACCTTCCACAGAAAAGGTGTCTTTGGAATCACTAAGAACTGCAGGGGTATAACTCTTACAACACCCTTTTAGGAATCCTCACCTTCCACAGAAAAGGTGTCTTTGGAATCACTAAGAACTGCAGGGGTATAACTCTTACAACACCCTTTTAGGAATCCTCACCTTCCACAGAAAAGGTGTCTTTGGAATTACTAAGAACTGCAGGGGTATAACTCTTACAACACCCTTTTATGAATCCTCACCTTCCACAGAAAAGGTGTCTTTGGAATCACTAAGAACTGCAGGGGTATAACTCTTACAACACCCTTTTATGAATCCTCACCTTCCACAGAAAAGGTGTCTTTGGAATTACTAAGAACTGCAGGGGTATAACTCTTACAACACCCTTGTAGGAATCCTCACCTTCCACAGAAAATGTGTCTTTGGAATCACTAAGAACTGCAGGGGTATAACTCTTACAACACCCTTTTAGGAATCCTCACCTTCCACAGAAAAGGTGTCTTTGGAATCACTAAGAACTGCAGGGGTATAACTCTTACAACACCCTTTTAGGAATCCTCACCTTCCACAGAAAAGGTGTCTTTGGAATCACTAAGAACTGCAGGGGTATAAATCTTACAACACCCTTTTAGGAATCCTCACCTTCCACAGAAAAGTCGTCTTTGGAATCACTAAGAACTGCAGGGGTATAACTCTTCCAACACCTTTGTAAGAATTCTCACCTTCCACAGAAATGGTGTCTTTGGAATCACTAAGAACTCCAGGGATATAACTCTTACAACACCCCTTTAGGAATCCTCACCTTCCACAGAAATGGTGTCTTTGGAATCACTAAGAACTGCAGGGGTATAACTCTTACAACACCCTTTTAGGAATCCTCACCTTCCACAGAAAAGGTGTCTTTGGAATTACTAAGAACTGCAGGGGTATAACTCTTACAACACCTTTTAGGAATCCTCACCTTCCACAGAAAAGGTGTCTTTGGAATCACTAAGAACTGCAGGGGTATAACTCTTACAACACCCTTTTAGGAATCCTCACCTTCCACAGAAAAGGTGTCTTTGGAATCACTAAGAACTGCAGAGGTATAACTCTTACAACACTCTTTTAGGAATCCTCACCTTCCACAGAAAAGGTGTGTTTGGAATCACTAAGAATTGCAGGGGTATAACTCTTACAACACCCTTTTAGGAATCCTCACCTTCCACAGAAAAGGTGTCTTTGGAATCACGAAAAACTACAGGGGTATAACTCTTACAACACCCTTTTATGAATCCTCACCTTCCACAGAAAAGGTGTCTTTGGAATCACTAAGAACTACAGGGGTAAAACTCTTACAACACCCTTTTAGGAATCCTCACCTTCCACAGAAAAGGTGTCTTTGGAATCACTAAGAACTGCAGGGGTATACCTCTTACAACACCCTTTTAGGAATCCTCACCTTCCACAGAAAAGGTGTCTTTGGAATCACTAAGAACTGCAGGGGTATAAATCTTACAACACCCTTTTAGGAATCCTCACCTTCCACAGAAAAGTTGTCTTTGGAATCACTAAGAACTGCAGGGGTATAACTCTTCCAACACCCTTGTAAGAATTCTCACCTTCCACAGAAATGGTGTCTTTGGAATCACTAAGAACTCCAGGGATATAACTCTTACAACACCCCTTTAGGAATCCTCACCTTCCACAGAAATGGTGTCTTTGGAATCACTAAGAACTGCAGGGGTATAACTCTTACAACACCCTTTTAGGAATCCTCACCTTCCACAGAAAAGGTGTCTTTGGAATTACTAAGAACTGCAGGGGTATAACTCTTACAACACCCTTTTAGGAATCCTCACCTTCCACAGAAAAGATGTCTTTGGAATTACTAAGAACTGCTGGTGTATAACTCTTACAACACCCTTGTAGGAATCCTCACCTTCCACAGAAAAGGTGTCTTTGGAATCACTAAGAATTGCAGGGGTATAACTCTTACAACACCCTTTTAGGAATCCTCACCTTCCACAGAAATGGTGTCTTTGGAATCACTAAGAACTCCAGGGATATAACTCTTACAACACCCTCTTATGAATCCTCACCTTCCACAGAAAAGTTGTCTTTGGAATCACTAAGAACTGCAGGGGTATAACTCTTACAACACCCTTTTAGGAATCCTCACCTTCCACAGAAAAGGTGTCTTTGGAATCACTAAGAACTGCAGGGGTATAACTCTTACAACACCCTTTTAGGAATCCTCACCTTCCACAGAAAAGGTGTCTTTGGAATCACTAAGAACTGCAGGGGTATAACTCTTACAACACCCTTTTATGAATCCTCACCTTCCACAGAAAAGGTGTCTTTGGAATCACTAAAAACTGCAGGGGTATAACTCTTACAACACCCTTTTAGGAATCCTCACCTTCCACAGAAAAGGTGTCTTTGGAATCACTAAGAACTGCAGAGGTATAACTCTTACAACACTCTTTTAGGAATCCTCACCTTCCACAGAAAAGGTGTCTTTGGAATCACTAAGAATTGCAGGGGTATAACTCTTACAACACCATTTTAGGAATCCTCACCTTCCACAGAAAAGGTGTCTTTGGAATTACTAAGAACTGCAGGGGTATAACTCTTACAACACCCTTTTATGAATCCTCACCTTCCACAGAAAAGGTGTCTTTGGAATCACTAAGAACTGCAGGGGTATAACTCTTACAACACCCTTTTAGGAATCCTCACCTTCCACAGAAAAGGTGTCTTTGGAATCACTAAGAACTGCAGGGGTATAACTCTTACAACACCCTTTTAGGAATCCTCACCTTCGACAGAAAAGGTGTCTTTGGAATCACTAAGAACTGCAGGGGTATAACTCTTACAACACCCTTTTAGGAATCCTCACCTTCCACAGAAAAGGTGTCTTTGGAATCACTAAGAACTTCAGCGGTATAACTCTTACAACACCCTTGTAGGAATTCTCACCTTCCACAGAAATGGTGTCTTTGGAATCACTAAGAACTGCAGGGGTATAACTCTTACAACACCCTTTTAGGAAGCCTCACCTTCCACAGAAAAGGTGTCTTTGGAATTACTAAGAACTGCAGGGGTATAACTCTTACAACACCCTTTTAGGAATCCTCACCTTCCACAGAAAAGATGTCTTTGGAATTACTAAGAACTGCTGGTGTATAACTCTTACAACACCCTTGTAGGAATCCTCACCTTCCACAGAAAAGGTGTCTTTGGAATCACGAAAAACTACAGGGGTATAACTCTTACAACACCCTTTTATGAATCCTCACCTTCCACAGAAAAGGTGTCTTTGGAATCACTAAGAACTGCAGGGGTATAACTCTTACAACACCCTTTTAGGAATCCTCACCTTCCACAGAAAAGGTGTCTTTGGAATCACTAAGAACTGCAGGGGTATAACTCTTACAACACCCTTTTAGGAATCCTCACCTTCCACAGAAAAGGTGTCTTTGGAATCACTAAGAACTGCAGGGGTATAAATCTTACAACACCCTTTTAGGAATCCTCACCTTCGACAGAAAAGGTGTCTTTGGAATCACTAAGAACTGCAGGGGTATAACTCATACAACACCCTTTTAGGAATCCTCACCTTCCACAGAAAAGGTGTCTTTGGAATTACTAAGAACAGCAGGGGTATAACTCTTACAACACCCTTTTATGAATCCTCACCTTCCACAGAAAAGATGTCTTTGGAATTACTAAGAACTGCTGGTGTATAACTCTTAAAACACCCTTGTAGGAATCCTCACCTTCCACAGAAAAGGTGTCTTTGGAATCACGAAAAACTACAGGGGTATAACTCTTACAACACCCTTTTAGGAAGCCTCAACTTCCACAGAAAAGGTGTCTTTAAAATTACTAAGAACTCCAGGGGTATAACTCTTACAACACCCTTTTAGGAATCCTCACCTTCCACAGAAAAGATGTCTTTGGAATTACTAAAAACTGCTGGTGTATAACTCTTACAACACCCTTGTAGGAATCCTCACCTTCCACAGAAAAGGTGTCTTTGGAATCACGAAAAATTACAGGGGTATAACTCTTACAACACCCTTTTATGAATCCTCACCTTCCACAGAAAAGGTGTCTTTGGAATCACTAAGAACTGCAGGGGTATAACTCTTACAACACCCTTGTAGGAATCCTCACCTTCCACAGAAAAGGTGTCTTTGGAATCACTAAGAACTGCAGGGGTATAACTCTTACAACACCCTTTTATGAATCCTCACCTTCCACAGAAAAGGTGTCTTTGGAATCACTAAGAACTGCAGGGGTATAACTCTTACAACACCCTTTTAGGAATCCTCACCTTCGACAGAAAAGGTGTCTTTGGAATCACTAAGAACTGCAGGGGTATAACTCTTACAACACCCTTTTAGGAATCCTCACCTTCCACAGAAAAGGTGTCTTTGGAATCACTAAGAACTTCAGCGGTATAACTCTTACAACACCCTTGTAGGAATTCTCACCTTCCACAGAAATGGTGTTTTGGAATCACTAAGAACTGCAGGGGTATAACTCTTACAACACCCTTTTAGGAAGCCTCACCTTCCACAGAAAAGGTGTCTTTGGAATTACTAAGAACTGCAGGGGTATAACTCTTACAACACCCTTTTAGGAATCCTCACCTTCCACAGAAAAGATGTCTTTGGAATTACTAAGAACTGCTGGTGTATAACTCTTACAACACCCTTGTAGGAATCCTCACCTTCCACAGAAAAGGTGTCTTTGGAATCACGAAAAACTACAGGGGTATAACTCTTACAACACCCTTTTATGAATCCTCACCTTCCACAGAAAAGGTGTCTTTGGAATCACTAAGAACTGCAGGGGTATAACTCTTACAACACCCTTTTAGGAATCCTCACCTTCCACAGAAAAGGTGTCTTTGGAATCACTAAGAACTGCAGGGGTATAACTCTTACAACACCCTTTTAGGAATCCTCACCTTCCACAGAAAAGGTGTCTTTGGAATCACTAAGAACTGCAGGGGTATAAATCTTACAACACCCTTTTAGGAATCCTCACCTTCGACAGAAAAGGTGTCTTTGGAATCACTAAGAACTGCAGGGGTATAACTCATACAACACCCTTTTAGGAATCCTCACCTTCCACAGAAAAGGTGTCTTTGGAATTACTAAGAACAGCAGGGGTATAACTCTTACAACACCCTTTTATGAATCCTCACCTTCCACAGAAAAGATGTCTTTGGAATTACTAAGAACTGCTGGTGTATAACTCTTAAAACACCCTTGTAGGAATCCTCACCTTCCACAGAAAAGGTGTCTTTGGAATCACGAAAAACTACAGGGGTATAACTCTTACAACACCCTTTTAGGAAGCCTCAACTTCCACAGAAAAGGTGTCTTTAAAATTACTAAGAACTCCAGGGGTATAACTCTTACAACACCCTTTTAGGAATCCTCACCTTCCACAGAAAAGATGTCTTTGGAATTACTAAAAACTGCTGGTGTATAACTCTTACAACACCCTTGTAGGAATCCTCACCTTCCACAGAAAAGGTGTCTTTGGAATCACGAAAAATTACAGGGGTATAACTCTTACAACACCCTTTTATGAATCCTCACCTTCCACAGAAAAGGTGTCTTTGGAATCACTAAGAACTGCAGGGGTATAACTCTTACAACACCCTTGTAGGAATCCTCACCTTCCACAGAAAAGGTGTCTTTGGAATCACTAAGAACTGCAGGGGTATAACTCTTACAACACCCTTTTATGAATCCTCACCTTCCACAGAAAAGGTGTCTTTGGAATCACTAAGAACTGCAGGGGTATAACTCTTACAACACCCCTTTAGGAATCCTCACCTTCCACAGAAAAGGTGTCTTTGGAATCACTAAGAACTGCAGGGGTATAACTTTTACAACACCCTTTTATGAATCCTCACCTTCCACAGAAAAGGTGTCTTTGGAATCACTAAGAACTGCAGGGGTATAACTCTTACAACACCCTTTTAGGAATCCTCACCTTCCACAGAAAAGGTGTCTTTGGAATCACTAAAAACTGCAGGAGTATAACTCTTAGAACACGCTTTTAGGAATCCTCATTTTCCACAGAAAAGGTGTCTTTGGAATCACTAAGAACTGCAGAGGTATAACTCTTACAACACTCTTTTAGGAATCCTCACCTTCCACAGAAAAGGTGTCTTTGGAATCACTAAGAACTGCAGGGGTATAACTCTTACAACACCCTTTTAGGAATCCTCACCTTCCACAGAAAAGTTGTCTTTAGAATTACTAAGAACTGCAGGGGTATAACTCTTACAACACCCTTTTATGAATCCTCACCTTCCACGGAAAAGGTGTCTTTGGAATCACGAAAAACTACAGGGGTATAACTCTTACAACACCGTTTTAGGAAGCCTCACCTTCCACAGAAAAGGTGTCTTTGGAATCACTAAGAACTGCAGGGGTATAACTCTTACAACACCCTTTTAGGAATCCTCACCTTCCACAGAAAAGGTGTCTTTGGAATTACTAAGAACTGCAGGGGTATAACTCTTACAACACCCTTTTATGAATCCTCACCTTCCACAGAAAAGGTGTCTTTGGAATCACTAAGAACTGCAGGGGTATAACTCTTACAACACCCTTTTAGGAATCCTCACCTTCCACAGAAAAGGTGTCTTTGGAATTACTAAGAACTGCAGGGGTATAACTCTTACAACACCCTTTTATGAATCCTCACCTTCCACAGAAAAGATGTCTTTGGAATTACTAAGAACTGCTGGTGTATAACTCTTACAACACCCTTGTAGGAATCCTCACCTTCCACAGAAAAGGTGTCTTTGGAATCACGAAAAACTACAGGGGTATAACTCTTACAACACCCTTTTATGAATCCTCACCTTCCACAGAAAAGGTGTCTTTGGAATCACTAAGAACTGCAGGGGTATAACTCTTACAACACCCTTTTAGGAATCCTCACCTTCCACAGAAAAGGTGTCTTTGGAATCACTAAGAACTGCAGGGGTATAACTCTTACATCACCCTTTTAGGAATCCTCACCTTCCACAGAAAAGGTGTCTTTGGAATCACTAAGAACTGCAGGGGTATAAATCTTACAACACCCTTTTAGGAATCCTCACCTTCCACAGAAAAGTTGTCTTTGGAATCACTAAGAACTGCAGGGGTATAACTCTTACAACACCCTTGTAAGAATTCTCACCTTCCACAGAAATGGTGTCTTTGGAATCACTAAGAACTCCAGGGGTATAACTCTTACAACACCCCTTTAGGAATCCTCACCTTCCACAGAAAAGGTGTCTTTGGAATCACTAAGAACTGCAGGGGTATAACTCTTACAACACCCTTTTAGGAATCCTCACCTTCCACAGAAAAGGTGTCTTTGGAATTACTAAGAACTGCAGGGGTATAACTCTTACAACACCCTTTTAGGAATCCTCACCTTCCACAGAAAAGATGTCTTTGGAATTACTAAGAACTGCTGGTGTATAACTCTTACAACACCCTTGTAGGAATCCTCACCTTCCACAGAAAAGGTGTCTTTGGAATCACTAAGAACTGCAGGGGTATAACTCTTACAACACCCTTTTAGGAATCCTCACCTTCCACAGAAAAGGTGTCTTTCAATCACTAAGAACTGCAGGGGTATAACTCTTACAACACCCCTTTAGGAATCCTCACCTTCCACAGAAAAGGTGTCTTTGGAATCACTAAGAACTGCAGGGGTATAACTTTTACAACACCCTTTTATGAATCCTCACATTCCACAGAAAAGTTGTCTTTGGAATCACTACGAACTGCAGGTGTATAACTCTTACAACACCCTTTTATGAATCCTCACCTTCCAAAGAAAAGGTGTCTTTGGAATCACTAAGAACTGCAGGGGTATAACTCTTACAACACCCTTTTAGGAATCCTCACTTTCCACAGAAAAAGTGTCTTTGGAATCACTCAGAACTGCAGGGGTATAACTCTTACAACACCCTTTTAGGAATCCTCACCTTCCACAGAAAAGGTGTCTTTGGAATCACTAAGAACTGCAGGGGTATAACTCTTACAACACCCTTTTAGGAATCCTCACCTTCCACAGAAAAGGTGTCTTTGGAATCACTAAGAACTGCAGGGGTATAACTCTTACAACACCCTTTTAGGAATCCTCACCTTCCACAGAAAAGGTGTCTTTGGAATTACTAAGAACTGCAGGGGTATAACTCTTACAACACCCTTTTATGAATCCTCACCTTCCACAGAAAAGGTGTCTTTGGAATCACTAAGAACTGCAGGTGTATAACTCTTACAACACCCTTTTAGGAATCCTCACCTTCCACAGAAAAGGTGTCTTTGGAATTACTAAGAACTGCAGGGGTATAACTCTTACAACACCCTTTTAGGAATCCTCACCTTCCACAGAAAAGATGTCTTTGGAATTACTAAGAACTGCTGGTGTATAACTCTTACAACACCCTTGTAGGAATCCTCACCTTCCACAGAAAAGGTGTCTTTGGAATCACGAAAAACTACAGGGGTAAAACTCTTACAACACCCTTTTATGAATCCTCACCTTCCACAGAAAAGGTGTCTTTGGAATCACTAAGAACTACAGGGGTATAACTCTTACAACACCCTTTTAGGTATCCTCACCTTCCACAGAAAAGGTGTCTTTGGAATCACTAAGAACTGCAGGGGTATAACTCTTACAACACCCTTTTAGGAATCCTCACCTTCCACAGAAAAGGTGTCTTTGGAATCACTAAGAACTGCAGGGGTATAAATCTTACAACACCCTTTTAGGAATCCTCACCTTCCACAGAAAAGTTGTCTTTGGAATCACTAAGAACTGCAGGGGTATAACTCTTCCAACACCCTTGTAAGAATTCTCACCTTCCACAGAAATGGTGTCTTTGGAATCACTAAGAACTCCAGGGATATAACTCTTACAACACCCCTTTAGGAATCCTCACCTTCCACAGAAATGGTGTCTTTGGAATCACTAAGAACTGCAGGGGTATAACTCTTACAACACCCTTTTAGGAATCCTCACCTTCCACAGAAAAGGTGTCTTTGGAATTACTAAGAACTGCAGGGGTATAACTCTTACAACACCCTTTTAGGAATCCTCACCTTCCACAGAAAAGATGTCTTTGGAATTACTAAGAACTGCTGGTGTATAACTCTTACAACACCCTTGTAGGAATCCTCACCTTCCACAGAAAAGGTGTCTTTGGAATAGGAAAAACTACAGGGGTATAACTCTTACAACACCCTCTTATGAATCCTCACCTTCCACAGAAAAGTTGTCTTTGGAATCACTAAGAACTGCAGGGGTATAACTCTTACAACACCCTTGTAGGAATCCTCACCTTCCACAGAAAAGGTGTCTTTGGAATCACTGAGAACTGCAGGGGTATAACTCTTACAACACCCTTTTAGGAATCCTCACCTTCCACAGAAAAGGTGTCTTTGGAATCACTAAGAACTGCAGGGGTATAACTCTTACAACACCCTTTTATGAATCCTCACCTTCCACAGAAAAGGTGTCTTTGGAATCACTAAAAACTGCAGGGGTATAACTCTTACAACACCCTTTTAGGAATCCTCACCTTCCACAGAAAAGGTGTCTTTGGAATCACTAAGAACTGCAGAGGTATAACTCTTACAACACTCTTTTAGGAATCCTCACCTTCCACAGAAAAGGTGTCTTTGGAATCACTAAGAATTGCAGGGGTATAACTCTTACAACACCTTTTTAGGAATCCTCACCTTCCACAGAAAAGGTGTCTTTGGAATTACTAAGAACTGCAGGGGTATAACTCTTACAACACCCTTGTAGGAATCCTCACCTTCCCCAGAAAAGGTGTCTTTGGAATCACTAAGAACTGCAGGTGTATAACTCTTACAACACCCTTTTAGGAATCCTCACCTTCCACAGAAAAGGTGTCTTTGGAATTACTAAGAACTGCAGGGGTATAACTCTTACAACACCCTTTTAGGAATCCTCACCTTCCACAGAAAAGATGTCTTTGGAATTACTAAGAACTGCTGGTGTATAACTCTTACAACACCCTTGTAGGAATCCTCACCTTCCACAGAAAAGGTGTCTTTGGAATCACGAAAACTACAGGGGTAAAACTCTTACAACACCCTTTTATGAATCCTCACCTTCCACAGAAAAGGTGTCTTTGGAATCACTAAGAACTACAGGGGTATAACTCTTACAACACCCTTTTAGGTATCCTCACCTTCCACAGAAAAGGTGTCTTTGGAATCACTAAGAACTGCAGGGGTATAACTCTTACAACACCCTTTTAGGAATCCTCACCTTCCACAGAAAAGGTGTCTTTGGAATCACTAAGAACTGCAGGGGTATAAATCTTACAACACCCTTTTAGGAATCCTCACCTTCCACAGAAAAGTTGTCTTTGGAATCACTAAGAACTGCAGGGGTATAACTCTTCCAACACCCTTGTAAGAATTCTCACCTTCCACAGAAATGGTGTCTTTGGAATCACTAAGAACTCCAGGGATATAACTCTTACAACACCCCTTTAGGAATCCTCACCTTCCACAGAAAAGGTGTCTTTGGAATCACTAAGAACTGCAGGGGTATAACTCTTACAACACCCTTTTAGGAATCCTCACCTTCCACAGAAAAGGTGTCTTTGGAATTACTAAGAACTGCAGGGGTATAACTCTTACAACACCCTTTTAGGAATCCTCACCTTCCACAGAAAAGATGTCTTTGGAATTACTAAGAACTGCTGGTGTATAACTCTTACAACACCCTTGTAGGAATCCTCACCTTCCACAGAAAAGGTGTCTTTGGAATCACGAAAAACTACAGGGGTATAACTCTTACAACACCCTCTTATGAATCCTCACCTTCCACAGAAAAGTTGTCTTTGGAATCACTAAAAACTGCAGGGGTATAACTCTTACAACACCCTTGTAGGAATCCTCACCTTCCACAGAAAAGGTGTCTTTGGAATCACTAAGAACTGCAGGGGTATAACTCTTACAACACCCTTTTAGGAATCCTCACCTTCCACAGAAAAGGTGTCTTTGGAATCACTAAGAACTGCAGGGGTATAACTCTTACAACACCCTTTTATGAATCCTCACCTTCCACAGAAAAGGTGTCTTTGGAATCACTAAAAACTGCAGGGGTATAACTCTTACAACACCCTTTTAGGAATCCTCACCTTCCACAGAAAAGGTGTCTTTGGAATCACTAAGAACTGCAGAGGTATAACTCTTACAACACTCTTTTAGGAATCCTCACCTTCCACAGAAAAGGTGTCTTTGGAATCACTAAGAATTGCAGGGGTATAACTCTTACAACACCTTTTTAGGAATCCTCACCTTCCACAGAAAAGGTGTCTTTGGAATTACTAAGAACTGCAGGGGTATAACTCTTACAACACCCTTTTAGGAATCCTCACCTTCGACAGAAAAGGTGTCTTTGGAATCACTAAGAACTGCAGGGGTATAACTCTTACAACACCCTTTTAGGAATCCTCACCTTCCACAGAAAAGGTGTCTTTGGAATCACTAAGAACTTCAGCGGTATAACTCTTACAACACCCTTGTAGGAATTCTCACCTTCCACAGAAATGGTGTCTTTGGAATCACTAAGAACTGCAGGGGTATAACTCTTACAACACCCTTTTAGGAAGCCTCACCTTCCACAGAAAAGGTGTGTTTGGAATCACTAAGAACTGCAGGGGTATAACTCTTACAACACCCTTTTAGGAATCCTCACCTTCCACAGAAAAGATGTCTTTGGAATTACTAAGAACTGCTGGTGTATAACTCTTACAACACCCTTGTAGGAATCCTCACCTTCCACAGAAAAGGTGTCTTTGGAATCACGAAAAACTACAGGGGTATAACTCTTACAACACCCTTTTATGAATCCTCACCTTCCACAGAAAAGGTGTCTTTGGAATCACTAAGAACTGCAGGGGTATAACTCTTACAACACCCTTTTAGGAATCCTCACCTACCACAGAAAAGGTGTCTTTGGAATCACTAAGAACTGCAGGGGTATAACTCTTACAACACCCTTTTAGGAATCCTCACCTTCCACAGAAAAGGTGTCTTTGGAATCACTAAGAACTGCAGGGGTATAAATCTTACAACACCCTTTTAGGAATCCTCACCTTCCACAGAAAAGGTGTCTTTGGAATCACTAAGAACTGCAGGGGTATAACTCTTACAACACCCTTTTAGGAATCCTCACCTTCCACAGAAAAGGTGTCTTTGGAATTACTAAGAACTGCAGGGGTATAACTCTTACAACACCCTTTTAGGAATCCTCACCTTCCACAGAAAAGATGTCTTTGGAATTACTAAGAACTGCTGGTGTATAACTCTTACAACACCCTTGTAGGAATCCTCACCTTCCACAGAAAAGGTGTCTTTGGAATCACGAAAAACTACAGGGGTATAACTCTTACAACACCCTTTTATGAATCCTCACCTTCCACAGAAAAGGTGTCTTTGGAATCACTAAGAACTGCAGGGGTATAACTCTTACAACACCCTTGTAGGAATCCTCACCTTCCACAGAAAAGGTGTCTTTGGAATCACTAAGAACTGCAGGGGTATAACTCTTACAACACCCTTTTAGGAATCCTCACCTTCCACAGAAAAGGTGTCTTTGGAATCACTAAGAACTGCAGGGGTATAAATCTTACAACACCCTTTTAGGAATCCTCACCTTCCACAGAAAAGTTGTCTTTGGAATCACTAAGAACTGCAGGGGTATAACTCTTCCAACACCCTTGTAAGAATTCTCACCTTCCACATAAATGGTGTCTTTGGAATCACTAAGAACTGCAGGGGTATAACTCTTACAACACCCTTTTAGGAAGCCTCAACTTCCACAGAAAAGGTGTCTTTGGAATTACTAAGAACTCCAGGGGTATAACTCTTACAACACCCTTTTAGGAATCCTCACCTTCCACAGAAAAGATGTCTTTGGAATTACTAAAAACTGCTGGTGTATAACTCTTACAACACCCTTGTAGGAATCCTCACCTTCCACAGAAAAGGTGTCTTTGGAATCACGAAAAATTACAGGGGTATAACTCTTACAACACCCTTTTATGAATCCTCACCTTCCACAGAAAAGGTGTCTTTGGAATCACTAAGAACTGCAGGGGTATAACTCTTACAACACTCTTGTAGGAATCCTCACCTTCCACAGAAAAGGTGTCTTTGGAATCACTAAGAACTGCAGGGGTATAACTCTTACAACACCCTTTTAGGAATCCTCACCTTCCACAGAAAAGGTGTCTTTGGAATCACTAAGAACTGCAGGGGTATAACTCTTACAACACCCTTTTAGGAATCCTCACCTTCCACAGAAAAGGTGTCTTTGGAATCACTAAGAACTGCTGGGGTATAACTTTTACAACACCCTTTTATGAATCCTCACCTTCCACAGAAAAGGTGTCTTTGGAATCAATAAGTACTGCAGGGGTATAACTCTTACAACACCCTTTTAGGAATCCTCACCTTCCACAGAAAAGGTGTCTTTGGAATCACTAAAAACTGCAGGGGTATAACTCTTAGAACACGCTTTTAGGAATCCTCACCTTCCACAGAAAAGGTGTCTTTGGAATCACTAAGAACTGCAGAGGTATAACTCTTACAACACTCTTTTAGGAATCCTCACCTTCCACAGAAAAGGTGTCTTTGGAATCACTAAGAACTGCAGGGGTATAACTCTTACAACACCCTTTTAGGAATCCTCACCTTCCACAGAAAAGGTGTTTTTGGAATTACTAAGAACTGCAGGGGTATAACTCTTACAACACCCTTTTATGAATCCTCACCTTCCACGGAAAAGGTGTTTGGAATCACGAAAAACTACAGGGGTATAACTCTTACAACACCCTTTTAGGAAGCCTCACCTTCCACAGAAAAGGTGTCTTTGGAATCACTAAGAACTGCAGGGGTATAACTCTTACAACACCCTTTTAGGAATCCTCACCTTCCACAGATAAGGTGTCTTTGGAATTACTAAGAACTGCAGGGGTATAACTCTTACAACACCCTTTTATGAATCCTCACCTTCCACAGAAAAGGTGTCTTTGGAATCACTAAGAACTGCAGGGGTATAACTCTTACAACACCCTTGTAGGAATCCTCACCTTCCACAGAAAAGGTGTCTTTGGAATTACTAAGAACTGCAGGGGTATAACTCTTACAACACCCTTTTATTAATCCTCACCTTCCACAGAAAAGATGTCTTTGGAATTACTAAGAACTGCTGGTGTATAACTCTTACAACACCCTTGTAGGAATCCTCACCTTCCACAGAAAAGGTGTCTTTGGAATCACGAAAAACTACAGGGGTATAACTCTTACAACACCCTTTTAGGAATCCTCACCTTCCACAGAAAAGGTGTCTTTGGAATCACTAAGAACTGCAGGGGTATAACTCTTACAACACCCTTTTAGGAATACTCACCTTCCACAGAAAAGGTGTCTTTGGAATCACTAAGAACTGCTAGGGTATAAATCTTACAACACCCTTTTAGGAATCCTCACCTTCCACAGAAAAGTTGTCTTTGGAATCACTAAGAACTGCAGGGGTATAACTCTTACAACACCCTTGTAAGAATTCTCACCTTCCACAGAAATGGTGTCTTTGGAATCACTAAGAACTCCAGGGGTATAACTCTTACAACACCCCTTTAGGAATCCTCACCTTCCAGAGAAAAGGTGTCTTTGGAATCACTAAGAACTGCAGGGGTATAACTCTTACAACACCCTTTTAGGAATCCTCACCTTCCACTGAAAAGGTGTCTTTGGAATTACTAAGAACTGCAGGGGTATAACTCTTACAACACCCTTTTAGGAATCCTCACCTTCCACAGAAAAGATGTCTTTGGAATTACTAAGAACTGCTGGTGTATAACTCTTACAACACCCTTGTAGGAATCCTCACCTTCCACAGAAAAGGTGTCTTTGGAATCACGAAAAACTACAGGGGCATAACTCTTACAACACCCTTTTATGAATCCTCACCTTCCACAGAAAAGGTGTCTTTGGAATCACTAAGAACTGCAGGGGTATAACTCTTACAACACCCTTGTAGGAATCCTCACCTTCCACAGAAAAGGTGTCTTTGGAATCACTAAAAACTGCAGGGGTATAACTCTTACAACACCCTTTTAGGAATCCTCACCTTCCACAGAAAAGGTGTCTTTGGAATCACTAAGAACTGCAGGGGTATAACTCTTACAACACCCTTTTATGAATCCTCACCTTCCACAGAAAAAGTGTCTTTGGAATCACTAAAAACTGCAGGGGTATAACTCTTACAACACCCTTTTAGTTATCCTCACCTTCCACAGAAAAGGTGTCTTTGGAATCACTAAGAACTGCAGAGGTATAACTCTTACAACACTCTTTTAGGAATCCTCACCTTCCACAGAAAAGGTGTCTTTGGTATCACTAAGAATTGCAGGGGTATAACTCTTACAACACCCTTTTATGAATCCTCACCTTCCACAGAAAAGGTGTCTTTGGAATTACTAAGAACTGCAGGGGTATAATTCTTACAACACCCTTTTATGAATCCTCACCTTCCACAGAAAAGGTGTCTTTGGAATCACGAAAAACTACAGGGGTATAACTCTTACAACACCCTTTTAGGAAGCCTCACCTTCCACAGAAAAGGTGTCTTTGGAATTACTAAGAACTGCAAGGGTATAACTTTTACAACACCCTTTTATAAATCCTCACCTTCCACAGAAAAGGTGTCTTTGGAATCACTAAGAACTGCAGGGGTATAACTCTTACAACACCCTTTTAGGAATCCTCACCTTCCACAGAAAAGGTGTCTTTGGAATTACTAAGAACTGCAGGGGTATAACTCTTACAACACCCTTTTATGAATCCTCACCTTCCACGGAAAAGGTGTCTTTGGAATCACTAAGAACTGCAGGGGTATAACTCTTACAACACCCTTTTAGGAATCCTCACCTTCCACAGAAAAGGTGTCTTTGGAATTACTAAGAACTGCAGGGGTATAACTCTTACAACACCCTTTTAGGAATCCTCACCTTCCACAGAAAAGGTGTCTTTGGAATCACTAAGAACTGCAGGGGTATAAATCTTACAACACCCTTTTAGGAATCCTCACCTTCCACAGAAAAGGTGTCTTTGGAATCACTAAGAACTGCAGGGGTATAACTCTTACAACACCCTTGTAGGAATCCTCACCTTCCACAGAAAAGGTGTCTTTGGAATCACTAAGAACTGCAGGGGTATAACTCTTACAACACCCTTGTAGGAATCCTCACCTTCCACAGAAAAGGTGTCTTTGGAATCACTAAAAACTGCAGGGGTATAACTCTTACAACACCCTTTTAGGAATCCTCACCTTCCACAGAAAAGGTGTCTTTGGAATCACTAAGAACTGCAGGGGTATAACTCTTACAACACCCTTTTATGAATCCTCACCTTCCACAGAAAAAGTGTCTTTGGAATCACTAAAAACTGCAGGGGTATAACTCTTACAACACCCTTTTAGGTATCCTCACCTTCCACAGAAAAGGTGTCTTTGGAATCACTAAGAACTGCAGAGGTATAACTCTTACAACACTCTTTTAGGAATCCTCACCTTCCACAGAAAAGGTGTCTTTGGTATCACTAAGAATTGCAGGGGTATAACTCTTACAACACCCTTTTATGAATCCTCACCTTCCACAGAAAAGGTGTCTTTGGAATTACTAAGAACTGCAGGGGTATAATTCTTACAACACCCTTTTATGAATCCTCACCTTCCACAGAAAAGGTGTCTTTGGAATCACGAAAA
Source organism: Sepioteuthis lessoniana (assembly GCA_963585895.1). Taxonomy (NCBI): domain Eukaryota; kingdom Metazoa; phylum Mollusca; class Cephalopoda; order Myopsida; family Loliginidae; genus Sepioteuthis; species Sepioteuthis lessoniana. Next base: position 131,160,546 of record OY757910.1, read on the forward strand.
ACTACAGGGGTATAACTCTTACAACACCCTTTTAGGAAGCCTCACCTTCCACAGAAAAGGTGTCTTTGGAATTACTAAGAACTGCAAGGGTATAACTTTTACAACACCCTTTTAGGAATCCTCACCTTCCACAGAAAAGGTGTCTTTGGAATTACTAAGAACTGCAGGGGTATAACTCTTACAACACCCTTTTATGAATCCTCACCTTCCACGGAAAAGGTGTCTTTGGAATCACTAAGAACTGCAGGGGTATAACTCTTACAACACCCTTTTAGGAATCCTCACCTTCCACAGAAAAGGTGTCTTTGGAATTACTAAGAACTGCAGGGGTATAACTCTTACAACACCCTTTTAGGAATCCTCACCTTCCACAGAAAAGGTGTCTTTGGAATCACTAAGAACTGCAGGGGTATAAATCTTACATCACCCTTTTAGGAATCCTCACCTTCCACAGAAAAGGTGTCTTTGGAATCACTAAGAACTGCAGGGGTATAACTCTTACAACACCCTTGTAGGAATCCTCACCTTCCACAGAAAAGGTGTCTTTGGAATCACTAAGAACTGCAGGGGTATAACTCTTACAACACCCTTTTAGGAATCCTCACCTTCCACAGAAAAGGTGTCTTTGGAATCACTAAGAACTGCAGGGGTATAACTCTTACAACACCCTTTTATGAATCCTCACCTTCCACAGAAAAGGTGTCTTTGGAATCACTAAAAACTGCAGGGGTATAACTCTTACAACACCCTTTTAGGAATCCTCACCTTCCACAGAAAAGGTGTCTTTGGAATCACTAAGAACTGCAGAGGTATAACTCTTACAACACTCTTTTAGGAATCCTCACCTTCCACAGAAAAGGTGTCTTTGGAATCACTAAGAACTGCAGGGGTATAACTCTTACAACACCTTTTTAGGAATCCTCACCTTCCACAGAAAAGGTGTCTTTGGAATTACTAAGAACTGCAGGGGTATAACTCTTACAACACCATTTTAGGAATCCTCACCTTCGACAGAAAAGGTGTCTTTGGAATCACTAAGAACTGAAGGGGTATAACTCTTACAACACCCTTTTAGGAATCCTCACCTTCCACAGAAAAGGTGTCTTTGGAATCACTAAGAACTTCAGCGGTATAACTCTTACAACACCCTTGTAGGAATTCTCACCTTCCACAGAAATGGTGTCTTTGGAATCACTAAGAACTGCAGGAGTATATCTCTTACAACACCCTTTTAGGAAGCCTCACCTTCCACAGAAAAGGTGTCTTTGGAATTACTAAGAACTGCAGGGGTATAACTCTTACAACACCCTTTTAGGAATCCTCACCTTCCACAGAAAAGATGTCTTTGGAATTACTAAGAACTGCTGGTGTATAACTCTTACAACACCCTTGTAGGAATCCTCACCTTCCACAGAAAAGGTGTCTTTGGAATCACGAAAAACTCCAGGGGTATAACTCTTACAACACCCTTTTATGAATCCTCACCTTCCACAGAAAAGGTGTCTTTGGAATCACTAAGAACTGCAGGGGTATAACTCTTACAACACCCTTTTAGGAATCCACACCTTCCACAGAAAAGGTGTCTTTGGAATCACTAAGAACTGCAGGGGTATAACTCTTACAACACCCTTTTAGGAATCCTCACCTTCCACAGAAAAGGTGTCTTTGGAATCACTAAGAACTGCAGGGGTATAAATCTTACAACACCCTTTTAGGAATCCTCACCTTCCACAGAAAAGGTGTCTTTGGAATCACTAAGAACTGCAGGGGTATAACTCTTACAACACCCTTTTAGGAATCCTCACCTTCCACAGAAAAGGTGTCTTTGGAATTACTAAGAACTGCAGGGGTATAACTCTTACAACACCCTTTTAGGAATCCTCACCTTCCACAGAAAAGATGTCTTTGGAATTACTAAGAACTGCTGGTGTATAACTCTTACAACACCTTTGTAGGAATCCTCACCTTCCACAGAAAAGGTGTCTTTGGAATCACGAAAAACTACAGGGGTATAACTCTTACAACACCCTTTTATGAATCCTCACCTTCCACAGAAAAGGTGTCTTTGGAATCACTAAGAACTGCAGGGGTATAACTCTTACAACACCCTTGTAGGTATCCTCACCTTCCACAGAAAAGGTGTCTTTGGAATCACTAAGAACTGCAGGGGTATAACTCTTACAACACCCTTTTAGGAATCCTCACCTTCCACAGAAAAGGTGTCTTTGGAATCACTAAGAACTGCAGGGGTATAAATCTTACAACACCCTTTTAGGAATCCTCACCTTCCACAGAAAAGTTGTCTTTGGAATCACTAAGAACTGCAGGGGTATAACTCTTCCAACACCCTTGTAAGAATTCTCACCTTCCACATAAATGGTGTCTTTGGAATCACTAAGAACTGCAGGGGTATAACTCTTAAAACACCCTTTTAGGAAGCCTCAACTTCCACAGAAAAGGTGTCTTTGGAATTACTAAGAACTCCAGGGGTATAACTCTTACAACACCCTTTTAGGAATCCTCACCTTCCACAGAAAAGATGTCTTTGGAATTACTAAAAACTGCTGGTGTATAACTCTTACAACACCCTTGTAGGAATCCTCACCTTCCACAGAAAAGGTGTCTTTGGAATCACGAAAAATTACAGGGGTATAACTCTTACAACACCCTTTTATGAATCCTCACCTTCCACAGAAAAGGTGTCTTTGGAATCACTAAGAACTGCAGGGGTATAACTCTTACAACACCCTTGTAGGAATCCTCACCTTCCACAGAAAAGGTGTCTTTGGAATCACTAAGAACTGCAGGGGTATAACTCTTACAACACCCTTTTAGGAATCCTCACCTTCCACAGAAAAGGTGTCTTTGGAATCACTAAGAACTGCAGGGGTATAACTCTTACAACACCCCTTTAGGAATCCTCACCTTCCACAGAAAAGGTGTCTTTGGAATCACTAAGAACTGCTGGGGTATAACCTTTACAACACCCTTTTATGAATCCTCACCTTCCACAGAAAAGGTGTCTTTGGAATCAATAAGAACTGCAGGGGTATAACTCTTACAACACCCTTTTAGGAATCCTCACCTTCCACAGAAAAGGTGTCTTTGGAATCACTAAAAACTGCAGGGGTATAACTCTTAGAACACGCTTTTAGGAATCCTCACCTTCCACAGAAAAGGTGTCTTTGGAATCACTAAGAACTGCAGAGGTATAACTCTTACAACACTCTTTTAGGAATCCTCACCTTCCACAGAAAAGGTATCTTTGGAATCACTAAGAACTGCAGGGGTATAACTCTTACAACACCCTTTTAGGAATCCTCACCTTCCACAGAAAAGGTGTTTTTGGAATTACTAAGAACTGCAGGGGTATAACTCTTACAACACCCTTTTATGAATCCTCACCTTCCACGGAAAAGGTGTCTTTGGAATCACGAAAAACTACAGGGGTATAACTCTTACAACACCCTTTTAGGAAGCCTCACCTTCCACAGAAAAGGTGTCTTTGGAATCACTAAGAACTGCAGGGGTATAACTCTTACAACACCCTTTTAGGAATCCTCACCTTCCACAGAAAAGGTGTCTTTGGAATTACTAAGAACTGCAGGGGTATAACTCTTACAACACCCTTTTATGAATCCTCACCTTCCACAGAAAAGGTGTCTTTGGAATCACTAAGAACTGCAGGGGTATAACTCTTACAACACCCTTTTAGGAATCCTCACCTTCCACAGAAAAGGTGTCTTTGGAATTACTAAGAACTGCAGGGGTATAACTCTTACAACACCCTTTTATGAATCCTCACCTTCCACAGAAAAGATGTCTTTGGAATTACTAAGAACTGCTGGTGTATATCTCTTACAACACCTTTTTATGAATCCTCACCTTCCACAGAAATGGTGTCTTTGGAATCACTAAGAACTGCAGGGGTATAACTCTTACAACACCATTTTAGGAATCCTCACCTTCCACAGAAAAGGTGTCTTTGGAATTACTAAGAACTGCAGGGGTATAACTCTTACAACACCCTTTTATGAATCCTCACCTTCCACAGAAAAGATGTCTTTGGAATTACTAAGAACTGCTGGTGTATATCTCTTACAACACCCTTGTAGGAATCCTCACCTTCCACAGAAAAGGTGTCTTTGGAATCACGAAAAACTACAGGGGTATAACTCTTACAACACCCTTTTATGAATACTCACCTTCCACAGAAAAGGTGTCTTTGGAATCACTATGAACTGCAGGGGTATAACTCTTACAACACCCTTTTAGGAATCCTCACCTTCCACAGAAAAGGTGTCTTTGGAATTACTAAGAACTGCAGGGGTATAACTCTTACAACACCCTTTTATGAATCCTCACCTTCCACAGAAAAGGTGTCTTTGGAATCACTAAGAACTGCAGGGGTATAACTCTTACAACACCCTTTTAGGAATCCTCACCTTCCACAGAAAAGGTGTCTTTGGAATTACTAAGAACTGCAGGGGTATAACTCTTACAACACCCTTTTATGAATCCTCACCTTCCACAGAAAAGATGTCTTTGGAATTACTAAGAACTGCTGGTGTATAACTCTTACAACACCCTTGTAGGAATCCTCACCTTCCACAGAAAAGGTGTCTTTGGAATCACGAAAAACTACAGGGGTATAACTCTTACAACACCCTTTTATGAATCCTCACCTTCCACAGAAAAGGTGTCTTTGGAATCACTAAGAACTGCAGGGGTATAACTCTTACAACACCCTTTTAGGAATCCTCACCTTCCACAGAAAAGGTGTCTTTGGAATCACTAAGAACTGCAGGGGTATAACTCTTACAACACCCTTTTAGGAATCCTCACCTTCCACAGAAAAGGTGTCTTTGGAATCACTAAGAACTGCAGGGGTATAAATCTTACAACACCCTTTTAGGAATCCTCACCTTCCACAGAAAAGTTGTCTTTGGAATCACTAAGAACTGCAGGGGTATAACTCTTACAACACCCTTGTAAGAATTCTCACCTTCCACAGAAATGGTGTCTTTGGAATCACTAAGAACTCCAGGGGTATAACTCTTACAACACCCCTTTAGGAATCCTCACCTTCCACAGAAAAGGTGTCTTTGGAATCACTAAGAACTGCAGGGGTATAACTCTTACAACATCCTTTTAGGAATCCTCACCTTCCACTGAAAAGGTGTCTTTGGAATTACTAAGAACTGCAGGGGTATAACTCTTACAACACCCTTTTAGGAATCCTCACCTTCCACAGAAAAGATGTCTTTGGAATTACTAAGAACTGCTGGTGTATAACTCTTACAACACCCTTGTAGGAATCCTCACCTTCCACAGAAAAGGTGTCTTTGAAATCACGAAAAACTACAGGGGTATAACTCTTACAACACCCTTTTATGAATCCTCACCTTCCACAGAAAAGGTGTCTTTGGAATCACTAAGAACTGCAGGGGTATAACTCTTACAACACCCTTGTAGGAATCCTCACCTTCCACAGAAAAGGTGTCTTTGGAATCACTAAGAACTGCAGGGGTATAACTCTTACAACACCCTTTTAGGAATCCTCACCTTCCACAGAAAAGGTGTCTTTGGAATCACTAAGAACTGCAGGGGTATAACTCTTACAACACCCTTTTATGAATCCTCACCTTCCACAGAAAAAGTGTCTTTGGAATCACTAAAAACTGCAGGGGTATAACTCTTACAACACCCTTTTAGGTATCCTCACCTTCCACAGAAAAGGTGTCTTTGGAATCACTAAGAACTGCAGAGGTATAACTCTTACAACACTCTTTTAGGAATCCTCACCTTCCACAGAAAAGGTGTCTTTGGTATCACTAAGAATTGCAGGGGTATAACTCTTACAACACCCTTTTATGAATCCTCACCTTCCACAGAAAAGGTGTCTTTGGAATTACTAAGAACTGCAGGGGTATAACTCTTACAACACCCTTTTATGAATCCTCACCTTTCACAGAAAAGGTGTCTTTGGAATCACGAAAAACTACAGGGGTATAACTCTTACAACACCCTTTTAGGAATCCTCACCTTCCACAGAAAAGGTGTCTTTGGAATCACTAAGAACTGCAGGGGTATAACTCTTACAACACCCTTTTAGGAATCCTCACCTTCCACAGAAAAGGTGTCTTTGGAATTACTAAGAACTGCAGGGGTATAACTCTTACAACACCCTTTTATGAATCCTCACCTTCCACAGAAAAGATGTCTTTGGAATTACTAAGAACTGCTGGTGTATATCTCTTACAACACCCTTTTATGAATCCTCACCTTCCACAGAAATGGTGTCTTTGGAATCACTAAGAACTGCAGGGGTATAACTCTTACAACACCATTTTAGGAATCCTCACCTTCCACAGAAAAGGTGTCTTTGGAATTACTAAGAACTGCAGGGGTATAACTCTTACAACACCCTTTTATGAATCCTCACCTTCCACAGAAAAGATGTCTTTGGAATTACTAAGAACTGCTGGTGTATATCTCTTACAACACCCTTGTAGGAATCCTCACCTTCCACAGAAAAGTTGTCTTTGGAATCACGAAAAACTACAGGGGTATAACTCTTACAACACCCTTTTATGAATCCTCACCTTCCACAGAAAAGGTGTCTTTGGAATCACTAAGAACTGCAGGGGTATAACTCTTACAACACCCTTTTAGGAATCCTCACCTTCCACAGAAAAGGTGTCTTTGGAATTACTAAGAACTGCAGGGGTATAACTCTTACAACACCCTTTTATGAATCCTCACCTTCCACAGAAAAGGTGTCTTTGGAATCACTAAGAACTGCAGGGGTATAACTCTTACAACACCCTTTTAGGAATCCTCACCTTCCACAGAAAAGGTGTCTTTGGAATTACTAAGAACTGCAGGGGTATAACTCTTACAACACCCTTTTATGAATCCTCACCTTCCACAGAAAAGATGTCTTTGGAATTACTAAGAACTGCTGGTGTATAACTCTTACAACACCCTTGTAGGAATCCTCACCTTCCACAGAAAAGGTGTCTTTGGAATCACGAAAAACTACAGGGGTATAACTCTTACAACACCCTTTTATGAATCCTCACCTTCCACAGAAAAGGTGTCTTTGGAATCACTAAGAACTGCAGGGGTATAACTCTTACAACACCCTTTTAGGAATCCTCACCTTCCACAGAAAAGGTGTCTTTGGAATCACTAAGAACTGCAGGGGTATAACTCTTACAACACCCTTTTAGGAATCCTCACCTTCCACAGAAAAGGTGTCTTTGGAATCACTAAGAACTGCAGGGGTATAAATCTTACAACACCCTTTTAGGAATCCTCACCTTCCACAGAAAAGTTGTCTTTGGAATCACTAAGAACTGCAGGGGTATAACTCTTACAACACCCTTGTAAGAATTCTCACCTTCCACAGAAATGGTGTCTTTGGAATCACTAAGAACTCCAGGGGTATAACTCTTACAACACCCCTTTAGGAATCCTCACCTTCCACAGAAAAGGTGTCTTTGGAATCACTAAGAACTGCAGGGGTATAACTCTTACAACATCCTTTTAGGAATCCTCACCTTCCACTGAAAAGGTGTCTTTGGAATTACTAAGAACTGCAGGGGTATAACTCTTACAACACCCTTTTAGGAATCCTCACCTTCCACAGAAAAGATGTCTTTGGAATTACTAAGAACTGCTGGTGTATAACTCTTACAACACCCTTGTAGGAATCCTCACCTTCCACAGAAAAGGTGTCTTTGGAATCACGAAAAACTACAGGGGTATAACTCTTACAACACCCTTTTATGAATCCTCACCTTCCACAGAAAAGGTGTCTTTGGAATCACTAAGAACTGCAGGGGTATAACTCTTACAACACCCTTGTAGGAATCCTCACCTTCCACAGAAAAGGTGTCTTTGGAATCACTAAGAACTGCAGGGGTATAACTCTTACAACACCCTTTTAGGAATCCTCACCTTCCACAGAAAAGGTGTCTTTGGAATCACTAAGAACTGCAGGGGTATAACTCTTACAACACCCTTTTATGAATCCTCACCTTCCACAGAAAAAGTGTCTTTGGAATCACTAAAAACTGCAGGGGTATAACTCTTACAACACCCTTTTAGGTATCCTCACCTTCCACAGAAAAGGTGTCTTTGGAATCACTAAGAACTGCAGAGGTATAACTCTTACAACACTCTTTTAGGAATCCTCACCTTCCACAGAAAAGGTGTCTTTGGTATCACTAAGAATTGCAGGGGTATAACTCTTACAACACCCTTTTATTAATCCTCACCTTCCACAGAAAAGGTGTCTTTGGAATTACTAAGAACTGCAGGGGTATAACTCTTACAACACCCTTTTATGAATCCTCACCTTTCACAGAAAAGGTGTCTTTGGAATCACGAAAAACTACAGGGGTATAACTCTTACAACACCCTTTTAGGAATCCTCACCTTCCACAGAAAAGGTGTCTTTGGAATTACTAAGAACTGCAAGGGTATAACTTTTACAACACCCTTTTATAAATCCTCACCTTCCACAGAAAAGTTGTCTTTGGAATCACTAAGAACTGCAGGGGTATAACTCTTCCAACACCCTTGTAAGAATTCTCACCTTCCACATAAATGGTGTCTTTGGAATCACTAAGAACTGCAGGGGTATTACTCTTACAACACCCTTTTAGGAATCCTCACCTTCCACAGAAAAGATGTCTTTGGAATTACTAAAAACTGCTGGTGTATAACTCTTACAACACCCTTGTAGGAATCCTCACCTTCCACAGAAAAGGTGTCTTTGGAATCACGAAAAATTACAGGGGTATAACTCTTACAACACCCTTTTATGAATCCTCACCTTCCACAGAAAAGGTGTCTTTGGAATCACTAAGAACTGCAGGGGTATAACTCTTACAACACCCTTGTAGGAATCCTCACCTTCCACAGAAAAGGTGTCTTTGGAATCACTAAGAACTGCAGGGGTATAACTCTTACAACACCCTTTTAGGAATCCTCACCTTCCACAGAAAAGGTGTCTTTGGAATCACTAAGAACTGCAGGGGTATAACTCTTACAACACCCCTTTAGGAATCCTCACCTTCCACAGAAAAGGTGTCTTTGGAATCACTAAGAACTGCTGGGGTATAACTTTTACAACACCCTTTTATGAATCCTCACCTTCCACAGAAAAGGTGTCTTTGGAATCAATAAGAACTGCAGGGGTATAACTCTTACAACACCCTTTTAGGAATCCTCACCTTCCACAGAAAAGGTGTCTTTGGAATCACTAAAAACTGCAGGGGTATAACTCTTAGAACACGCTTTTAGGAATCCTCACCTTCCACAGAAAAGGTGTCTTTGGAATCACTAAGAACTGCAGAGGTATAACTCTTACAACACTCTTTTAGGAATCCTCACCTTCCACAGAAAAGGTGTCTTTGGAATCACTAAGAACTGCAGGGGTATAACTCTTACAACACCCTTTTAGGAATCCTCACCTTCCACAGAAAAGGTGTTTTTGGAATTACTAAGAACTGCAGGGGTATAACTCTTACAACACCCTTTTATGAATCCTCACCTTCCACGGAAAAGGTGTCTTTGGAATCACGAAAAACTACAGGGGTATAACTCTTACAACACCCTTTTAGGAAGCCTCACCTTCCACAGAAAAGATGTCTTTGGAATCACTAAGAACTGCAGGGGTATAACTCTTACAACACCCTTTTAGGAATCCTCACCTTCCACAGAAAAGGTGTCTTTGGAATTACTAAGAACTGCAGGGGTATAACTCTTACAACACCCTTTTATGAATCCTCACCTTCCACAGAAAAGGTGTCCTTGGAATCACTAAGAACTGCAGGGGTATAACTCTTACAACACCCTTTTAGGAATCCTCACCTTCCACAGAAAAGGTGTCTTTGGAATTACTAAGAACTGCAGGGGTATAACTCTTACAACACCTTTTTATGAATCCTCACCTTCCACAGAAAAGATGTCTTTGGAATTACTAAGAACTGCTGGTGTATATCTCTTACAACACCCTTGTAGGAATCCTCACCTTCCACAGAAAAGGTGTCTTTGGAATCACGAAAAACTACAGGGGTATAACTCTTACAACACCCTTTTATGAATCCTCACCTTCCACAGAAAAGGTGTCTTTGGAATCACTAAGAACTGCAGGGGTATAACTCTTACAACACCCTTTTAGGAATCCTCACCTTCCACAGAAAAGGTGTCTTTGGAATTACTAAGAACTGCAGGGGTATAACTCTTACAACACCCTTTTATGAATCCTCACCTTCCACAGAAAAGGTGTCTTTGGAATCACTAAGAACTGCAGGGGTATAACTCTTACAACACCCTTTTAGGAATCCTCACCTTCCACAGAAAAGGTGTCTTTGGAATTACTAAGAACTGCAGGGGTATAACTCTTACAACACCCTTTTATGAATCCTCACCTTCCACAGAAAAGATGTCTTTGGAATTACTAAGAACTGCTGGTGTATAACTCTTACAACACCCTTGTAGGAATCCTCACCTTCCACAGAAAAGGTGTCTTTGGAATCACGAAAAACTACAGGGGTATAACTCTTACAACACCCTTTTATGAATCCTCACCTTCCACAGAAAAGGTGTCTTTGGAATCACTATGAACTGCAGGGGTATAACTCTTACAACACCCTTTTAGGAATCCTCACCTTCCACAGAAAAGGTGTCTTTGGAATCACTAAGAACTGCAGGGGTATAACTCTTACAACACCCTTTTAGGAATCCTCACCTTCCACAGAAAAGGTGTCTTTGGAATCACTAAGAACTGCAGGGGTATAAATCTTACAACACCCTTTTAGGAATCCTCACCTTCCACAGAAAAGTTGTCTTTGGAATCACTAAGAACTGCAGGGGTATAACTCTTACAACACCCTTGTAAGAATTCTCACCTTCCACAGAAATGGTGTCTTTGGAATCACTAAGAACTCCAGGGGTATAACTCTTACAACACCCCTTTAGGAATCCTCACCTTCCACAGAAAAGGTGTCTTTGGAATCACTAAGAACTGCAGGGGTATAACTCTTACAACATCCTTTTAGGAATCCTCACCTTCCACTGAAAAGGTGTCTTTGGAATTACTAAGAACTGCAGGGGTATAACTCTTACAACACCCTTTTAGGAATCCTCACCTTCCACAGAAAAGATGTCTTTGGAATTACTAAGAACTGCTGGTGTATAACTCTTACAACACCCTTGTAGGAATCCTCACCTTCCACAGAAAAGGTGTCTTTGGAATCACGAAAAACTACAGGGGTATAACTCTTACAACACCCTTTTATGAATCCTCACCTTCCACAGAAAAGGTGTCTTTGGAATCACTAAGAACTGCAGGGGTATAACTCTTCCAACACCCTTGTAAGAATTCTCACCTTCCACATAAATGGTGTCTTTGGAATCACTAAGAACTGCAGGGGTATAACTCTTACAACACCCTTTTAGGAAGCCTCAACTTCCACAGAAAAGGTGTCTTTGGAATTACTAAGAACTCCAGGGGTATAACTCTTACAACACCCTTTTAGGAATCCTCACCTTCCACAGAAAAGATGTCTTTGGAATTACTAAAAACTGCTGGTGTATAACTCTTACAACACCCTTGTAGGAATCCTCACCTTCCACAGAAAAGGTGTCTTTGGAATCACGAAAAATTACAGGGGTATAACTCTTACAACACCCTTTTATGAATCCTCACCTTCCACAGAAAAGGTGTCTTTGGAATCACTAAGAACTGCAGGGGTATAACTCTTACAACACCCTTGTAGGAATCCTCACCTTCCACAGAAAAGGTGTCTTTGGAATCACTAAGAACTGCAGGGGTATAACTCTTACAACACCCTTTTAGGAATCCTCACCTTCCACAGAAAAGGTGTCTTTGGAATCAGTAAGAACTGCAGGGGTATAACTCTTACAACACCCTTTTAGGAATCCTCACCTTCCACAGAAAAGGTGTCTTTGGAATCACTAAGAACTGCTGGGGTATAACTTTTACAACACCCTTTTATGAATCCTCACCTTCCACAGAAAAGGTGTCTTTGGAATCAATAAGTACTGCAGGGGTATAACTCTTACAACACCCTATTAGGAATCCTCACCTTCCACAGAAAAGGTGTCTTTGGAATCACTAAAAACTGCAGGGGTATAACTCTTAGAACACGCTTTTAGGAATCCTCACCTTCCACAGAAAAGGTGTCTTTGGAATCACTAAGAACTGCAGAGGTATAACTCTTACAACACTCTTTTAGGAATCCTCACCTTCCACAGAAAAGGTGTCTTTGGAATCACTAAGAACTGCAGGGGTATAACTCTTACAACACCCTTTTAGGAATCCTCACCTTCCACAGAAAAGGTGTTTTTGGAATTACTAAGAACTGCAGGGGTATAACTCTTACAACACCCTTTTATGAATCCTCACCTTCCACGGAAAAGGTGTTTGGAATCACGAAAAACTACAGGGGTATAACTCTTACAACACCCTTTTAGGAAGCCTCACCTTCCACAGAAAAGGTGTCTTTGGAATCACTAAGAACTGCAGGGGTATAACTCTTACAACACCCTTTTAGGAATCCTCACCTTCCACAGATAAGGTGTCTTTGGAATTACTAAGAACTGCAGGGGTATAACTCTTACAACACCCTTTTATGAATCCTCACCTTCCACAGAAAAGGTGTCTTTGGAATCACTAAGAACTGCAGGGGTATAACTCTTACAACACCCTTGTAGGAATCCTCACCTTCCACAGAAAAGGTGTCTTTGGAATTACTAAGAACTGCAGGGGTATAACTCTTACAACACCCTTTTATTAATCCTCACCTTCCACAGAAAAGATGTCTTTGGAATTACTAAGAACTGCTGGTGTATAACTCTTACAACACCCTTGTAGGAATCCTCACCTTCCACAGAAAAGGTGTCTTTGGAATCACGAAAAACTACAGGGGTATAACTCTTACAACACCCTTTTAGGAATCCTCACCTTCCACAGAAAAGGTGTCTTTGGAATCACTAAGAACTGCAGGGGTATAACTCTTACAACACCCTTTTAGGAATACTCACCTTCCACAGAAAAGGTGTCTTTGGAATCACTAAGAACTGCTAGGGTATAAATCTTACAACACCCTTTTAGGAATCCTCACCTTCCACAGAAAAGTTGTCTTTGGAATCACTAAGAACTGCAGGGGTATAACTCTTACAACACCCTTGTAAGAATTCTCACCTTCCACAGAAATGGTGTCTTTGGAATCACTAAGAACTCCAGGGGTATAACTCTTACAACACCCCTTTAGGAATCCTCACCTTCCAGAGAAAAGGTGTCTTTGGAATCACTAAGAACTGCAGGGGTATAACTCTTACAACACCCTTTTAGGAATCCTCACCTTCCACTGAAAAGGTGTCTTTGGAATTACTAAGAACTGCAGGGGTATAACTCTTACAACACCCTTTTAGGAATCCTCACCTTCCACAGAAAAGATGTCTTTGGAATTACTAAGAACTGCTGGTGTATAACTCTTACAACACCCTTGTAGGAATCCTCACCTTCCACAGAAAAGGTGTCTTTGGAATCACGAAAAACTACAGGGGCATAACTCTTACAACACCCTTTTATGAATCCTCACCTTCCACAGAAAAGTTGTCTTTGGAATCACTAAGAACTGCAGGGGTATAACTCTTACAACACCCTTTTATGAATCCTCACCTTCCACAGAAAAAGTGTCTTTGGAATCACTAAAAACTGCAGGGGTATAACTCTTACAACACCCTTTTAGGTATCCTCACCTTCCACAGAAAAGGTGTCTTTGGAATCACTAAGAACTGCAGAGGTATAACTCTTACAACACTCTTTTAGGAATCCTCACCTTCCACAGAAAAGGTGTCTTTGGTATCACTAAGAATTGCAGGGGTATAACTCTTACAACACCCTTTTATGAATCCTCACCTTCCACAGAAAAGGTGTCTTTGGAATTACTAAGAACTGCAGGGGTATAATTCTTACAACACCCTTTTATGAATCCTCACCTTCCACAGAAAAGGTGTCTTTGGAATCACGAAAAACTACAGGGGTATAACTCTTACAACACCCTTTTAGGAAGCCTCACCTTCCACAGAAAAGGTGTCTTTGGAATTACTAAGAACTGCAAGGGTATAACTTTTACAACACCCTTTTATAAATCCTCACCTTCCACAGAAAAGGTGTCTTTGGAATCACTAAGAACTGCAGGGGTATAACTCTTACAACACCCTTTTAGGAATCCTCACCTTCCACAGAAAAGGTGTCTTTGGAATTACTAAGAACTGCAGGGGTATAACTCTTACAACACCCTTTTATGAATCCTCACCTTCCACGGAAAAGGTGTCTTTGGAATCACTAAGAACTGCAGGGGTATAACTCTTACAACACCCTTTTAGGAATCCTCACCTTCCACAGAAAAGGTGTCTTTGGAATTACTAAGAACTGCAGGGGTATAACTCTTACAACACCCTTTTAGGAATCCTCACTATCCACAGAAAAGGTGTCTTTGGAATCACTAAGAACTGCAGGGGTATAAATCTTACAACACCCTTTTAGGAATCCTCACCTTCCACAGAAAAGGTGTCTTTGGAATCACTAAGAACTGCAGGGGTATAACTCTTACAACACCCTTGTAGGAATCCTCACCTTCCACAGAAAAGGTGTCTTTGGAATCACTAAGAACTGCAGGGGTATAACTCTTACAACACCCTTGTAGGAATCCTCACCTTCCACAGAAAAGGTGTCTTTGGAATCACTAAAAACTGCAGGGGTATAACTCTTACAACACCCTTTTAGGAATCCTCACCTTCCACAGAAAAGGTGTCTTTGGAATCACTAAGAACTGCAGGGGTATAACTCTTACAACACCCTTTTATGAATCCTCACCTTCCACAGAAAAAGTGTCTTTGGAATCACTAAAAACTGCAGGGGTATAACTCTTACAACACCCTTTTAGGTATCCTCACCTTCCACAGAAAAGGTGTCTTTGGAATCACTAAGAACTGCAGAGGTATAACTCTTACAACACTCTTTTAGGAATCCTCACCTTCCACAGAAAAGGTGTCTTTGGTATCACTAAGAATTGCAGGGGTATAACTCTTACAACACCCTTTTATGAATCCTCACCTTCCACAGAAAAGGTGTCTTTGGAATTACTAAGAACTGCAGGGGTATAATTCTTACAACACCCTTTTATGAATCCTCACCTTCCACAGAAAAGGTGTCTTTGGAATCACGAAAAACTACAGGGGTATAACTCTTACAACACCCTTTTAGGAAGCCTCACCTTCCACAGAAAAGGTGTCTTTGGAATTACTAAGAACTGCAAGGGTATAACTTTTACAACACCCTTTTAGGAATCCTCACCTTCCACAGAAAAGGTGTCTTTGGAATTACTAAGAACTGCAGGGGTATAACTCTTACAACACCCTTTTATGAATCCTCACCTTCCACGGAAAAGGTGTCTTTGGAATCACTAAGAACTGCAGGGGTATAACTCTTACAACACCCTTTTAGGAATCCTCACCTTCCACAGAAAAGGTGTCTTTGGAATTACTAAGAACTGCAGGGGTATAACTCTTACAACACCCTTTTAGGAATCCTCACCTTCCACAGAAAAGGTGTCTTTGGAATCACTAAGAACTGCAGGGGTATAAATCTTACAACACCCTTTTAGGAATCCTCACCTTCCACAGAAAAGGTGTCTTTGGAATCACTAAGAACTGCAGGGGTATAACTCTTACAACACCCTTGTAGGAATCCTCACCTTCCACAGAAAAGGTGTCTTTGGAATCACTAAGAATTGCAGGGGTATAACTCTTACAACACCCTTTTAGGAATCCTCACCTTCCACAGAAAAGGTGTCTTTGGAATCACTAAGAACTGCAGGGGTATAACTCTTACAACACCCTTTTATGAATCCTCACCTTCCACAGAAAAGGTGTCTTTGGAATCACTAAAAACTGCAGGGGTATAACTCTTACAACACCCTTTTAGGAATCCTCACCTTCCACAGAAAAGGTGTCTTTGGAATCACTAAGAACTGCAGAGGTATAACTCTTACAACACTCTTTTAGGAATCCTCACCTTCCACAGAAAAGGTGTCTTTGGAATCACTAAGAACTGCAGGGGTATAACTCTTACAACACCTTTTTAGGAATCCTCACCTTCCACAGAAAAGGTGTCTTTGGAATTACTAAGAACTGCAGGGGTATAAATCTTACAACACCATTTTAGGAATCCTCACCTTCGACAGAAAAGGTGTCTTTGGAATCACTAAGAACTGCAGGGGTATAACTCTTACAACACCCTTTTAGGAATCCTCACCTTCCACAGAAAAGGTGTCTTTGGAATCACTAAGAACTTCAGCGGTATAACTCTTACAACACCCTTGTAGGAATTCTCACCTTCCACAGAAATGGTGTCTTTGGAATCACTAAGAACTGCAGGGGTATAACTCTTACAACACCCTTTTAGGAAGCCTCACCTTCCACAGAAAAGGTGTCTTTGGAATTACTAAGAACTGCAGGGGTATAACTCTTACAACACCCTTTTAGGAATCCTCACCTTCCACAGAAAAGATGTCTTTGGAATTACTAAGAACTGCTGGTGTATAACTCTTACAACACCCTTGTAGGAATCCTCACCTTCCACAGAAAAGGTGTCTTTGGAATCACGAAAAACTCCAGGGGTATAACTCTTACAACACCCTTTTATGAATCCTCACCTTCCACAGAAAAGGTGTCTTTGGAATCACTAAGAACTGCAGGGGTATAACTCTTACAACACCCTTTTAGGAATCCACACCTTCCACAGAAAAGGTGTCTTTGGAATCACTAAGAACTGCAGGGGTATAACTCTTACAACACCCTTTTAGGAATCCTCACCTTCCACAGAAAAGGTGTCTTTGGAATCACTAAGAACTGCAGGGGTATAAATCTTACAACACCCTTTTAGGAATCCTCACCTTCCACAGAAAAGGTGTCTTTGGAATCACTAAGAACTGCAGGGGTATAACTCTTACAACACCCTTTTAGGAATCCTCACCTTCCACAGAAAAGGTGTCTTTGGAATTACTAAGAACTGCAGGGGTATAACTCTTACAACACCCTTTTAGGAATCCTCACCTTCCACAGAAAAGATGTCTTTGGAATTACTAAGAACTGCTGGTGTATAACTCTTACAACACCTTTGTAGGAATCCTCACCTTCCACAGAAAAGGTGTCTTTGGAATCACGAAAAACTACAGGGGTATAACTCTTACAACACCCTTTTATGAATCCTCACCTTCCACAGAAAAGGTGTCTTTGGAATCACTAAGAACTGCAGGGGTATAACTCTTACAACACCCTTGTAGGTATCCTCACCTTCCACAGAAAAGGTGTCTTTGGAATCACTAAGAACTGCAGGGGTATAACTCTTACAACACCCTTTTAGGAATCCTCACCTTCCACAGAAAAGGTGTCTTTGGAATCACTAAGAACTGCAGGGGTATAAATCTTACAACACCCTTTTAGGAATCCTCACCTTCCACAGAAAAGTTGTCTTTGGAATCACTAAGAACTGCAGGGGTATAACTCTTCCAACACCCTTGTAAGAATTCTCACCTTCCACATAAATGGTGTCTTTGGAATCACTAAGAACTGCATGGGTATAACTCTTAAAACACCCTTTTAGGAAGCCTCAACTTCCACAGAAAAGGTGTCTTTGGAATTACTAAGAACTCCAGGGGTATAACTCTTACAACACCCTTTTAGGAATCCTCACCTTCCACAGAAAAGATGTCTTTGGAATTACTAAAAACTGCTGGTGTATAACTCTTACAACACCCTTGTAGGAATCCTCACCTTCCACAGAAAAGGTGTCTTTGGAATCACGAAAAATTACAGGGGTATAACTCTTACAACACCCTTTTATGAATCCTCACCTTCCACAGAAAAGGTGTCTTTGGAATCACTAAGAACTGCAGGGGTATAACTCTTACAACACCCTTGTAGGAATCCTCACCTTCCACAGAAAAGGTGTCTTTGGAATCACTAAGAACTGCAGGGGTATAACTCTTACAACACCCTTTTAGGAATCCTCACCTTCCACAGAAAAGGTGTCTTTGGAATCACTAAGAACTGCAGGGGTATAACTCTTACAACACCCCTTTAGGAATCCTCACCTTCCACAGAAAAGGTGTCTTTGGAATCACTAAGAACTGCTGGGGTATAACTTTTACAACACCCTTTTATGAATCCTCACCTTCCACAGAAAAGGTGTCTTTGGAATCAATAAGAACTGCAGGGGTATAACTCTTACAACACCCTTTTAGGAATCCTCACCTTCCACAGAAAAGGTGTCTTTGGAATCACTAAAAACTGCAGGGGTATAACTCTTAGAACACGCTTTTAGGAATCCTCACCTTCCACAGAAAAGGTGTCTTTGGAATCACTAAGAACTGCAGAGGTATAACTCTTACAACACTCTTTTAGGAATCCTCACCTTCCACAGAAAAGGTATCTTTGGAATCACTAAGAACTGCAGGGGTATAACTCTTACAACACCCTTTTAGGAATCCTCACCTTCCACAGAAAAGGTGTTTTTGGAATTACTAAGAACTGCAGGGGTATAACTCTTACAACACCCTTTTATGAATCCTCACCTTCCACGGAAAAGGTGTCTTTGGAATCACGAAAAACTACAGGGGTATAACTCTTACAACACCCTTTTAGGAAGCCTCACCTTCCACAGAAAAGGTGTCTTTGGAATCACTAAGAACTGCAGGGGTATAACTCTTACAACACCCTTTTAGGAATCCTCACCTTCCACAGAAAAGGTGTCTTTGGAATTACTAAGAACTGCAGGGGTATAACTCTTACAACACCCTTTTATGAATCCTCACCTTCCACAGAAAAGGTGTCTTGGAATCACTAAGAACTGCAGGGGTATAACTCTTACAACACCCTTTTAGGAATCCTCACCTTCCACAGAAAAGGTGTCTTTGGAATTACTAAGAACTGCAGGGGTATAACTCTTACAACACCCTTTTATGAATCCTCACCTTCCACAGAAAAGATGTCTTTGGAATTACTAAGAACTGCTGGTGTATATCTCTTACAACACCTTTTTATGAATCCTCACCTTCCACAGAAATGGTGTCTTTGGAATCACTAAGAACTGCAGGGGTATAACTCTTACAACACCATTTTAGGAATCCTCACCTTCCACAGAAAAGGTGTCTTTGGAATTACTAAGAACTGCAGGGGTATAACTCTTACAACACCCTTTTATGAATCCTCACCTTCCACAGAAAAGATGTCTTTGGAATTACTAAGGACTGCTGGTGTATATCTCTTACAACACCCTTGTAGGAATCCTCACCTTCCACAGAAAAGGTGTCTTTGGAATCACGAAAAACTACAGGGGTATAACTCTTACAACACCCTTTTATGAATACTCACCTTCCACAGAAAAGGTGTCTTTGGAATCACTAAGAACTGCAGGGGTATAACTCTTACAACACCCTTTTAGGAATCCTCACCTTCCACAGAAAAGGTGTCTTTGGAATTACTAAGAACTGCAGGGGTATAACTCTTACAACACCCTTTTATGAATCCTCACCTTCCACAGAAAAGGTGTCTTTGGAATCACTAAGAACTGCAGGGGTATAACTCTTACAACACCCTTTTAGGAATCTTCACCTTCCACAGAAAAGGTGTCTTTGGAATTACTAAGAACTGCAGGGGTATAACTCTTACAACACCCTTTTATGAATCCTCACCTTCCACAGAAAAGATGTCTTTGGAATTACTAAGAACTGCTGGTGTATAACTCTTACAACACCCTTGTAGGAATCCTCACCTTCCACAGAAAAGGTGTCTTTGGAATCACGAAAAACTACAGGGGTATAACTCTTACAACACCCTTTTATGAATCCTCACCTTCCACAGAAAAGGTGTCTTTGGAATCACTAAGAACTGCAGGGGTATAACTCTTACAACACCCTTTTAGGAATCCTCACCTTCCACAGAAAAGGTGTCTTTGGAATCACTAAGAACTGCAGGGGTATAACTCTTACAACACCCTTTTAGGAATCCTCACCTTCCACAGAAAAGGTGTCTTTGGAATCACTAAGAACTGCAGGGGTATAAATCTTACAACACCCTTTTAGGAATCCTCACCTTCCACAGAAAAGTTGTCTTTGGAATCACTAAGAACTGCAGGGGTATAACTCTTACAACACCCTTGTAAGAATTCTCACCTTCCACAGAAATGGTGTCTTTGGAATCACTAAGAACTCCAGGGGTATAACTCTTACAACACCCCTTTAGGAATCCTCACCTTCCACAGAAAAGGTGTCTTTGGAATCACTAAGAACTGCAGGGGTATAACTCTTACAACATCCTTTTAGGAATCCTCACCTTCCACTGAAAAGGTGTCTTTGGAATTACTAAGAACTGCAGGGGTATAACTCTTACAACACCCTTTTAGGAATCCTCACCTTCCACAGAAAAGATGTCTTTGGAATTACTAAGAACTGCTGGTGTATAACTCTTACAACACCCTTGTAGGAATCCTCACCTTCCACAGAAAAGGTGTCTTTGGAATCACGAAAAACTACAGGGGTATAACTCTTACAACACCCTTTTATGAATCCTCACCTTCCACAGAAAAGGTGTCTTTGGAATCACTAAGAACTGCAGGGGTATAACTCTTACAACACCCTTGTAGGAATCCTCACCTTCCACAGAAAAGGTGTCTTTGGAATCACTAAGAACTGCAGGGGTATAACTCTTACAACACCCTTTTAGGAATCCTCACCTTCCACAGAAAAGGTGTCTTTGGAATCACTAAGAACTGCAGGGGTATAACTCTTACAACACCCTTTTATGAATCCTCACCTTCCACAGAAAAAGTGTCTTTGGAATCACTAAAAACTGCAGGGGTATAACTCTTACAACACCCTTTTAGGTATCCTCACCTTCCACAGAAAAGGTGTCTTTGGAATCACTAAGAACTGCTGGGGTATAACTTTTACAACACCCTTTTATGAATCCTCACCTTCCACAGAAAAGGTGTCTTTGGAATCAATAAGAACTGCAGGGGTATAACTCTTACAACACCCTTTTAGGAATCCTCACCTTCCACAGAAAAGGTGTCTTTGGAATCACTAAAAACTGCAGGGGTATAACTCTTAGAACACGCTTTTAGGAATCCTCACCTTCCACAGAAAAGGTGTCTTTGGAATCACTAAGAACTGCAGAGGTATAACTCTTACAACACTCTTTTAGGAATCCTCACCTTCCACAGAAAAGGTATCTTTGGAATCACTAAGAACTGCAGGGGTATAACTCTTACAACACCCTTTTAGGAATCCTCACCTTCCACAGAAAAGGTGTTTTTGGAATTACTAAGAACTGCAGGGGTATAACTCTTACAACACCCTTTTATGAATCCTCACCTTCCACGGAAAAGGTGTCTTTGGAATCACGAAAAACTACAGGGGTATAACTCTTACAACACCCTTTTAGGAAGCCTCACCTTCCACAGAAAAGGTGTCTTTGGAATCACTAAGAACTGCAGGGGTATAACTCTTACAACACCCTTTTAGGAATCCTCACCTTCCACAGAAAAGGTGTCTTTGGAATTACTAAGAACTGCAGGGGTATAACTCTTACAACACCCTTTTATGAATCCTCACCTTCCACAGAAAAGGTGTCTTTGGAATCACTAAGAACTGCAGGGGTATAACTCTTACAACACCCTTTTAGGAATCCTCACCTTCCACAGAAAAGGTGTCTTTGGAATTACTAAGAACTGCAGGGGTATAACTCTTACAACACCCTTTTATGAATCCTCACCTTCCACAGAAAAGGTGTCTTTGGAATCACTATGAACTGCAGGGGTATAACTCTTACAACACCCTTTTAGGAATCCTCACCTTCCACAGAAATGGTGTCTTTGGAATCACTAAGAACTGCAGGGGTATAACTCTTACAACACCCTTTTAGGAATCCTCACCTTCCACAGAAAAGGTGTCTTTGGAATCACTAAGAACTGCAGGGGTATAAATCTTACAACACCCTTTTAGGAATCCTCACCTTCCACAGAAAAGTTGTCTTTGGAATCACTAAGAACTGCAGGGGTATAACTCTTACAACACCCTTTTAGGAATCCTCACCTTCCACAGAAAAGATGTCTTTGGAATTACTAAGAACTGCTGGTGTATAACTCTTACAACACCCTTGTAGGAATCCTCACCTTCCACAGAAAAGGTGTCTTTGGAATCACGAAAAACTACAGGGGTATAACTCTTACAACACCCTTTTATGAATCCTCACCTTCCACAGAAAAGGTGTCTTTGGAATCACTAAGAACTGCAGGGGTATAACTCTTACAACACCCTTGTAGGAATCCTCACCTTCCACAGAAAAGGTGTCTTTGGAATCACTAAGAACTGCAGGGGTATAACTCTTACAACACCCTTTTAGGAATCCTCACCTTCCACAGAAAAGGTGTCTTTGGAATCACTAAGAACTGCAGGGGTATAACTCTTACAACACCCTTTTATGAATCCTCACCTTCCACAGAAAAAGTGTCTTTGGAATCACTAAAAACTGCAGGGGTATAACTCTTACAACACCCTTTTAGGTATCCTCACCTTCCACAGAAAAGGTGTCTTTGGAATCACTAAGAACTGCAGAGGTATAACTCTTACAACACTCTTTTAGGAATCCTCACCTTCCACAGAAAAGGTGTCTTTGGTATCACTAAGAATTGCAGGGGTATAACTCTTACAACACCCTTTTATGAATCCTCACCTTCCACAGAAAAGGTGTCTTTGGAATTACTAAGAACTGCAGGGGTATAACTCTTACAACACCCTTTTATGAATCCTCACCTTTCACAGAAAAGGTGTCTTTGGAATCACGAAAAACTACAGGGGTATAACTCTTACAACACCCTTTTAGGAAGCCTCACCTTCCACAGAAAAGGTGTCTTTGGAATTACTAAGAACTGCAAGGGTATAACTTTTACAACACCCTTTTATAAATCCTCACCTTCCACAGAAAAGGTGTCTTTGGAATCACTAAGAACTGCAGGGGTATAACTCTTACAACACCCTTTTAGGAATCCTCACCTTCCACAGAAAAGGTGTCTTTGGAATTACTAAGAACTGCAGGGGTATAACTCTTACAACACCCTTTTATGAATCCTCACCTTCCACAGAAAAGGTGTCTTTGGAATCACTAAGAACTGCAGTGGTATAACTCTTACAACACCCTTTTAGGAATCCTCACCTTCCACAGAAAAGGTGTCTTTGGAATTACTAAGAACTGCAGGGGTATAACTCTTACAACACCCTTTTATGAATCCTCACCTTCCACAGAAAAGGTGTCTTTGGAATCACTAAGAACTGCAGGGGTATAAATCTTACAACACCCTTTTAGGAAGCCTCACCTTCCACAGAAAAGGTGTCTTTGGAATCACTAAGAACTGCAGGGGTATAACTCTTACAACACCCTTTTAGGAATCCTCACCTTCCACAGAAAAGGTGTCTTTGGAATTACTAAGAACTCCAGGGGTATAACTCTTACAACACCCTTTTAGGGATCCTCACCTTCCACAGAAAAGATGTCTTTGGAATTACTAAGAACTGCTGGTGTATAACTCTTACAACACCCTTGTAGGAATCCTCACCTTCCACAGAAAAGGTGTCTTTGGAATCACGAAAAACTACAGGGGTATAACTCTTACAACACCCTTTTATGAATCCTCACCTTCCACAGAAAAGGTGTCTTTGGAATCACTAAGAACTGCAGGGGTATAACTCTTACAACACCCTTTTAGGAATCCTCACATTCCACAGAAAAGGTGTCTTTGGAATCACTAAGAACTGCAGGGGTATAACTCTTCCAACACCCTTGTAAGAATTCTCACTTTCCACAGAAATGGTGTCTTTGGAATCACTAAGAAATGCAGGGGTTTAACTCTTACAACACCCTTTTAGGAATCCTCACCTTCCACAAAAAAGGTGTCTTTGGAATTACTAAGAACTGCAGGGGTATAACTCTTACAACACCCTTTTAGGAATCCTCACCTTCCACAGAAAAGATGTCTTTGGAATCACGAAAAACTACAGGGGTATAACTCTTACAACACCCTTTTAGGAATCCTCACCATCCACAGAAAAGGTGTCTTTGGAATCACTAAGAACTGCAGGGGTATAACTCTTACAACACCCTTTTAGGAATCCTCACCTTCCACAGAAAAGGTGTCTTTGGAATCACTAAGAACTGCAGGGGTATAACTCTTACAACACCCCTTTAGGAATCCTCACCTTCCACAGAAAAGGTGTCTTTGGAATCACTAAGAACTGCAGGGGTATAACTCTTACAACACCCTTTTAGGAATCCTCACCTTCCACAGAAAAGGTGTCTTTGGAATTACTAAGAACTGCAGGGGTATAACTCTTACAACACCCTTTTAGGAATCCTCACCTTCCACAGAAAAGATGTCTTTGGAATTACTAAGAACTGCTGGTGTATAACTCTTACAACACCCTTGTAGGAATCCTCACCTTCCACAGAAAAGGTGTCTTTGGAATCACGAAAAACTACAGGGGTATAACTCTTACAACACCCTTGTAGGAATCCTCACCTTCCACAGAAAAGGTGTCTTTGGAATCACTAAGAACTGCCGGGGTATAACTCTTACAACACCCTTTTAGGAATCCTCACCTTCCACAGAAAAGGTGTCTTTCAATCACTAAGAACTGCAGGGGTATAACTCTTACAACACCCCTTTAGGAATCCTCACCTTCCACAGAAAAGGTGTCTTTGGAATCACTAAGAACTGCAGGGGTATAACTCTTCCAACACCCTTGTAAGAATTCTCACTTTCCACAGAAATGGTGTCTTTGGAATCACTAAGAACTGCAGGGGTATAACTCTTACAACACCCTTTTAGGAATCCTCACCTTCCACAAAAAAGATGTCTTTGGAATTACTAAGAACTGCAGGGGTATAACTCTTACAACACCCTTTTAGGAATCCTCACCTTCCACAGAAAAGATGTCTTTGGAATCACGAAAAACTACAGGGGTATAACTCTTACAACACCCTTTTAGGAATCCTCACCTTCCACAGAAAAGGTGTCTTTGGAATCACTAAGAACTGCAGGGGTATAACTCTTACAACACCCTTTTAGGAATCCTCACCTTCCACAGAAAAGGTGTCTTTGGAATCACTAAGAACTGCAGGGGTATAACTCTTACAACACCCCTTTAGGAATCCTCACCTTCCACAGAAAAGGTGTCTTTGGAATCACTAAGAACTGCAGGGGTATAACTCTTACAACACCCTTTTAGGAATCCTCACCTTCCACAGAAAAGGTGTCTTTGGAATTACTAAGAACTGCAGGGGTATAACTCTTACAACACCCTTTTAGGAATCCTCACCTTCCACAGAAAAGATGTCTTTGGAATTACTAAGAACTGCTGGTGTATAACTCTTACAACACCCTTGTAGGAATCCTCACCTTCCACAGAAAAGGTGTCTTTGGAATCACGAAAAACTACAGGGGTATAACTCTTACAACACCCTTGTAGGAATCCTCACCTTCCACAGAAAAGGTG
Source organism: Sepioteuthis lessoniana (assembly GCA_963585895.1). NCBI lineage: Eukaryota > Metazoa > Mollusca > Cephalopoda > Myopsida > Loliginidae > Sepioteuthis > Sepioteuthis lessoniana. Next base: position 131,186,204 of record OY757910.1, read on the forward strand.
TCTTTGGAATCACTAAGAACTGCAGGGGTATAACTCTTACAACACCCTTTTAGGAATCCTCACCTTCCACAGAAAAGGTGTCTTTCAATCACTAAGAACTGCAGGGGTATAACTCTTACAACACCCCTTTAGGAATCCTCACCTTCCACAGAAAAGGTGTCTTTGGAATCACTAAGAACTGCAGGGGTATAACTTTTACAACACCCTTTTATGAATCCTCACATTCCACAGAAAAGTTGTCTTTGGAATCACTAAGAACTGCAGGTGTATAACTCTTACAACACCCTTTTATGAATCCTCACCTTCCACAGAAAAGGTGTCTTTGGAATCACTAAGAACTGCAGGGGTATAACTCTTACAACACCCTTTTAGGAATCCTCACTTTCCACAGAAAAAGTGTCTTTGGAATCACTCAGAACTGCAGGGGTATAACTCTTACAACACCCTTTTAGGAATCCTCACCTTCCACAGAAAAAGTGTCTTTGGAATTACTAAGAACTACAGGGGTATAACACCTATTACATCCTCTTGGGAATCCTCACCTTCCACAGAAAAGCTGACTTTGAAATTATTAAGGATTGCAGGGGTATAACTCTTACAATATCCTCTTGGGAATCCTCACCTTTCATAGAAAAGGTGTTTTTGGAATTACTAAGAACTACAGAGGTATAACACCTACTTTATCCTCTTAGGAATCCTCACCTTCGACAAAAATGGGAGATTTGGAATTATTAAAAACTGCTGAGGTATAACTCTTTCAACTTTCTCTTAGGCATCCTCACCTTCCACAGAAAAGGTGACTTTGGAATCACAAACACTATCGGGGTATAACTCTTACAACACCCTCTTACTGTATACTAATTTTTATTGGAAAGCTTGACCCTGGAATCACGAAGAACTACTTGATTATTCCTCTTACTATATCCTCTTAGGCAAACGCACCTTCTACAGAAAAGGGAACTTTGGAATCACAAAGAACTACGGGGGTATAAATCTTACTAGATCCTCTTAATCCATCCTCATTTTCCACCAAAATTTGACCTTTGAATCACTAAGAAGTCTACAGTTACAACTTTTACTATATCCTCCTATGTTATCCTTCTCCTTCCATGGAAGAGGTGACATTGGAATCGTAATAATTATAGGGGTATAAGTTATAATATATGAACTAGGTCAATATTCAGATGCTTGAACAACAGGATAAAATTACCTTAATATTAAGTTAGACAGATTGATTGAATATTACATACTGATCTTAGGTGACTGGAATGTGACACTTGTCTCCTGGATAGAGCGAACTAATTCTATGCGAAAATGCAGACTCATACGTAATCCTGCCTTCTTTTTTTACTGATGTCTTGTTAACTTTTTAAATAAAATAAACATTTGTTAAAGAAGGGATAAAGACATCCTATTTGAAAATGATGATTGTGCCCCAAGTGAGTGGAATTCTGGGAAGGAAATAGCTCAATGTCAGTTTCTACTGAAGTTGACGAGAATATATGAGATTTATGGAAATTTCATGTATTGATTACAACGGCTCGAGAGAAAGAAACAAAATATGATAGTATTTAACAAAATATGAGGTAAAAGCGGAAAAAAGCAACCAACAATAGGCAATACTATAACATATTACAAATAATAAGAGTTATAAAAGGTATTTTCATCGACCTTCACATTATTTTTACCGGCGTTCTCTTCAAAACTTATTTTATGAACATAATAAAAGTTTACCAATGGTTCTGCTATATATATTACAATTCATTGCTTATTTCAAGTACACACTTTAAATCTATCTATATATTCTCTTTTTTATTGACTATTATTGAGTCTGATTGTCTGGCTGGGATTAAATCATCTGTTTGTATCTCAAAGTCCCAGAGAATTTTATGTATCATTATCCAGGAAGAATTGTGGGTTGTGCATGTACCATTTGCTAGCTTGGTCAAATTTCAATTTCTTTCACAATTCCAAGTGGATCACTTTCCCCGACCAATCGTATCTAGTCTTATACACTTTTTGCGTAAATTTGCTGCATTCACTTATTTTGCGATGATTAATCGTTTCGTCTCAATCACGACATTTGCAATTATATCGCGGCTTATCTATTTTTGTTTTAGCATAGTTGGTTAAGATGGCGTTATTTTATGCTGCTATCAGAACAGATTCAGTTTCTATAAGGTTTGTCTTTCTTAACAATATTCAACAGTTCTCGTGTTAGATTTAGTTTGCTTGTCGCTCGAAATATCCATACAGTTGTTTTTCTTTCCATTTTTGTTTTTTAGTTATTGTTGTTCCGTTGATCCGAGTGTTGTTTACGATATTTGTGTTGTTTTTGGTCATTATAATTAATTTTTCTTTACTCTCTTTTATGTATTATTAGAGTCTTCGTATCGATGCATGCATTCTATCTTTAGTGCTGGTAAGTCCTCTTCTTCCTTTTTTTTTTCTTGACACATTCAGTCTGTCTATCTCATCATTTGGATGTAAGGTCTTATGCATCGTCATTAGTTTTTTGTACTCTGGTCCATTTGTTGAAGTTCTTCCCTCGTCCATTTTAAGAATGGTATGATAGCAAGAGGACTGCCCAGGTGTTTATTCCTTTCATGAGATTCTTGCTATCGAGTTTGGTTTCGAAAATTTTTCTATTTCACCTGAGGTACTCTTTTCGTAATTTTTCTTTCATCTCTATTTCTTTGATGGGGTCTGCTTCCAATATTCCTAAGTATTTGTAAGTCTCTTTTTTTTTGTCAGCATTCTCATTCTTTCTTAATTTGTTAGTTCTATTCCTTCTCTTATTTGTCTTTTCCCGCTTCTCATTATTATCATAGCACATTTTTCTATGCTAAATTTCATCCCTTTGTCCTGACTCTATATTCCTATTTTTGGATTAGACTTTCTAATTCCTTTTCTTTTTATTTTTTGGAGACAACTTGATATCTCCCATATATATTAGATGCTTGATATATTTTTGCAATTTATTTAGTTTGTAGCCCCCCCGTGCATTTTCTAAGTATCTGATTGAGTAGCATCATCACTATTGCAAATAGCAATAGTGACAGCGCATCTATCCGGAATATATCTTGCTGGATTTTCACCTCAGCTAAAGTTTTTCCCCCGGCTGTCATTTCTACTTATCAGTTTTTCAAGGTTTTTGTGATGAACTTAGTGACTTTGTTGCTTATCTTGTACATTTTGAGACAGTCTATTATCCAACTTTACAGGACCATATTGTATGCGTTTTTTTTGTAGTCAATCCAGGCCATAGCTACATTTTCCGTCTCATTTTAATCTCTTTCAAGATGTATTGATCAATGTTCTATTGATCACCTGTCCCTCTTGTTCCCTTGTGACATCCTTTCTGTTTTTGTTAAACAGCCCGTGGCTAATCAGCGAGTAATAAATCCCCTCTTTAATCTCTGCTGTTAATATTTTCTACGCCATCGTAGACACGTTATCTGTCTATAATTGTTAGGGGCGGTTCCTTTTTTTGCGGGTGTTTTTCGATCAGTGCTGTTTTTTCTTTTTGTCACCCACTCGGGCAATGCTGCTTCTTCCAAGCATCTATTCATTTCGATTGCCAGTCTGTTGTGGATGGAAGTGAATTTTTAAAATCAGAATCCATTTATATAATTATAGCCTTGTGTTTTCCAATTTGGTACTTTTTTAAATGTTGCTCTGAATGATTCCGCTTGAGTGGCTTCTTTAAGTCTTTGTAATTCTTTTTTCATGTTATTTATCCATTCGGCTTTTCTGCTATGTTCTTTCCGGTCAAATAGTTTACTCTGAAATTGTTTTGTTTCCTTTACATCCGGTCGTTGGCATGTCCTCTTACATTCTTCCTATACTTGCTAGTAGAATATCTTTCGTTATTTTGGAATGTCCAGTTGAGTTTGTTTTGTTTGATCCTGTATTGGTATCTTTTAAGTCTCCCTCCTTTCACCAATATTTTCTGATTTATCTCCTCAAGTTGCAATGTTCGGTTTTCCTGTTGTTTTGTTTTTCTTTTTTCATTCCAACATATTCTCGAGTTTTTCCCTTCCTAAGCATCTTCGTTTGTTGTCGTAATTTCCTTAAGTGTTTTTCCAATCTAATTTCCCATCCAAGTTTTGAACTTCTGTTCGCGTTCCTTAGAGAAACACCAATTTTATCCCAGACTAATTTCGCTTCTGCAGAGATCAACTCGTTTAATTCAGTGATGTTGTTCGTTGTGATATTAGTTAATAATTTGTTTATCCTTTCAGTCTCAACTCTGATTTTTTCAGTCTTGGTTCCTGAGAGATGGTAATGTGGTCTTCTTTTCAGTCATGATTTTCTTTATTAACTCAACATTTATTTTGTCTTTTCGTATCATATTTCTTCTGTGGTGTTGAGGTGCTTCGTTTTTCAGTTTCTATTAGTTTGCCTTTAAATTCGGTTTGTGGATTCTTGTTTTTCAGTATTTTGCATCTTGGCTAACGTGGTAGGGACTTGTAGATAGGTTTCCCTATTTATATGTAGGTATAATTCTAATGAGTAATTGGTGAGAAAACCAACCTTTCTTTATTATAGTTCTAGCTTAGTCACTAAGTCTTTGGTGTGTTGAATTAGATCTAACGTATTCAGTCCAAATTTTTTTCATTATTTTTCTATACCCTCATTATATTGGTTTGCTCCTAAAATAACAGTGATGTGTATGTTTGTGGTTTTCCCTCGTCAATTTTCTCTGTTGGTGTCTCTGAATTGAGTGGTTGCTTAGTTCGTTGTTGATCTACCAGAAAAAAAAGCCAACATGTTGGTTATCAAGAGAGCTCCTACCGATCATGACACCCAAACCTGTTGTCTGGGTGCCTTGTTGAATTATGTTTCAATTGGTTCTTTATTCATGGGTAGTATATTATGGCAATACCAGATCCTGGGGTTGTTTATCATCTGCGCTCCTGACACAAATTTGACCAAGTACTCTTAACGTAAGAGAACACTATAACACAAAAATTTTCGTTGTAAATTTGCTAAGTTTTAACTTAGTTATATATATATATATATATATATATATATATATATATTTTCACCTAATTTTTCTCTGCCTGTTACTTTGACTTATAAATGATATTCTGTACTTTTAACCCTGAGCCATTTGGTTGCATTCTTCTATTGGGAATTTGGCTCCTCTTTTTAAGAATCTATATCATTTGTGTCTTCCTGTTTCTATATTATGATTAATCCTTGAGAGTTTTTCACATCAGCGTTAGCTGATGGTCTTCCACTAGAGTTTGAGTGACAGCAAGTCTCTTCAAGTCTCCTGAACACTTCTGGCCGATCTCAATAATGCAGTACTTTGCATGGTCTTCACTCGTCCTCTTATTTCCAAATCCTCCAGTCTCTTTAATAATTCTTCGGTGATTGTACCAAGAGCACCAACTACAATTGGTATAAACGTCTCTTTCATGTTCCACAGTTTTTTCAATTCCCGAGCAAGGTCCAAGTACTTATCCTTCTTTTCATTTTCTTTCAATTTTATTCTGTGGTAAGCCGAGACAGCAAAGTCCACAATTTTGCAAGTTCTCTTTTTTTTGTTGATTATTATAATTTCTGTTCGTCTGGCCGAGATAAGTTGATCCATTTGTGTGTTAAAATCCCATAGAAGTTTATGTGTATCATTCTCCAGGGCAGATGCTGGGTTGTCATATATCATTTGTTCGTATGGTCAAATTAAAATTTCTTGCATGACTCCCTTTGCCCACCTAGTCCTGTCTAGTTTTATACTCTTTCTGTGCTAATTGTCTGCATTCTCTTATTATGTGATTGATGGTTTCATCTCTATTACTAAATAACCTACTGTTTTGTTGCGTCTTATCTATTTTTGCTTTGATATGAGTGGTTCTTATAGCGTTATTTTGTGCTGCTATTAGATTTAGTTTCTCTCTTAAGGTTTCCCTTTCTTAGCCACGTCCATTTTTCTAATGTGGGATGTTGCTTATTAGTCGCTTAAAACGTCCATAGAGTTGTTTTTCTTTCCATTTTTGTTTTCAGATTATTGTCGTTCTGTTTGTCCTCGTGTTGTCAGTATTGTTTCTGAAGGCTATGATCAGTCTTTATCCGCGCTTTTCTCTGTAGTCTTCAAGTTGTTGTATTGATGCGTCAACACTGTCTTCAATGTTGGTAAGTCCTCTTACTCCTTCTTTTCTTGACACATAGAGACTGTCAATGTCATCACTGGGATGTAATGCCTTACGCATGGTCATAAGTTTTCTTGTTCTCTGGTCCATTTTTAAGACTTTTTCTCTGGTCCACTTCAAGAATGTTCTCGAATATCTTACGAGGGGAACAGCCCATATATCGAGTCCTTCGATAAGGTTTCTGCTTAATAGTTTTGGCCTGATTAGCTTTCTGGTTCTCCTGAGATACTCTTTCTTAATTTTTTCTTTCATCTTCTCTTGTCTGATGGTGTCAGCTTCCAATATCCCCAAGTATTTGTAGGTTTCCTTTTCTCCGTGGGTTCTAATCTTTTCTTGATTTAGTAGTTCCATTCCGTCCGTAAGGTGTCGTTTGCCGCTTTTCATTACTAACGTGGCGTATTTTTCTATACCAAATTCCATCCCTATGTCCTCACTGCGTATTATTATTATTATTATTATTATTATTCACTCATTAGAGCTTTTCACATCAGCGTTGGCCGATAGTTTTTCACTGGAGTGACAGCAAGTTTCCTCAAGTCCCCAGGACTCTTCTCAGTATTCTGGCCGTTCTCAATAATGCTGTCGTTTGGATGGTCTCCACCCGTCCGCCAACTTCCAAGTCCTCCAATCCCTTTAGTAATCCTTTAGTTAGCGTTCCAAACGCACCAATTACAATTGGTATAATTGTCACCTTCATGTTCTAAAGTTTTTTCAATTCCCTAGCAAGGTCGAGGTACTTATCCTTCTTTTCACATTCTTTTAGTTTTATTCTGTGGTCAGCCGGGACAGCAAAGTCGACAATTTTGCAAGTTCTTTTTTTTTTGTTGATTATTATTAGGTCTAGTCTTCTGGCCGAGATTAGGTGATCCGTGTGTATGTCGAAGTCCCATAGGAGTTTATGTGTGTTATTTTCTAAGACAGGTGCTGGGTTGTGCATATACCATTTGTTTGTATGGTCAAATTTAAATATCTTGCACATTTCCCAGTGGATCACCTTGCCGACCCAGTCGTGTCTAGTCTTATATTCCTTCTGTGCTAATTTGCTGCATTCGCTTATTATGTGATTGATGGTTTCATCTCTGTCACTACATAGCCTGCATTTGCTATTTTGTTGAGTCTTATTTATACTCACTTTGATATGATTGGTTCTTACGGCGTTGTCTTTTGCTGCTATTAGAAGAGATTCTGTTTCTCTTTTAAAGTTTCCTTTTCTTAGCCACGTCCAGGTTTTGTCGTGTGAGATGTTTATTAATCGTTTAAACTGCCCATAGAGTTTTTTTCCTTCCCATTTTTGTTTCCTAGTTATTGTCATTCTGTTCTCCATCGTGTTATCAGTATCGGTTTTGGTGGCTGTAATGAGTCCTCCTTCATCTTTTTTTTTATATAGTCTTCGTGTCGTTGTATCGATGCGTCAACGCTGTCTTCAATGCTGCTAAGTCCTCTTCCTCCTTCTTTTCTTGAAACATATAGTCTATCAATGTCGTTTCTGAGATGTAAAGCTTTATGCATTGTCATTTCCAGGACTCTTCTCAGTATTCTGGCAGATCTCAACAATGCTGTAATTTGGACAGTCTCCACTCGACCTCTTATTTCCAAATTCTCTAGTCCTTGTACAAATCCTTTGGTGACTCCACCAAGAGCACCAACTACAATCGGTATAATCGTTACTTTTATGTTGTACAGTTTTTTCAATTCTTTAGTAAGGTGCAGGTACTTATCCCTCATTTCGCATTCTTTTAATTTTACTCTGTGATCAACCTGGACAGCAAAGTCCACAATCCTTCGAGTTCTCTCCTTTTTGTTGATTATTATAAGGTCTATTCATCTGACCGAGATTTAGAGATTCGTTTGTATGTCAAAATCCCAGTGGTGGAGTTTGTGTGTCTCATTCTCCAGGACTTATGCTGGGTTGTGCATATACCAACAGTTCGTATGGTCAAACTTCAATTTCTTGCACAATTCCTAGTTGATAGCCTTGCCCACCCAATTGTGCCTCGTCTTATACTCTTCTTGTGCTAATTTGCTGCGTTTGCTTATTATGTGATTGATTGTTTCGTCTCTAAACCCGCTGTTTTTTGCGTCTTATCTATTCTCGCTTTGATATGGTTAATCCTTATAGCATTGTTTTGTTCTGCTATTAGTAGAGATTTAATTTTTCTCTTAAGGTTTCCTTTTCTTGGCAAGTCCACCTTTTCTCGTATGAGATGTCGCTTGTTAGTCGCTTAAAACGTCCATAGAATTGTTTTTCTTCCCACTTTTTTTTTCTGGTTATTGTCGTTCCGCTGGTGCTCGTGTCGTTAGTATTGTTTCTGATGGCTGCAATCAGTCTTCCTTCGCGCTTTTCTATGTAGTCTTAGAGTCGTTGTATCTTTGCGTAATTATTCTTCTTCTTCTACTTGCAAGTTTTTTTAAAACAAATTCCATCTGGTTGCTTTTCACTGTTTTGTATATGTATCATTTGTCAGTATTGTCAAATTTTAATCTCTAACACGATTCCAGCTAATCATCTTCCTCACAGTCATGCTTATTTTTCTATTTCTTTTGTATCTGTTTGTTACATTCATTTATTATGAGATTAACTGTTTCATCTCTATCAACATATTGTCTATAATTTAATCGGCCTTCGGGCTTTTGACCTTGTGTCAAGTCCTGTCTGGTGGGAGGCAGCGACAAATACAACACATTGCCTATAATTTCTCCTGAGTGTCTTCACATTCTCCAACGTATTATCAGTTTTTCTTTGACATAATTCATTCTTAGGACATTATTTTGTTTTGCTATTAATAGAGAATTAGATTCTTTCTTCAGGTTTTCGCTTCTTAGCCATCCCTATCGATTCTATTCAGTTGTAGCGTTTGTTTTCGATGCCAAAGTACAGGATAAAGATACTCTAAATCTTCAAATTTGAGGCCTTGTTTTAAACTGAGCATCAATGCCTCTGAAACTGCCTGCAAATACATTAAGGGACAAGAAATTAATCAATATAAAATAGAAATACCCAGAACTTGTTTAAGTATTTTAAGACTAATGAATTATCCATGAAATAATGCTTGGTTGCCCCCAGTTAAATATCACCATTACTTTTCTTCTACAAGGATGGCTTCAGCATTAAATAATCTACGAAGGTTGATATGTCATTAAACGAAGAAGCCAAATCTCAGTGGTGTACAAACATCAGCTGTCAATTATGATGGTTTAAAATTCAAGGTAGTAGAAAATCCGACCAATAGGTTTGGTCATCGAATATTTTGAAAATTACATAAGCTTAAGATGACACATAGGATCTATGGAAAAGTTACCCATGAAGTCTCAGTTGATTGAAAAATAAAAATACTTTTTATTTGCCCTAATAATGGTTGTAAAAAAAGTTCCATAACAATTTCGAATTAGCTTCCTATCCATATCCCACAGTTATTTAGGTAGAGTAATTTGAATTGAGTGTAAATACACGAAAAGGGATAAAACAAAACAAAATTTCTTTCAAAGATGGCGGTGTAAAAGATTGGGGAGGCGAAGAGAATTTTTTTGGAAGGTTGAAGAGTGTGGGTGGAGAAAGAGGAGGGGGTGGGTACGTTTGCAGTATGTTACGCAAACAAACAACAACGACATATCGAATCCATCTGCGCTCTCTCCCACCCCAAACCACAGCCCACTACCCCATTCCCTCCTCTTCCTCCCCAACATCCCTCAAACCCCCACACATCTCTTTCACCTCAGTTTCCCGCTCTTCGCCTTGCTGACTAATTGTATCACGTTTCTGTCGGCAGCGTGGGATCTGGACATGTTTTGCAAGGAAAGAAAAACTAAAATAAAAAATAACACACACACACACACACACACACACACACACACACACACACACACACACACACACACACACACACACACACATATATATATATATATATATATATATATATATATATATATATATATATAACTGATAAATAAGTAAATAAAAGGAGAATAAAATAAACAAGTAAATGAAAAAATGTTGCACTTATGTAATTTCACAAAATGGTCGCATGAGAACGGGAGACCCTTTTGCTTGCCTTTTGTTTTTTGAATTTTTAAATTATTCTTTAAAAAATAACTTTTGTTTTGTTGTACATAACACGCACCCACATGAACGTACGCTTTCACTTTTTCTCCTTTTCACACACACACACACACACACACACACACACACACACACACACACACACACACACACACACACACAACAACAACAACAACAACAACTTAAATATGGAATAAACTCCAACTTCAACTTCCACACTCAATAACTACATATACTAATGAAATAATAATGAACACCATCCCTACATGTGTTCGCACTCTAATAGAAACATGAACGACCGCAGGTATATTCATTAAGTGATCATAAACAAAAGATAATGATAAAACCAAATCAAAAAATCACGGCCTTGTACCATACAAACATAAGATGAATAAAATTCTACAAGAGCGAACAATAAGTCAATATTCATAAAAAGTCTTTTATTTATTGGATTAGAAAGTTTCTTTGTGTAAAACATTAAGAAAGAATAATGCAAAAAAACCAAACTGAACGAAGGTCTTTATTTGCAATCACATATTTGCAATACGTGAAACCAGGTTGCTTAAGATGAAAATTATCCATATTATCACATGATAAAGATTGGTACAATTATGTGATAACTTAATTAAATGGATTGATTAATTGATTGATTGTATTTAAATGGCATGTCAATCTGTGTAGAACTATTTTATGCGCAGAGGTCAGGGAATCCCGTTCATTGTGCATTTACGTTTACAGTTCTGTAAAGTTATTTTAAAGAGTTTTTTTTTTTTTTTTGCAGACAGTCCTATCGAATACGAACAATTTTTAATCAGATCTATTTGAACCATAGATGAGAGCTTAATAGGTACTATCACGCAGGGTTCTGTTTGTCATGGGAGTAATAGGACTAAAGGGTTACTCCACACTTCCTAGATCTTCAGAACAGGAATTTCATCATCAGATGCAGTTTAGTATCCTATTCAGGACTCTTTTGGTGGTGGTGGTGGTGGGGTCTTACCCCCTCAGTAGTGGGGATAGAGTCAATTTATTCTAACCCCACCAACAGGAGTATTATTTAATGAGGCATTTGAAAATAGCACTTGCTGCATTCCAATGTTAAACTGTAGACATCAGATAATATTCTTACCAATATATATTTAATGTATGACAGAAAGTAGTTTCAAATTCGAGTCTCTGTTATTTAGATTGTGTAGTTGTTTTCTTTTTGTCTTCTGTTTGATTTTTGGTTAGAATTTCAGAATAAATCAAAAGGTACAAAAGCAAAATTAAGAAAATTTTAGAGAAAACACTTGACCTGCGAATCTGACCAGTTCGATAAATCGATTTTTTTGTCAATGAAACCAAATTGATTAATAACCAACTCGTATGTTGTGTTCTCAAACAGTTTCATTCTCTTCTACATTTTTATCTATTTACACGCACATACATACACACATGCGTATACATGTGTACACATTAACAACTTTGGAGTGGAAAAAAGCTAAATTTGACGTAGAATTTTCAGAAATCTCAACGTAATAAACATGAATTGCGTGGTATTGTACAATGATCAGTGATTTATTTCACATTGAAAATTATTCAACGTTTTAATATGTTTGATAAAAGTGAATCAAATGTGTGTACTTAAAGTTTTGGATGCAGTTTGAAATCATTGGCTGGTAAACTTGGCATTTTAATGGAAGGGCTCAATCTAACTTGCATACGTAAACATCGATAGATGGAGGAATAGAATGTTTTATTCCCAGAAAATAATGATGGAAACAATTATTTCCTCAGGTACTCGCTAATCTTATTTTTCTTCTCTTCTCTGAGATGACTTGCGTTAAGATATTGAAAAGGGATGATTAGAGTCATTCGTTGCTCGAGTGACATCATTGCTTGCAGAGAGAAAAAAATGCAAATTCCAATTGCTGAGGGTCTATTTAAAAAGAAATTCCCATTTGATGTTAAGTAATTCGATGACAATGTATCTGAACAAAGCGGTAGACCTTCGTTGAAGGTAAGTAGCGTAAGGTACAAGAATGTTCTTGTACCAACTAAATCCAACAAAATTTAAATTCAGTTGAAATATTTGATTGATGACAAAAAACATTAATGTTCACAACTATTCTATATTATTTTTTCAGTGCTATAAAATTGAAACTTGAAAGTAAGAAATTTTGAGAAAATGGACAATATCGTCATTTGAAATTTTGGTATTAAGGGCCTCTCACCAAAGGATATCCATATAGTTGAGATAATAAATAATAAAGAAGTTGTTAGCTGAAGGATTTGGGTGGTTATCAACATGGTCTTAAAATTGTTGGTTCTCATTTATCCTCAAATACATATAACCTTTTAATGTTGTATACAGTACTCAATGGATATATACATTTCACGAGGGAGAAATATCGTCATTAACAGGATTTTACTTTCAATTTTCCACGAATAGACTCATGAAGTGAATTTTTTGGACGATGTCATAGCTGAATCAATATCTTTGGTTGTAACATTATGCAGTATTTCTCTTAAGTATTTGAACAAAGAGACAATTTCCTTCAAATCGCTTTCGTTTTGAGAATCAAAAATAGGACCTCTAAAGAAGAAAAAACAAATTTTGTTGCAATCCATTTAATAAAGGATGATTATCGTCATGTTTTGTGGTTCTGAATTATGAATTAGTTGGTGAGTTGGTTGATTGTTTTGTTTCACGACGTATCAACTTTTTTCGGTTCATTTAACGCCGAATAAGTATAGTTTTTGTTTACAAACAGTGAAATGTCTAAGCAGTTCAGTTGAATGTCAAAACAGTTCTATTTCAAACAATTCAGTTTAGCATAAGTACACAGTTTCAATGCCAAAAGCAGTTCTTTTTCAAAGAGTCTTATCCCTTTGCAGAGGTGCAGTCGGTGTATTCTACAGACCCAGCGGATGACTGGTCAAGAATTATAAATTAAACCGTTAAATAACAAACAAAAATGTTTCTCCCCTAAAACCGCGTTCAGAATCAATCAAGGAGATTAAAAAGGTGACTCTTATTGTTTGGTACCCTATTGGTGGCGCTTAGAATATATTGAGTTTATTCCATTTAGAGAAGTACTTCCCAAAAAAGTGCCCTGACTGTGACACTAAACTGCATCTGATATGGAGGCTCCAATTCTGGAGATATGTAGAGCGTTGAGTATCTCTTCATAACTATTACTTGAAAATCAATTGAATTTGGTAGGACCGTGTGCACCCCCCCCGAAAAAAAAAACAACTTCTGAAATTTACAAAAATGTAAATATGAATGTACAATGAACGCGATTCTCTAATCTTTAATCAGAAAATAACCCTAGAAGGGTTGACATGCCGTTAAAATCAATCAATAAATCATATTGCTTTGGAAGAAAAAAAGAAGGGAGTTTGTGCTTGTTCAAATACTTATGGATTTTACTTTCTATTGGTTTTTATACGAATTAATCTATAAAGACGGCGAAAATAACACAAGAGCAATGTGCTATGTTGAACTGCTGGAGTAAAATGTGGAACAGGAGGTACATTTCATGGCTTTGGTCATTTTCTTCTTGATGTAGCCGAGAACTTTTCAACATAGCACTCTTCATGTATTGACAGTTATGGCTGAAATTAGTTGCAGGGTATTAGTTTTTTCAGTTTACGAAGAATCAATTAAAAAATATGTATCAGTTAAGTTTTTTTGTTCGGCGGAAGGCAATAATATGTGATTGGCGGATAAGAAATGTCTATAATTTCAAGAAGAAAATTGGAAAAAAATGCGCTCCGTAAAAAAACCCCAACAAAACAAACCCCAAACAAAACAAAAATAACAAACAAAAAAACAAAACAATAAAATTAATGGCACGTAAAAATATATATAGAAAACCATTAGATTCATTGTATAAATGTTGAATATTAATGAATAATATATTAATGATTATTTCACACATTAAAGAGCAGAAATTTTAATCGTTTCGTATTTATGCATTTCGTAGAATAAAGTATTCTTTTCGAAGTTGGAGTTTCGTATATTTGAATAATGGAGAAAGTATTTAACCAGAGATTAGGCTTACAAGTCAAGGTTTGGTTTGGTTTCTTTGTTTAATGGCATATCAACATTTGTAGGTTATTTAATGCCAAAGCCATTTTCCAAGAAGAACAGTAGTGATGCTATTTAACCCATAGCTGGGAGGATAAAGGGGTTCGTACCTTCTCCAAGGGTATTTTCTCGAAAGTGAATGTAATAGCGCGACTGGAGTACGAACTCGCTTGTTACGATTCCGCAGTCCATTGCTTTAACCATTACACCTCGAGGACACCCCCCTTACAAGTCAAGAAGTGGATAAACAGATTAATATCCCAAAATAAAATCTTTGACACGTCATTTCAAAATGAGAGAGAGAGAGAGAGAGAGAGAGAGAGAGAGAGAGAGAGAGAGAGAGAGATTTAAAAAACGAAACAAAGTAAAAGAAAACATTACTTATCGATCAACTCTAACCTGAAATAGTTGAACCTGTTAGGGTCTCTTATATGCCTCAAATAGAACTGTTTAATCATGTACCCTACTTGAAACCATTTCACAGTGGGATAGCAAATAATTGATATGAAATTGAATTATAAATATTAGATAGCAATCCTTGAAGCCATTTAGCTGTGTCAGACAACTAAGCTCTGGCTCGTTTCAAAGTGTTACCTTCAAACTATTCGTTTCCAGATTATATATATATATATATATATATATTTGTTGATTTGTCATTAAATAACTTACATGTGTTAATATGGTATAAAGCACAACCAACCAGCACACACACTTACACATATATAGATATATATTACTATTTTTTGCCTCTCTCACTGTAACCCTATAAGGTCGAGCCCACTCGGCTGGGGCTGTAGAATACACCGACTGAATCTCGTCCGATAGGTAAGATCCCACAACGAGTGTCCTGTTTTGACATCAAATAGTCTGATGGCGAGGCTTCAGTAATGATAGAGATCTGGAGAATGCAGAGTACCCCTTTATTGCCATTGCTCCCGGGTCCAATCCGTCTGGCGTCCAATCTATGAGGCAAATAGAACGGTTTGACATTAAAACTGAGTGTAAACAAATAACTTGTGCTAAATTGAATTGTTAGAAATAGAACAGTTTAATTATTTAACAGTGTGTAAACAAACGAATTGAATTGTTAGTAATATATAGCATAACTTGGAACCATTTAACTTTGTTGACTTGTGCTAAATTGAATTGTTAGATATAGAACTGTTTGATTATTTAACTGTGTGTATTTAAAAAAAATGTGTTTTCAAATCATATATTTAATATATGTGTAAAAACCGGATTTGGCATTAAATAACCAACAGAAACGTCAGAAAACCAAACCAAACAAAAAAATCTATGAGGTCGGAAACTAGTCAGGGAAATTTTATTTATTAGAGGAAAAAGAAAACGATTTAGATTTTGCAAGAATATGGCAGTATATTACAAATGTGAAATGGTAGAATGGATTTTTGAAAAGCAAATAAATTGTTATTGTTTAAACAAAAGGAGTAAAAAACTAAGTAAATCGTTTTGACAGATCGCTGCATTCCGAGACGTTTTAAATTGAAAAAGCGAATTCAGATCAAAGCCAGAGCCTGTCAATCAAAGGTGACGCAGTATGAAAATCTAAAATTAGAATAACCTATTTCCTAATTTCGTATGTGGAATTAAAAAAAAACAAAAACAATCCTGATATAATACACGCCAGCATGAATTTATCGAAACCCGAATTCGGAGAAAATTGATATTTTCTTAGACATCACCTTCCTATATCCCAGTGGAAAGGGAATATATTCATGACGCTTAGGAAACCCTGACAGAAAGACAGAGACAGAGGAAAAAGCAGCATGTGAGTCGGTGAGCTGTTTCCATGGAGCTCTGAGTTTTTGACCTTGTACCAGACTGCCCTGAGTATTGAAAGGGAAGAAAACCAACCTAATACAACGCTGAAAAAATAACAACAACAAAACAACAACAACAACAACAAAAAACAAACAAATAAAGAAGCTTAACGTAATAAGCACTTGTTAAATAGTTCCAAGGATTGAGAAAAGCAAATATAACCACCATTTAAGATCACCTTGCGCCAGACTATTGACAACGAGAATAGAAAAATCTAAAACTTATCTGAGGAATTGACGGACTGTTAATTCGTCTACTGGTCTCTGACTAAAACTTATCTCTTCCGGGAGGGGTGAATAAATACAATTAAATAACTTACATGTGTTAATATGGTATAAAGCACAACCAACCAGCACACACACTTACATATATATAGATATATATTACAATTTTTTGCCTCTCTCACTGTAACCCTGCCGAGGTCGAGCCCAGTCGGCTGGGGCTATAGAATACACCGACTGAATCTCGTCAGATAAATAAGATCCCACAACGAGTGTCCTGTTTTGACATTAAATAATCTGATGGTGAGGCTTCAGTAATGCTAGAGCTTTGGGGAATGCAGAGTACCCCTTTATTATCATTTTCGAAAGACATATTTTTCGTTCAAAATATTGCTACTTTTGCCAGCTGTACTTTGTTCTCTGTGTCTTGGCGTCGTCTTTTATTCTTTGTTTACTTAATGGTTTGGTCTCATCCGTCTACTTCTCAACCCGCGACTCCGATTAGCCATAGATCTGTTGTCTGGATCTAGAAAAGAAAAACAAACAAACAACGTGGACAGGTTGCGGATTAGTCATATCACCCGAAAACTTAACCAACAAATGGAACGGTTTGCAGATTGGAATCGGAATCCTTCCTATGTTTAATAAGGACGATTGTACCGTCACATTACCACAAATTTCTCTACTTTAGTTTTCTTCGTTCTCTGTGACACTTTCTAAACTTTTCGAATTCTCTTTCCTTCTAACTTATACTCTCTTAGTTTTTTTTTTTTATTTCTTTGGTTTGTTTAGGATTTGATATGATTTCAGTCGACGAATGCTCTAGTGTTCTAAACTCATCAGCTCGACTGTTGTCCCAATCTACCGATTTATATATAAGCAAGTCTGTGATTTATGATGTCAACAATGCGAGTAAATCAATAAAAAAGAAAAGGAAGGAAGTGAGGAAAAAAAAGGAAAAAAGAAAGAAGAAAAGAAAACCCACAAAAAATACGAAATATATGACTGCGAATAGTGAAGGGGGTTAAACATTTATGAGCAAGTCACATACTAAGGAATTTAACTCCTCGGTTAATACCGAATACTGTAAATACTTAAGTTCTATTGGTTCATTCAAGCAGAGATATTTTTCATTTTCAAAATGGAGACTAATAGAAAATCGTAAAAAGAATTCAAAATAATTAACTCGTTCATTTTTGCTTTGATGGTTCACACGTGAATTTTGTTTAATATTCATGGATAAAAAAAAAACGTTGAAAAAAATTTTGCTGTTCATAATGGTAGTTTTATTTTAAGATTGATTTTATTTATTTGATTGTTTATATAATGACATTTTTATGTTTCTGGGAAGAGCAGGAGGAAGAGTTTGTCAGTCATGTGGACTGTAGCAACAATTAGGAAAAAAAAACAACATATTTTGTAATCAGGCCAATGTACTAAGAACGCATTCAGTTAAAGTTTAGCTGGACGTTTATAGAGATTAGTTTATAGAGATAAGTGCTTTAGGTGAGAAACTGTTAAAGATCAAGTTGAAACGTGTAGATGTCAGTGAGTCAGAGATCAAGTGTTTACGTCTATTCAATAATCAAATAATTTGCAGTAAAAAAAGAAGAAACTATTTTGTAGGTGTCTGTGCTGAATAGCAGTCTGCAACAGAGAGAGAGAGAGAGAGAGAGAGAGAGAGAGAGAGAGAGAGAGAGAGAGAGAGAGAGAGAGAGAGAGAACAAATTCTCTCTGTAAGGTAAAGGCTCAATGCTTTATATATATATATTCTTATAAATATAATATCCTTAAACGTTTGGTTGAAATGCAAAATACCTCAATTTAATAAGATGATTTATAATTTCCAGCGTTTCCGTTTGCATAATGTCAAGAAAATTTTAGTTGTAGATTTGAAGTTCATTTGACTCTTTATTGCTTGTCCAACTGTATTAAAGAATTTACATGTCTTCGGAGTAAAAAAGAGCTGAAAATGAGTTTCAAGTGAAATTACGAAAAGAAACATCGATTAGTGTTCAAATGATTATATTTCTCTTTTTGGATAGGGTAGTTATTGGCAACGAAAAATTGATTTATTAAAAAAATCTTAAAGGAAGAAAAGCGTGGCTAGAAGGAGGACTGCGTTCTAGGAAAAATTCTCTTTAGAGAGTTTTTAAAAAATAATTTTTCACTACGAAAGCGGAAAATTATCTAGTGAAGTTAAGTGAGCAATTGGCACATTTAAATAGCACAGTGGAAAAGTAGCAGTATTTTTCAAGTGAAAAGATATGAATGGTAATTTTACTGCAGGAAAAACAATTGACAGAGAAAAGTAGCAGCAAAGACAGACAAGAAAACTGGAAGATATATTTTTTTAAATATTGGCGAAGGAAGGTAGACTATAGAGATACTGGCACAGGATACAACTGTACAAACAAAATAGAATATTAAAAATAATGAAAGCAGATTCTACGAGCAACAAAAAAGCATAAAGAAACAGAAATCAAATGCAACTGAAAGAAAAATATTTCTGGAAGAAAGTATAGAGAGACAAAAGCACAAGAGAAAAGTCGAGCGGTTAATCAATATGAAGAATGAGGAAAAGAAGGAGGACTGGAAAGTGAAATAAATCTTGAAGCCGAGGCAAGAACTGTAAAACAAATTACAAATTGGAAGACACCAGGTCACGATGATATCTACCACTTCTGGTTCAAGCGATTCATATCGATTCACAGCAGATTAGCACAACAGCTGCGCAAATGCTTACAATATTTTCAAATGAAAGACGAAAGAGAAAACTACGCTGATAAAAAAGAAAAAAGGTAAAAAGGAACCAGCCCAAATGACTACAAATCAATTACATATCTACCAATTATGGGGAAAATCCTAATCGTACAGATAAGCGATGAAATTGAATACTGGCTTCGCAGCTGAGGATTTATTTCCGAAGAAGAGAAATAACACCACAAGACTCAAACACACGTATAAACAAGAAAAAAAAAATAGTCATGACATGGACTGACTATTGAAAGGCTTAGGACTCACAAACATGAATAACAGAATGTTTAAAGATATTCAAAATCCCCAAGTAAATAGTCGACTTTATCAGGAAAGCAAAAGAAAAGAGGAGAGCGAAATTAACGACAAGAGGTCAACACCTTGCAGACGTTAAAGCACAAAGAGGGTTCTCTCAAGGCAACTCCTAAATACAAATGGTTAGAATCTTTAGCCAATACATAGGGATGAAAGTTGATTGTGAGAAATGTGGAATGCTAATAATGAATAAGCGAAAGAAGAAATGACCGAAAGAATAAAACTACTCAACCAGAAAATATTAGAACGGACGGAAAGAAAAAAAAAGCTACAAATAACTGGGAATCTTAGAAGCATATATTGTTCTAACAGAGACAAAAGAAAAGGTAAGCAAAGGATACCGCAAAGAAACTCCTAGAAACTAAACTCTTCAGCGGAGACTTAATCAAATGAATAGACACTTGGCTAGTCTCTCTTTTAAGATACTCTTGACCCTTTCTCAATTGACCGGTAAAAGTGCTCGGATTGTTGAATATATGTTTGGGAATTATTTATAAAAATATAACACTGTCTTTATTATCACTCGAAAGGGTAGAAATATTGCCGGTATGCGTGTGTGTGTGAGTGAGAGAGAGAGAGAGAGAGAGAGTAAGAGACAGGCACAAGACTGATATATTTGACACCATATCTTTTTAACCCATGTTGTGATTCTATATTCAGAGTCCCACTCTGTACTTCTTCGACTGAGCTGATGAGGGCAACCTCTCGATGCGAAGCCACTCTTCAACGTGAAGCCACTGGGCCCCAAGGCCATGCCCAAAACGGCTTCTTTTCTGACTGACCACTTCTCCTGATTGACCGCCTGTCCTATGGGGTTGAAATTGTGTGCTTATATAATATTCATAACGTTCACACGTTTTTCTTCCGGATCCCAATTCATGTGATTCATTTCCGCTGTCTCCTTATTGACACAGGTGCATCCTGATTAGAAATCTACAACTAACATGCTGTGAAAGGTCAATATGTAGCAGGATATCTAAACCAGATAAATAACGAAACTGACGACTATGGACGACGCTTTATACCTAAGAGATTATGTCGACAGACAATAGGCAAAAAAAAAAAAAAGAAGGAAGGAAGAATTGGTTTTACTTGCATTGACAGTAGTATAGTAGTGTAGATACTATAATTCGGGGGCTTGAAGGATTCACAAACAGAGAGTAAAGTGGGACAGTCAAAAATTGTAAAAATTAATACGGGGATAAACAGAAAAAAACTTGTACAAAAAATCGAGAAAACAAAAATGGTGGTGGTGAGAGGAAAGTTACGCGAACACTTCCGAAGACAGAGTAAAGTCGTTGCACATATAAGGACATGGAAAAGAAGACATGTATATGGCTAGGCAGAGAAATGTTGACGAGAGATGCTAAAAAAGTCCTTTTAGCAGCCGAGAAAGTAACATAAAAATTAAAATAAATAACACTCACGCTTTCCGACAATCATCAACTATAAAAAGAGAATGCGGTACATTTGCACAAAAGGAGTAGAGGGTACAATTGGTTGGAGAAGGTGATCCCCTGGGAGTTGTGGGAATGACTGACCCCACCCCGCACAATCATCAAAATAAAACTAAGCAAAAAACAATGGGATATGCAGAGAACTGAATCTGTCTTGGAAAATGAGAAACAAATTTCTCGGGATTTTAAGATATAAACGAATTCCCCAAAACCAATCAGAAAACAGCAATTTGTGTTAGTTAACAAGAAAAAAAAACTTGCCGGCTGGTGAATTTCGCCATTCCAGCACACGCCAGAGTGGAAACTAAAAAAAAAAAAAAAAAAAAAGAAGAAAACTGGAAAAATATCCCTATTTAGCCAGAGAGCTTAAAAACTATGGAACAAGAAATTCACTGTGATAATAAAAGTAGTTGCTCTTGGAACAAAAGAGAAAGCAAAAGAAATTGGTAGAGCAGGAGATCCACGGAAGAATTGGATTTCTCTAGACTAGAGTACGATTGAAATCGGCTAGAATACTGGGAAGAGTGCTAAAAAGCTGAGGTAATTTGTTGCCACACGAAATTCATTTAGAACTCGGGTGAAAAACTCAACAAGGGAATAATAATAATAGTAATAATAATGGTAACGGTAATACCAATTGTAGTTGGTGTCCTTTGAACGGTCCCCATGAACATGAAAAGGAGATACGGGAGGAATTGGAAATCAGAACAATCAGGACCATCAAGTTAACAGAAATATCAAGATCAGCTAGAATATCTAAAAGACTCTTGGAGGCCTGAAGAGATTTGCTGTCACTCAAACTTCCGTAAAAAACAAACAAAACTTGGTGAGAAAAACTTGCAACAACAACAACAATAACAAAACAGTAACAATGATAATAATAATAATAAACCTACAAATACTTGGGAATATTGGGAGCGGACACCATTAAACATTCGGAGATGAAAGAAAAAAAATAAAAAAAGAATACCTTAAGAGAACTTGAAAACTACTTGAAACTAAACTACATAGCAGAAATCTCATCAAAAGGATAAATACTTGGGCTGTTCACTTCGTAAGCTACTCGGGACCATTCTTAAAGTGGACCAGAAAAGAACTCCCACAACTTGACCAGAAAACAAGAAAACTCATAGCGATGCATATGGCCTTACATCACAGAGATAACGTTGACAGACTGTATGTGCCATGAAAAGAAGGAGGAAGAGTACTTGTCAGCATTCAAGATACCATTGATGCATCGATACAATGACCAGAAGACTACAGAAAAAAGCGCTGAGGAAGACTGATTACCGCCACCGGAAACAATACTGAAAACACAAACATCAACAGAACAAAAATAACCAGAAAACAAAAATAGGGGTGGGGAACCAACTGTAGGGACATTTCAAGCGACGAACAAGTGAAATCTTATATGAGAAAGCTTGGACATGGTTGAAAAAGGGAAATCTTAAGAGAGAAACTGAATCTCTTCTGATAGCAGCACGAAACAACGCCATAAGGACTAGCTATGTTAAAACAAGAATCGACAAGACGCAACAAAATTGCAGATGTAGATTATATGGTGATAGAGACGAAACGATCAATCACATAATAAGCGAATTCAGTATATTAGCGCAAAGAGAGTATAAGACTAGACATGGCTGGGTGGGCAAGGGGTTCAAGTGGGAATTATGCAAGAAGTTTAGATTCGACAATACGAACAAATAGTGTAAGCACAACCCAGAATTCATTCTAGAAAATGAGACGCACAAAATTCAGACCCAGTGATAGTAAAAGAAAAAAAAAAGAAAAGAAAAAAAAAGAGAGCCTGCCGAATAGTGGGCCTTTGTCGTTCCGGCTAACCACGGGATAAAACTGAAGGAAAGTGAAAAAAAAGGTAAATACCTAGACCTTGCTAGAGAACTGAAAAAACTATGGAATATGAAAGTGACTGTGATATCAACTGCAATTGGCACGCTCAAAACAGTCACCGAGGGATTGGCACTAGGACAGGAGGACTTGAGAATAAGAGGACGAGTGGAGACCATCCAAACTATAGCATTGTTGAGATCGGCTAGAATACTAAGAAGTTTCCTGGAAACTTGAGGAGACTTGCGGTCACTCACACTCCAATGGAAAACCATCAGCTAACGCTGATTTGAAAAACTCACAAATGAGTAAAATAACACCAGTCCATGGTGACATACAAGGATACTAGTTTAAACAATCCACGTTCATCCACAACAGATTGGATCACTAACTGAGTAAATGCCTACAAGCAGCAATAATACTCGAATGGATCATGAAAGTGAAAACTCTCCTGATTCAGAAAAATAAAAACCCCAAAAAACAAAAAAAAAAACCCAAACAAAAAAATAAACAAACCAAAACAAAAAACCAAAATAAAAAAAATAAAAAGGAACCATACCCAGCAACTACAAACTGATAACGTGCTTGCCTCTGATGTGGAAAATCCTAACAGCAGTGATATGAGAAGAAATATATTACTCGCTTGAATGCTGCAGACTATTTCCGGAAGAACTGAGAGGATGCCGCAAGGTAACAAAGGAAATAGACGAATTACTATTTATAGATCAGCACATTCTCAAGGAGGTCAAAACAAAGCGAAAAATGTAGCCAAGGCATGGATAGATTACAAAAACGCCTATGATATGGTCCTGCAAATTTGGATAATCGTATCAAAATAAGTTCAAAATATACGACAAAGTCATTAATTTCATAAAAAAAACCCAAAAGAAACAGGGAAGTAGAATTGATAAGAGGAAAAACCATAGCAGAAGTTAAAATACAAAGAGGCATCTTCCAGACTCATTCTCGTCATTGCTATTTGTAATAACAATAATAGCACTCAGTTATATACTTAGTAAATTCACTGGGGACTACAATACCATAGGGCAAGATGAATAACCTAATGTATGAAGATGATATCAAAATATTCAACAAAAGCAACAAAGAACTAGAAATGCTTGAGGTCCTATGCTAATCTCGGTATTTGATTGTGACATTAGTTCCGTGACTACCACATGCGTTTCCGGCTAGTTGGTTCATAAAATGTCTCTGTGCCCACGTTGTGTTTGTAAGATCCACAGATAGGGGATGACACAATTTATGTGGAACTTATCTAACAGTTGGGGTGGTTCGTTGAAACAAGTTGGCAAATCAAAGACAAGAAAATCTCTCCGTTATCGATTAACAACTATTTATTGAAACTCAAAGGTGTAACAATAAAATATACAATAGTCTGGAGCAAGCAGTTCACCTACGTCGGAAGTAGCGTCTCATCTACAGAAAATGACATCAATATGTAACTAAAGAAGGCATGGACTGCTATCGATAGGTTATCGATCATATGGAACTCACACTATTCCGATAAAATAAAAATCAATTTTTCCAAGCAGCAGTCATGTCAATTCTACTATATGTATGCACAACATAGATGCTGACAAAGAGTATTAAGAAAAAGTTAGTCGAGAATTGTGCAAGAATGCTACGAGCTATATTGAACAAATCCTGGAAGCAACATCCCCCAAAATCGCAGCTGTCGGCCACCTACTTCCCATCTCTAAAACTATCCAAATAAGACGAATAAGGCATGCAGGACAATGCTGGAGAAGTAAGGACGAACTCATAAGCGATGTTCTCCAATGGACTCCTTCACATGGACGTGCGAGTGTTAGACGACCAACTAGAACTTATCTACAACAGCACTGGACGGACACAGGATGTAGTTTAGAAGACCTGTCGGAAATGAGGAATGATAGAAACGAATGACAAGATAGTCAGAGAAATATGAGGATATATATATATATATATATATATATATATATATATTGTGGCTTTTTGTTGTATTTAAGAGACAGATAAATGAGGTATCTGGCTAGTGAAGTCTTTCTATCTTATCCAAGAGTGAGGCTTTTGCTGGAGAGGCTTTAGTTCTTGGAGAGATTTCTTTTTTTTTCATTCTATAGTCTTCAGTATGCACATAAGATCTCTTCTCTCATCTAATCCTAAAAACATCGACTTTTATGGAGGATTCTCGATTGGCCAACCAATCACAGATTATTTCATATTCTTCTGTTACTTTGTGGCTGGTCAGCCAATTAAGTATGTTGATCTACGTCAGCGGGAAGTGTATCCCTTCCACCAATCAGATATTAATTGGTCATCCAATCAAATCACAATATAGGGGCTTGGTTAATTAAGGGTCCCATCCCACGCTTTGTTGGGTTGTATCTCTTTTCACATTAACTAAAACAAAAATCAAAGATCCAATTAATCTATCCAAAGATTTGACCTTTTAACCCGAACAGGTGAGCAAGAGATGTCATGATTTAAATTGGATCAATGCATAGACAAAATCAAAAACTTTTTATTTTGACAATTGGAAAGTTCGCTTAGTACTAGTTCCTCACTGACCTTTTAAATTGACTTTTGAATTTCTTTCAAAGTCAATAAGTCTGTTTTATATTCTCATAAAAAGAAAAATTACATTTTCCTAAATAAAAAATGCATTATACTCTCCATAGGTTTTTAGCACCAGTGAATACATAAGGTATTGTCATATGCTGATAAAAACGATAATAAGATATAGCGGGGATAGAGGAATGGAATTTGGCATGAGAAAATGTGCCACGCTGATAACGAAAAAGAGGAAAAGGAAAAGAACGAAAAGAATAGAACTGCTAAGTCAGGAAAGCATCGGGTCACTTCGAGAAAAAGAAAATGACAAATATTTGCGAATATTGAAAGCAGACGTTTGTCGAACTCGGGAACCTACATGGAACTTCGAACTACGTCTTTTATTGAATCCACGGGGGTCGCCTGTTCTGATTCCGTTAGCCATAACCGGGTACAAGTGTTAAGTATTCCTGTATTGTTACTCGCCTGCAGTCAGGAATGAACCAGTAACCTCCAGATGATTGTCTCCTTAGAAGCTTAGGGAACCAACGCCGATAACCGTTACGTTATGTGTCCTGCTGTCAAAATAAATGCTGACAGTAAAGCAAAATATGGAAAACAAAAATGTAAGATAAACAACCACATGGATAATTCAAACTCCAAATTGGGGGAACTCACCTGAGATGATCTGGATATGGATACGAAGGGGACACCTTAAAAGAGAAACTGAATCTCTGTTAGTAGCAGCAAAAAATAATAACCTAACAACTAATTATATTAAAGCGAAAATTGATAATACGTCACAGAATAGCAAGTAAAGATTGGGTTGGAAAGGGGATTCACTTGAAATTATGCAAGTGAAGATTATGTGCATATAGAGATGAAACGGTTAATCACATAATAAACTGATGCAAAAAAACTAGCACAAGAGAAGACTTGACATGATTGGGTCGGAAAGGTGATTCACTGGGAACTGTTAAAGAGACAAAAAATTTACCAAACTAAAATCTGGTAAATACACATATCAGAATACGTCCGGGAAAGGATTTTGAGATACAAACGGATCACCTAATCCCGGCCAGAATACCAGCCTAGAGCTAATTAACAAGAAGAAACGAATTTGTAATCGGGTGACTTTTTCTGTTTCAGCGGACAACTGAGTGGAAATGAAAGAAAGCAAAATGATCGACAAATACTTGAATTTGGCCAGAGAGCCGCAAACGCCGTGGAATATAAAGGAAATCAATAATGTTTAGTGCACTAGGAACAGAGAATAAACGGATTACAACCTTGTTAAGATAGCTAGAATATTGTGAAGAGTTTTGGAGACCTAAAGAGACTTGCTACAACTAAGAAGCCTGTGAAAGGTCATCAGCGAATATTGGTGTGAAAACATCGTAAAGCGTGAAGTAATGATAATGATCACTGAGAGTTCATATTGAGTATTGTTGCATGTCTTATAAAGATTACGTAATACTCCACCAAGAGTATATTTCGTTGAACTTCGCTTTTCGTTTCAATCTATCATAATCGATATCTGAAAGTCTACCATTCATGAGTAACTACATGAAAACGTTCATCCATTTCGGCTGAATATCATTTTGTTTCTTTCTATTTTCCAGATTCTCCAAATATCTTTAACGGTTTTAATGGCCAGTTTATATAACGCCTCAACATTGTGATATTTCAGTTCTGAAACAGAATTTATTGCTGAATACTATTATGAGATCTATCTCTCTCTTTCTTTCTCTCACTTTCCCTCTCTCTTCGTATATATATATATATATATATATATATATATATATATATATACATTTATAGATAATCTTTAGATGTGGCCATCAAGTAGCTTTTAAGTAGCGGCGGCTCATTGAATAAAAATAAAAGAAACCGAAAAGATAGATAAAATCCTGGATTTTGCTATAGAGCTAAAAAAAAAAAAAAAGCTATGAAACTTGAAGTCTATCAAAGGGTTGAAAAAGAAACTAGGGAAACTGAAGATCAAAGGAAAAATCGAGACCTTCCGGACCACAACACAGTTGAAAGTGGTTCTAATTCAAAGAATTGTACAGGAAAGCCGAGGAAACTTGTCATCTCTCGGATACCAGTGAAAAAATACCAGTTAGAACTTGTATGAAAATCCTGGAAGTAGTAAAATGATAGCGACCAAAACTAACGACTTCTCTTGTCTGTGAATTAGGCAGTTTCTTTCTGTGTCATGGTCGGTGTTGGAACGCAGCGGAAAACTTGGATTTCAATGTACATAATCTTGGCAGGCAAGTTCTTATCCCTTGGATGATTAGTATATTAAAATATCTTTTTTTAATTTCGATATCAACCTTGGTCGTGTATACAAATAAAAAGTCTTAAACCAAAACAAATCATTCCACCTTTAACATATTGGATATTTAGTATAAGTGGTTGTGAATATGTTAGTTGTATTAATATTATTCACTTCTCTGGGGCGTTAGAATGAGTTACGAGTAAGCACATTATCTAAGTTAAAGACAACTATTTTATTTTTACTTTTTGCTTCATGTCATGTTTTAAAAAAAGATTCAGGGTTAAATGGGTTAATAAACGTGAAGTTAAGTAAAAGGGATCACAAAACTTTCTGACAATATATATATATATATATATATATATATGTGTGTGTGTGTGTGTGTGTGAGTGTGTGTTGTTTGTATAAATATATAAAGAGTGTGTGCGTGTGTGGGGGTGGAGGGAACTGTGAAACTGTTTTTGCATATTTTCTGTCCATAAAGAAATAGTTGACAGGCTGTAAAAAGTACCAGTTTTGCATTTTCTCTTTCAAACTTCCTGTAATTTGCCCTCTAAGGACTTGAATTCCAATTAAAAAATCTTAGTAATCAACTCTTGCAATCTGGTTTCAGAAAAGAAATTGACCATTATTTAGGGGTGTAGTGAGGTGTAGGGAGTGAATTCTCTATAATTAGTAAAATGCATGAAGATATAAAAAGTCTCGAATAAAATGTAATTCTCTCCATTTTGCTTATTGATTCTTGCAGAATTACTACCGATACGAAAATAGTTACAACCGAAGATTCTTGCCCCCCAAAAGTATAAAGGGGCTAAAATTTTAACGAAAAGGAGGATTAATAACGTGGCTTATATACACACCAAATATATGTATATACGTAAGTATACGTATGTGTTTGTGTATGTATGTGTGCATGTGTGTGTATGTGCATTTGTATATAGTTGAAAATTTCCTAGTTCGACGAAAAAAGGAATGATCTCGGGCCACGAAACCTACGTACTATTACTGATGTTTATCCTTGCAGTTCAGTACACGCAGCACAAAATTTCTCATGCCTTTAATCATTCAGAAGAAGAAGAAGAAGAAGAAGTAATTCTTTTCTTGGTTGTGCAGAGAACCTTTCATCGAGCTCCGTATAAATTTTAGCCATTTTAATTCAGATTATTTTGAAGTGATAACAGGGCACCCTGTAATATGACATATCCATTTTGCACTATCTATCTATCTATCTATCTATCTATCTATCTATCTATCTCAG
Organism: Sepioteuthis lessoniana; assembly: GCA_963585895.1. Classification (NCBI taxonomy): domain Eukaryota; kingdom Metazoa; phylum Mollusca; class Cephalopoda; order Myopsida; family Loliginidae; genus Sepioteuthis; species Sepioteuthis lessoniana. The sequence goes on from OY757910.1 coordinate 131,215,029, forward strand.
CTAATTCCTATCTATCTATCTATCTATCTATCTATCTATCTATCTATCTATCTATCTATCTATCTCAGTCTGTTCCTTTTCATTAATTTATTTACGTATATCTCGCTCAATATATGTATATATTTATTTCATTTTGCTGCATCACTGTTTGTGTATGTAATTACATGCACACATCAAATTTCATTTGAGTCTGGCAGGAAGTATCATATGTTAACTCTGTATCGATACTTGAATATATCTTTCTTTCTTTCTTTCTTTCTTTCTTTCTTTCTTTCTTTCTTTCTTTCTTTCTTTCTTTCTATATGATCATAGATATGAATAAAAGTTGATAGACTTCTTCAATGCCCAAACTTTCCAGCTTACAATACACATATTTTCAGGTTCAACGGACTCAATCTAGACTGTATAGATTTTTTAGCCCTTGCCTTTTAATGGAAAGTGATTAAGAAAATCAAAATATTTCAAAGAAAGAGTCAAAATGAAATTGCTAAGTAGGTTGTATTATTAAGACTCTCAGCCGAAGTCATCTAGAAGAAGCACGCGGATGTTAGGAGAATTTTGAGGACGAAAAAAAGGCAAGGAAGCATTTGAAATTAGACAATATACAGCAAAGAAAGTTGGAAAGTGTCAGTTCTACAAGAAGGATACAACGTAAAAATATCTTAATGAATAGATTTTTCAACAATTCTTTCACAATCCACATAGAATCATATTTGAGAGTTGTTACAAGTCGTCAATTTTCTTTAAAGTCTTTTGTTATTGTTACTCTCATTTACCAAACTTTGCTTTGTCTGCTACACAGGCCTTAGGTAGCTGTCAGTAACTGCTGTTACTAAGTGGTTACTTATCTAAATATTGAGCAGGTTTAACACTGCTTGGTTTCTTCTGGTTGATAACCCATAAAAATGAACTTTTCCATGAATTAATAATCATTATAATCGACATTCGAATAGAGTTGGCCATCCGATTTCTATAAATCATCGATCAAATAGTAAGTTTATGCACTGTTTCCCTTTTTGTTCGTTTTAAATAAGACGATCAGGCGATACAAGAGTCCACTCAAAGTCTTCCGATCAGTGCTTGTATACATTTTAGTGAAAATTAGCAAATTTCTATCTTCTTGAGAGAACAGATTGCAACAGAATTCACCGAAGGGTAAAAAAATGAAATAAGTCCCTATGGATAACAAAATTCCTTGATTTTATTTACTGTATCAATGAAAATATCAGAGGCAATCTTTATGAAACTTTATGTATCTAACTGCAAAAAAAAAATAAAAAAATCACTGATTTACTCCAATTACTACTGCAAAAATACACTGAGTCTTGATCTATCGTTTTTATTAGTTTATTTGAAGACTTAATAAATTATTGGCATTAGCAACAGGCTGAGATTTTGTACTGACAGAAAAAAAAATGACTAACTCGCTTAAAAATGTTTTAAGACCCTACAGCTAAACGAGCCTACTTCAACTTTTTTTATTCTGCTAATCAATCTTGACAATTTAATTTACGTAATTAACAAGTTAATTAGTTAAAGTTCGCACTTTTCGTTTTAGATCTTTAAAATCAAATCAGCCTCGATGGTTTCGAATCTGGTAATTGTTCTTTTTGCCCCCAGACAATTTGAAGACGCCTCTTTAAATTCTGACGCCCAAAATTGAGCAAATTATGTATGTATGTATGTATGTATGTATGTGTTTGTATGTATTTCTGTGTGTGCTTGTGTTTAGATTGATAGATAAATTCAAGTTCACGCACATCAGCCTACTCCATTCGTTAAGATACGTATTTGCCTCCAGCGTCTGTGGTTACTGTTTGAGCCGAGAATTCAACGGCCGATTTTCTAGTCACGTATGTCTTTCTCACTTGAAAGATTGGCACCACACAGTCTTTCTATATTCAGCAGTGAGTGAACTTTAATTATAGAAAAGAAAATACTTTTCTTTTTATTTTGTCATGGATCATTTGATATTCACAATTTTATGAAAATCTAAATTAACTGCAGTATTTATTTTTCGTAATGAACAGGTCAAAGGAAAAGCAATTTACCAAAAATATATTTTCAACTTGGTTATTTAAAAAATCAATATAACTATTCCTAAATTGATATTGAAAATTTACCTGATTTTTGAAAGGAACAATTTATAAAATCTATGCCATCCAATTAACCAGAATTATTTTCAGAAATAAATGTTAAAATGTGCATGAATTTATGAAGAATAGTCTGAAAGTAAAACCTCCCATCTACTTGTACAATAACTACAACAGATACAGGGTCGATATTTACACCATTGAATAGAGTAAGTTTACACCCGCAAAATATTATTTGCCACAAAATCATCATCATTAGCCATTCATTATCACTAGGTAGGGGTACATGTAAGAGAGTTGCTCTGAAAGTAATTCCTCTTGTTTTATTGTGCTGTCAAACAACATCTGAAGCAAAGGTTGGTGCTATGATTATACGAGTTCTTTGCTAATAACTCATGATTTTTTTTACGTTGTTACATGTAAAAGCAGAGTTGTTATTTGACAAAATTGAGTTTGACATGACATTGAATTCCTCGGTAAAGGAACAATTGCACATTGATCAGCCCAGCCATACGAATCGGAACAGTCTTTTTTTCTCTCACTTCTCTCACTCACTCTGTATATATATATATACGCATGGTATGAGCAGAGATAATCCCGATTTGAAAGAGAAAGAGAGAAAGAGAAGAGAGATATGAGAAAGAGAGAGAGAGAGAGAGAGAGAGAGAGAGAGAGAAAGAGAGAGATATGAATGCCTGTCTATGCGCGCGCGAGAGAGAGAGAGAGAGAGAGGTAGTTAAGTATTTCCCCACTGAAGTGATTAATATTCGAGGCTTGGTAAACATTTTGAAGGAATTCATTTAAGCCTTTGTAAAAATTTTAGCTCATATGGTGTTTCCAATTGGAATATTGGCGCAACATAATCTTCCTACCGCACTTTTCCCATTTTGCATTTTGCTAGATAAAGATTAATCATGTAAATAGCTTTGATTCGTAGCTGATGTTCAAAACATGGTAAAAACAGGTTTTTGAAATTTGATTTTCACGACAAATAGTCCGAAAGACTTCCTCCCCACTTGAAATATTGGTGCTACTTAGTCTAATCTCCTTAATAATCACCTTTATTTGTCTCTGTAACGCACTAAACTATTTCTTTAGATAGTGTGGTTTCGGAATGGAAGTAGAATGTCATAACAAGCCAAGTACATTGAGCAACAGATAAAGATATACAACGAGACTTCGATAGATGGTAAGTGAGACAAATATGTAAACAGACAGATAGAAGCTAGGTTAAGTTATTTCATGGTTGACTTAAGTATGAATTCCAAGTTGCCACCTTCTCGAACTGTTTTCTCCCTCTGCTCTTCCTCCTCCTACTCCTCCTCCTCCTCATTTGCTCCTCTTACCTCGCCTAACATCCATACTTCAGCCTTTTGCACCCTGTGTCCTCCCACCCGTTATATTACATCTTCTCTCACCTCTCGAGCAGTACAGCCTCCCAAACCCATGCTATTGGCGGCACTTCATGGGAACTCGTTCTTTCGACGTGACCCTACCGCACGTTTCCCAGGGTTGTGGCAACGGGGAAAAACATTGAAGTTTGTCGACATCACACAAATCGAGGGAATTTTGAGAAAAAAGGCCTTTTGCAAACATATTTTTTTTGTTGTTGTTTGTGGTTGTTACTAAAACAACAAGTACAACCACCAAAAAGTTCCAGTGAGGAAAAAGAAAAGAGAAATACGCAAAAAACGCCAAGGATTTTTATTGGTATAAAAGATTAAAAAAAACAAAAACAACGAGTAAAACCGCAATAAATAAAATAAATAATAGTAATATAACTAAAACCATCACTATTATTATTACTATTATTAGTATTATTGCAACTGCTGTTATTAAAGTTGGAAGGAAGCAGAGGCGAAAAACGATGAAGAATTAATAATAAGAATAATAAAACAACTTGCCATCTCGTGAATTTAGCTGTTCTGGTGAACCACAGATTGATAATAAAAGAAAGCCAAAAAAAAAAAAAAAAAAAAAAAGGAAAAAAAAGAAAAAAAGACAAATACATGGACCTTGCCAGAGAACATGAAGGTGACGATGATACCCGTTGTAGTTAGTGCGCAAGGAACGGTCCCAGTGAAAGACTACCAGCAAACGCTGGTGTAAAACCTCGCGAGGAATATAATAATAATAATAATGATAATAATAATAATAATCATCCATAAAACTGTTGTATAGAAAGAAACGAGTCAAAACTATATCACAAATGACCCAAGATTTTGTCCCAAATGAAATAAGAAAATAAAAACAAACGAACAAACAAAAACAAAACCAAAAAACAGGAATGAGTAAGTAGAGATAGTAATGTACTGTTAACTATGCAAACGACTTTGGTTCATTTTTTAATATAAACCAGAAACAGTTTTAGAAAATAAAAAAGCGAATAAAATTCTGTCGACTTTCTAGCTCAAAGTGGCTACAATGTAAAGAGGATCAGATCTAATTGTCTTGAATATGGAGATAATCACCAGACATGGCTAATAATAAAAATAATAATAAGCAAATAAATAAATAATGATCATGATGATACCATGTAGAAGATATCAAAAAAAAAAAGTCATAAAATTCATCTCTGAAGTCATAAAAGTATGAAAAGTTGAATTGAATGAAAGAGGAAGAAGTTTAGCATTATAAAAATGTACATGGACAATATGAAACTGTCTGGAAAAAGTGAAAAAAATTGGAGATTGATACAAAACAATAAATATATGCAGCCAAGATATAGGAATGAAATTTGACATAGAAAAATGTGCTATGTTCTTAATGAAAGGTGAACAAAGACAAATAAACTGAAGGAATAGAACTGCCAAATCAAGAAAGAATCAAAACGTTTAGAGAGGAGGGACATTACAGATACTTTTGAATATTGGAAGCTGACAGCATCAAGCGAGCGGAGATGAGAGAAAAAAAAAATAAGAAAAAGTACCTCTGACAAACGAGAAAACGTCTCGAAACCAACATCTGCAGCAGAAATCCTATCAAAGGGATAAGCATCTGGTTAGCAGCCCTTGTAAGATAAACAGGAACATTCTTAAAATGGAAAAGAGAAGGAATCAAAAAGCATTTTGTTCAAAAGTATCGAAACTGGCTTCATAATTGAAAGATGACATAATGAGTGGCTTTTTAATGTACTGTTATGATACCTAATAGACGTTTGTAGCACCACAGTTCTCAAAAGTCGTTTGAAGAGCTACTGCACCACATAGACTCGTGTACTGCAATCGTTTTAAGTAGTCTATAAATGTTGCACTACGCCTTAAGTTCCAGCTGGACCCCCGTTGTAACCTTACCTGAAAAAAAGTGACGAACACACAAAACACTGCCTTGATTCGCTAATACAAATGTTTATTCGCTTATACCCTTCTTAGTAGCCGCAGAAGAGAAAGAAAACAGAGTATTGACTGAGTCGACTGCTTTAGATAGACAGAGATTAATAATCCGTCATGAGAAGAGAAACATTGATGTTATCTTTCTCGCTTTCTGTTGTAGTTCACGCACGTGTTTGCTCGAGGTTCCGTCTTCCCAACTCGGCGACAGGTGTGAGACTCCATCACGGACCCTCACCCCAAAATAGTTGCTGTAATTTTCAGCCCGTCTTTATATCTCTGCGGCCGGTCACAACTTCAATTGCTCCTTCACCCTAGTTTCCTCCGATTTGCTGCCGATACATTTTTATTTTTAACCCGGGCGTCCGCTGTTATCCTGACCTAGACTTAGGGACCACACCTTGTTCACCTTCCCACTAGCTTCTCCCACACCATCGTACCTCTCTCTTCCTCTCTCCCACTGCTTCGAATCTCCATCTCATATATGTCCTTCCTTTTTCTTTGTCTCCTGGTTGTCTTCTAAATCTGACTATGAAATAAAAAAGTAAGTAAAGTTGTTGACCTTAGTCGAGCATGACTCGAAGGCTCTCTTTTCAATAGCTACTACACCTAGGTGTAGGGGAAGGCTCAAGTCCATTCTCTGGATTGCTCCATTTTACCCTTGATCTTTACCTTATAATACTTAGTGTTAAGCAAGACGGCATTAAGTACCATTTTTTAGTTTTTGGTATAACTCGATTCTGGATTTGGTTTGGTTTCTTTTTTTTAATAGTATATCAATCTTCGTGAATTATTTCATGCCAAAGCCATCATTGTGGAAAAACAGCTGTGATACAATATAAACAATAGTTGGAAGGAAAAAGGAGTTCAATACATTTTCCAAGGTATGAGTCCGAAAATGAACGTGATAGCGCGACTGGAGTTCGAACTCGTTTACTTCGAGGCCGTAGTCCTACACTTTAGCCATTACAACCCGTGAATAATGAATCGAAGCCGGGAAAAATTGAAACCAGGAAAGGAAAAGATGAATGATTTACTAAAATTATCCCAAAAGGGAATATCTCAGATGTAAATAAACTAATTTATTCGGGCACAAAATTAGTCATCGACAAACAAAGCAGCCAGCCAAGAAAACAAAAGAACAAAAGCTGAATAAGAAATGAAACTAGAAGAACAAATAAAAAACTATGAGGAGAATATAAAAATAATTAGGAAAACCAAACAAATGAAAACACAATGGGAAAAAAAAACAAGCAATAAATTTAAACAAAGACAGAAAATCCAAGCTATTATATATTGGCTGAGAAAGGTAGATTTTAAGGATATCGACTCAAAATCCAACAATACAAATAAAGTAAGACATTCCAAAACAATTATAGTTGTAAAGGAAAAAAGAATAAATAAATCTGATGCCACTAAAACAATATTGGAGTGCAGAGACAAGAACACAATAAAAAGGCTGAATGGTTCATCAAAATGAACAAATTACAACTGAGAAGTGGACTGGATGCTGAAATATATCTTGACTTTTTTTGAGTAAACTTTAAGAAAATTGGAAATTAGAAGGTAATAAACCACAATGGAGTCTATGGATTTTGCTTTAAACGATTCACATCGATTCATGACTGTTTAGCGCAACAATTGTACAAGAAATGAAAATTCCAAAATGGACGACAAAAGGAAAATCTACTCTGATCCTAAAAGATAAAAACGATAATTACTCTAAGTCGCAATAGAAGAGTAATATGTCTATTAAGGATGAGGAAAGTTCTGAACGAACAAGCAAGGGAAGAAATTTATTACCTACTAAAAAACTCATTTCAATACATTCTTATAAAGATAAAATACAGAGGAAAAATGTAGTTATAACATGACTAGACCAACTGGTAGGCTTTGGAGATGATCCCATGATAATTGTAAGATAATGTACTAAAATGTTCAAAATCTCCGAGCATCATGAAAACTCTGGGAAACTGTATCGTGAAACAGTAGAAGGGAAAGCCTAACGTAAGAATTATCATTAAGGGTTTTCGGGCTATTGTCTTCATCTTTATTGTCATTTCCACAACGTTTAGGCCGATTTGTCCTCCGGCCTTATTCAGGTGTTTGTCGAACTCGGGAACCTTCACGGAACTTCGAACTACGTCCTTTATTGAATCCATGGAGGTCGCATGTTCTGATTCCGTTAGCCATAACCGGGTACAAGTGTTAAGTATTCCTGTATTGTTACTCGCCTGCAGTCTGGATTAAACCTGCAACCTCCAGATCATTGTCTCCTTAGAAGCTTAGGGAACCAACGCCTACAACCGTTACGCCATGTGTTCTGCTGGAAAATTCAGAGTGAATTTTTAGGACTTATAAACGTTGTGGAAATAACAGTAAAGATGAAAACAATAGTTCGAAAACCCTTAATGATAAAAATCAACAAGCGTCGTCACAGAAATTTAGACAACTAATAAGAATTATCATCCTGGGACACTTATTAGCCCCACTGTTATTCGTCGTAGCAATAATAACGCTACCCCCCACCCTCTCCAAAATATTTGCCGAACGAAAAAAAAAAACCAACCAAAAAAACAACCAAAAAATCCTTCTACAAATGGTCAGAATCTGAATCCTTGACATATGAATAGAATTTAGTATTGAGAAATGCAGAATATTTGTAATGTATAAGGGAAAAAGACAAACAATGGAAGAAATAAAATTGCCCAATAAAGAAAGCATCAGAATATTCGAAAAAAAAAAGAAAGAAAAAGAAAGAAAGTTATAAATACCTGGGAATATTACTTTCAGATTACATCAAGCAAACAGAAATAAAGAAGGAAATTAATCTAAGTAATAAATATCTGCACATTCATTCAGTTAAGATACTCAGAACACTTTCTAAACTGGACAAGAGAGAAGAACAAGCCTTGAACCGGAGAGATGGCGTGGAAAACTGTGTTCCAGGAGAAGAAAAGGAATTAGCAAAAAAAGAACATTGAAGATTGTGAGTATGCCGCTATTTAGAGAGTCGAAGAAATAAAGAAAAAAATAGAAAAGCGAAACTAATTGCAGGAGCCAATAACGGCAGTAAGAACAAACGTACCTTAAAGACAAATAGTAAAATGACAATTACAAAATCTTGAAAACAAAAACGATCAACTCTATGGATACTTTTGAAGATTAACTTCAGAAATTGCTAGGACGTGGCTGCGCAGTGAAAACCTAAAGAAAGTGAATGTCAGTTAACAGCAGTACAAAATGATGTCATTAGAATTTGTTATGTAAAAACTAAAATAAGATAATATGCAGGAGAATGCCATGTTTAAGCTTTGTGGGTGGATAGGAGATGAACATGTGGTAAACTGGCCGAGAACGAGTACAAAAATACTTATAATTTGCTGGTGAACGTTAATCACTGAGAATTGTGCAAGACAAATACAAACAAATGATGTTAGTACAAACGTAAATTTGTCCTAGAAAATGAGACAAAAAACTTCTCTAGGACTTTGAGATATAAATGTATCTGGAAGACCAGAATGAAATTTGATTCATTAGAAAACAAGAATTTGTCAAGTAATAGATTTTGCTTTTCCAGGAAACTACAAAGTGAAAGTAAAGGAAAGTGAAAAGCTGAAAAAAGAATGGGACATGAAGGTGACAGTAATACAATTATATTTTTAGCACTAGAAGCGGTTGCGAAAAACATGAGTAAAACAAAAGGAACTTGTAAAAGAGGAATTTTGACTGTCCGCACTGCAGCATTGTTAAGATCAGCTAGAATGCTCTGAAGAGTCGTTGAGAATTGAGGTGATTTGTTGTCACTCAGACTAGAGAAAACCGACAATTATGACAGGCGTGAAAAACTTATAGGAAGTAAAATAATGACCATAAATTTAGTGTAGGAATGTAGCCAATCAAGAAGGTTACAAAATAAAACTAAAGAAAACAAACTAAAAAAAAACAAAACAAAAAAAAACCCCACAAAAATAAAACTAAAAAAAGTGTAAAAATAAAAATAGCAAGACTTTGGATGATAGTTGAGCAAATTAAGGAAAGATAGAACTGCACTTATTGGAGCTCTTCAATCGGTCCAAAAATTGAATGGAAAAATTGGATTTGTGTCAACTTGTTACATAAATTATATCGGTAGACAAATGGTCTATAGATAAACTAAAAGCTACTTTGATAATAGGAAAATTAAAATCATCAATGACTTTAAAATCAAAATAGATCACCCAAATTAACATAGACAAATGTAATCCTTTCTAAGAGATATTGAACAACTGTAAAAATATTCAGACCTTTCTAAAGAATTGAGAGAATAAGTGGAATATGAAGGTGATATTTGTATACAAATTATCGAAATAGTTCCCAAAGAAACTTGCAAAGATACCGAACAAGTGAAAATCCGAACAAGTGAAAATCTGAACAAGTGATTTAGATGACATTACTTAAGTCAACTAAAATACTGAGTGATGGAATATCGAGTATTTAAAAGTAAAAGTAGATCATACTGATACAACTACTCAACTAGTATAAAATAATTATAATAAAGAATTAACTTTTAAAAATTGCAGAATAACTGGATAAAACAAAAAATGCAGCCACAACAATATTAATTACAAGTGAAAAGGTTGATCAATACAAAAGTACAGGATAAGATTAAAGCCAAAAATGGGTTGGACTCAAAAATACCCATTGACATTTCTGCGTAAAGAAAATACTAAATTAGTTTCTATTCACTCGAAAACTAATGGAATGTCATTTTGTTAACAAACGACTTGGAGTCGACCAGAACAACAAATGTTTGAGATATAAATCAGAAGTTGTTAGTGAGAGCGGTAAAAACAAGATATTTTGGGGGCTTTGAAATAGCGGTGAATCACCCAATACAAATGCGAAAAGCAGTAAAAGAAAATCGGCATCGACTAAAGAAACTAATCAAGAACAGCCTGTGAAAACGAATGGAATAAAACAGACAATGAACTTTCTCGAGTGCTGTGAAAACTGTGATGATGTATCATACACACACAAGCTCTTAGAGCGCTACTAACGATGTTAAATGTCCTGGCAAAGAGAATAGAAGACAAAAAGATCGGAAAAAGAAATTAATTCAGATCACAAATCTCTTGAAATCAGCAAGAATACGGATTTGGAGACGTGTGGCAACTTGTTTTCATTTCGTCATCACCGATGATCACCTCATAAAGAAACAAGTGATAACATGACGGTGATTATTATATCACAATTTCAATAATGAGACCAATTTTTGCTTGACAGTTTAACAGAGCCACATAAAAAGCGTTTTTGTTTTTAATCAATTGAAAGTTCATTGTGAACTTTTTCAAAATTCTTGTAATGTTTTTGAAGTTTATATAATGTTCGAGTGTTGGTGTATTTTTTTTTTTACTTAGTGTTTTAAAACATCATAATCTACAGGTGATGATCACCTAATTCAAACAGCGAGTCACCACTTGTAAAATGCTTCAATTAGTTTTGAGCAGGACAAACCGACATTGTTTCATGTTCTATCACATACCTATTCTATGAGAAATCGTATTGAGAATATAGTTGAATCATTGACAGTCCACAATTATGAATATTAAATAAAACTCGAATGTGAAGATCTGAAAAATTAAAAAAAAGTTACATGTAAAAATACATAGAAAGATTTTACTGATATTTACCGTAAAGCCAATTTCATGTAGGCATTATTAATATTAAGCGAATTTTCACCCTTGCATTTGCTGATGGTCTTTCACTGGAGTCTGAGTGCCATTAAGTTTCCCCAAGTTTCCAGGACTCTTCTCAGTATTCTCGTCGATCTCAACGATGCTGTAGTTTGGATGGTCTCCGCTTGTCGTCTGATGTCTAAATCTTCCAGTCCCTTTACACAGCCTTTGGAGATTCTTCCGGGTGCATCAAATACAACTCTTATCACCGTCACCTTCCTATTCCATAGTTTTTATTTTAGTTCTCTGGCAAGGTCTAAGCTCTTATCTCTTTTCGTTTTCTTTGATTTTCACTCCGTGGTTCACCGGGATGGTAACGTCCACTTATCGTCAGGTTCTCATAATTATTTACTCATTAGAGTTTTTCACATTAGCGTTAACTGATGGTCTTTCACTAGAGTTTGAGTGACAGAAAGTCTCCCCAAATCTCTAGGACTCTTCTCAGTATCCTGGCCGTTCTCAATTATGTAGTAGTTTGGATGGTCTCCACTCGTCCGCCAACCTCCAAATCCTTCAGTCCCTTTAGTAATCCTTTAGTTAGCGTTCCAAACGCACCAATTACAATAGGTATAATTGTCACCTGTATGTTCCATAGTTTTTTTCAATTTCCTAGCAAGGTCGAGGTACTTGTCCTTCTTTTCACATTCTTTCACTTTTATTCTGTGGTCACCCGGGACAACAAAGTTGACAATTTTACAAGTTCTTTTTTTTTGTTGATTATTATAAGGTCTGGTCTTCTGGCCGAGATTAGGTGATCTGTGTGTATGTCAAAGTCCCATAGAAGTTTATGTGTGTCATTTTCTTGGACAGGTGCTGGGTTGTGCATATACCATTTGTTGGTGTGGTCAAATTTAAATTTCTTGCACATTTCCCGGTGGATCACCTTGCCGACCCAGTCATGTCTAGTTTTATATTCCTTCTGTGCTAATTTGCTGCATTCGCTTATCATGTGATTGATGGTTTCGTCTCTGTCACCACAGAGCCTACATTTGCTATTTTGTTGAGTTTTATCTATTCTCTCTTTGATATGATTGGTTCTTATGGCGTTGTTTTGTGCTGCTATTAGGAGAGATTCCGCTTCTCTCTTAAAGTTTCCTTCTCTTAGCCACGTCCAGGTTTTGTCGTGTGAGATGTTGTTTATTAGTCGTTTAAAACGCCTATAGAGTTGCTTTCCTTCCCATTTTTGTTTCCTAGTTATTGTCATTCTGTTGTCCATCGTGTTATCAGTATCGTTTCTGATGGCTGTAATGAGTCCTCCATCGTGTTTTTGTATATAGTTTTCGAGTCGTTGTATCGATGCGTCAACGCTGTCTTCGATGCTGGTAAGTCCTCTTCCTCCCTCTTTTCTAGATACATATAGTCTGTCTATGTCTAATCTTGCTCTCGTTTAGGATGTGTTGATCTATGTAAAGTAATTTTTCTGTGCCTCTGGATCCTTTGCGGCATCCTTTTTATTCTTCAGGGGACAATCCACGGCTTGTTTGTTAGTAGTAAATCACTTCTCTTATTTGTGCTGTTAATATTTTCCACATCATCGGTAGGCAGGTTATCGATCTATAATTGTTTGGAGCAGTGCCTTTGCTTGGGTCTTTTTGGATCAAGGCAGTCTTTCCTTTTGTCATCCAGTCTGGTACTTGTGCTCCGTGTAAGCATCTGTTCATTTTTAGTGCTAGTCTGCCGTGAATGGAGGTGAGTTTTTTGAACCAGAAGCCATGTAGTCCATCATGGCCTGGCGTTTTCCAGTTGGATATATTTTTAGTGTAATTTTGAGTAAATCGATGTGTATTTCCGCTTTGGAGCCTTCTTCAAGTCCTTCTAGTTCTTTTGTCATATTGTTTATCCATTCAGCCCTTTCGTTATGTTTTTGTGGTTGCTATATTTTCGACTAAAATCGTTCGGTTTCTTTGGTATCCGGTTGTTACTATATTTCCGTGTTATCCCCTCCCAATTGCTGATAGAATTTTCTTTCGTTGTTTTGGAATGTTCTGTTTTGTCTGTATTGTTTTACCCTTTGTTGATATCTCTTTAATCTCCCTTCTGTCACCAGTACTTTCTGTATTATTTTCTCAAGTTGTACTGTTATTTTATCTCGTGTTGTCTTTTCCAATCTCCTTCCACATATTCCAGCGTATTTCATCTGTTTTATCATTTTGCCTTGTTTTCGTAGTTTTTTTCTGCGTTTCCAGTCGAATTTCCCATCCTGGTTTTCACTTTTTTCATGTCTTTAAGGGGATCTTAATTTTCTCACAAACTAATTTCGCCCCGGCATAGATTAGTTCGTTTAACTCGGTTATATTATTCGTTGGTATGTGAGATAGTACTCGATTTATTTTATTCGGTTCTATCTTAAGTGTTCGCCATTCTATGTTTCTTAATGATGGTAAAATAGTCTTTTCACTACTAATAACTCTCTTTACATTTTCTAGGTTTAACCTTTGTTCTATTGATAGTGTTTCGTTATGGTTGCTTCGTTGTGCGTTGTTTGGTAGTGTGGCGTTTCCATTTTCCAAATTTGGCTGTTCATTTCTGTTTGGCTGTTTTTATTTGACACCACTTGATGTGTCTGGTACTGTATCATAATTTTGTTAATGTGTTTTCTGATGTATTTTTAGTATTTCAAGGTCAGAAAACCACTCCTTCTTAATTATTGTTCTAACTTGATCGGCAAGTCTTTGGCTTGTTGTCAGAAAACTCACATATTCTTGCCAGATGTCTATCATTCTTTTTCTGTATCCTCTTTGTAAAGGGTTCCCCACGAAAATAGAATTGTAGTGCAAGTTGATTGTCTTCCCTAGTCCATGTTTTGCGTTTAGGTCTCTGATCGTTGTGGTTACTTTCGTCGTTATTCATATACCTAAAAAAAGAAGAGCTGCCAACATTCGCGGGATGACGTTCGGGTATCCCATGTTGGCTATCAAGAGAACACCTGCCGATCATGACACACAAGCCTGTTGCCTGGGTCCCACATTGTGTAATATTGTGATCGAACATTTTTATAATAGGTGGTATATTGTGGCTATACCACACCCAGGGGTTGTTTACGATCTGCGCGCCTGACACAGATGTGACCAAGAACAGTCATGAGGGCTGTTTAGGAATAGCGGGTCACAAAAAAGGGAGATAGAAATAGGTATTTTTATCACCTAAGTTTTAACTTAGTTAAAGTCTGTTGTCCTATTATTTTGCATCCTACGTGCTGACCTCAGACCTGAATTAGTTTGAGATTTTCCTGTATTACCTTAATGGTTTATATGTACGTTCTTATTTTTAGGAGACTTCTAAGCTGCTACCTAAATACTATGTAAAAGACTTTTTTTAAATCATATTTCCCAGGAATTACATGTCACGTGGTTTTCGAGGACATTCCATTATAAAGTTTTTTTTTTTCTAATTATCATCAGGAGATTCTGACGGGGCTCCTGTATATTTCGAATTACTGATATTAGCGCGGTAAATTCAAATAAATCTTTCAACATTTCAGAATAGTGTTGTTGGAAATAGTATTGCAGATTAGAAAGACTCTTCATTTAACTTAAGAATAGTTCACCAGAAGATTTTACAAATATTCGAAAAATCAATTTTGTTTTTTTTTAAAAAAGAGCCATTTCACTAACCTTATTCCATCCGAAAATTTCAGACAAGTTTTTATGTTCAAGGTCTTCATTACTCGAGTCTCACTTTACTCTACAATACATATATATTAAATATATAGGATTTAGTTTGGTTGGGTTTTATGGCATATCAACCACTGTAGGTTATTCAATGTCAAATCCGCTTTATATATATGTGCATTAAATATATAGGATTTAGTTTGGTTGGGTTTTATGGCATATCAACCACTGTAGGTTATTCAATGTCAAATCCGCTTTATATATATGTGCATTAAATATATAGGATTTAGTTTGGTTGGGTTTTATGGCATATCAACCACTGTAGGTTATTCAATGTCAAATCCGCTTTATATATATGTGTATTAAATATATAGGATTAAGTTTGGTTGGGTTTTATGGCATATCAACCACTGTAGGTTATTCAATGTCAAATCCGCTTTATATATATGTGTATTAAATATATAGGATTTAGTTTGGTTGGGTTTTATGGCATATCAACCACTGTAGGTTATTCAATGTCAAATCCGCTTTATATATATGTGTATTAAATATATAGGATTTAGTTTGGTTGGGTTTTATAGCATATCAACCCTTATACGTTATTTAATGCCAAATCGTCTTTATAAATATACATTATATATATATATATATATATATATATATATATATATATATATATATATGTGTGTGATTTGTAGACACATTTTGTAGATAACATTCGTAAACGTGTCTAAGCTCTTTTTTGTACACAGTAAAAAAGTTTCAAGTATTGCTTGTCACAATTTAACATCAGTCATTTATTTGTGCACAGTTTGTTCTACTTGATCTTAAGATAGGACCCTATAAAGTGCTATCACTCCAAGCCAGAGTGGACCTGGGAGCAATGGCAATAAGGGACACTCCATAATTCCGAAGTCTCAAAGATTAGAGCCTCGCTATCAAATAGTTTAATGTCATATCCAGGACACTCATTGTGGGGGTCTGACCCCTCTGCAGAGCTGCAGTTGGTGTATTCTAATCCCCCAGCCGACTGGGCTGTATTAATTTGAGTTCACTATCTATCTATCTATCTATCTATCTATCTATCTATCTATCTATGTATCTCGGTTTTTCCGTATCTGTTAGTTGTCCCCAAGTTGACAAATACATATGTATTTGTCTTTGGAATTGTTTGCTGGTTGAGAAAATGGCATATTTTTCTATATAGATTCCATTCTCAATCTGCTAAGACATTGTTAGCGTTTATTATTCCTATTGCTTTTCTTTCTTTCTTTCTTTCTTTCTTTCTTTCTTTCTTTCTTTCTTTCTCCTGACATTATAAAGAAGTGCGTATCAAACGATTCCTTCTCCTGCTTCTTTTCTGTTATTCTGTTTCTCTCTAATCTTTAGACATAAGCATTTTCTCTAGGTCATAACGACACCATCTCCAACGATAAAATCATCATCATTATCATTATCAATACCTGCAGCGACACAACGTTACTGCCTTCTATTTAGGATACCTATATCATCATCATCATCATTATCATCATCATCATCATCCTAATTAGCGTTATTTCTTATTTTTTCAAGTTTTTTGCTATTTCTTAATCGTCTTAAAAGATCTTTCTTTTCAAGTTGATCCAGTGGGTGTGTCCGTAGGCGGTGGTGCTGTTCAGTTTAGCATTTTTCCTTTGTTCGACTCCAAAATAAGTAAACATTATTAAAAAACAACAACAACAACAATAACAACAACAGGTAAAATGAATGCATCAAGTAAAAATAGTAAATAACGCAAATGTAAAAAGGACGATAGAAAAATTCCAGAAATTTCTAAGTCAATGACCAAAACAAAAAGTGACATTATATATTCAAGTTTTGTCTATTAAGTAATAAAACTGGTGAAAAATTTAATTACAAATTAATTTTATCTCCCTTAAAATAGTTCTATTGAAAAGGTAAAGATTTTGTTTTTGTTCCTGAAAACATAGCAAGAAGTCTTCAACAGACACTGCCTTCAGTTACTTCGTCATAACCTGTTTTGATTGTTTAATTTTAACGGTGTATCAACTCATTTAGGGTTATTTTATGCCAAGAGTTTCGGAAATTGAGTTCATTGTATATTCATATTTACATTTTTTATATGGCTGTTCTTTAAAAATTTGTTTTTGCTCACGGTCTTATCAAATACGAATAATTTTTAAACATATAGATTTGATATATAGATGGGACCCTAATAGATAATACCCCTTCAGGTCAGAGTGGACCTGGGAATAATTACTTGGAAGCGGTATTCTAGATTCCACAAAAATCCCAAACTGGAGCCTTACGATCCGATGCAATTTAGTGTCCTATCTGGGAAACCTCTTTTTTGGGATGGGTAGTCTTACCACTGTAGGGGATGCACTCAGTGTATTATAAGCCCCAATGTTTTATCTAGACGATGGCAACGAAGCAGGTTTTTGATTCTTGGGAACACGAAGTAGTCACAAGGACAAATATCAGGGCAGTAGGGGACTGCAGAAGTTCCGATTTTGCATCTTCTTAGGGTTCTTATTTTATAATCTTCCAATCATCGCAAAATGTCTCGTGCCAAGTTGAAACCTGCGCCTGGGTTATAACTTGATCTTCTTAAGTCTGTGGTAACTTACGCATTGTATTAAAGTTAGACAAAAATATTTTATGTCAATTTTGGTAACACATTTAGCCAAATATAGTTGTAATAATCAAATATTATTCAGTTAAACGTGAATTTTGTGTGGCTAACAGAAACTGAAGGTTTTAACATGTGTTTAAGTTAAACATTGATGCGCTGATTTCGACAACCAGCGTTGCCAACCTGGAAAAAATCAGTTTCATTTCGTTGCTGACCGACATAGCCAAAACAGTAATTGTACGGCCACTTACCTCCCATTTCGTAAAGCATCCAAGTAAGACGAACAAGAGAGTTGGAGTAGTAAAGAAAAACTCATCAGAGACGTTCCCTTCTGGATTCCTACACAGAGACCCACCAGAGTTGGCTGATGGCAAAAACTTACATTTACTATGCGCGGACACTGGATACTGTCTAGTAGAATTATCAAAAGTGATAGTATATAAGGACGGATGGTAAATGAGGGTCAAGCGAATCCGTACTGTTAGCACGACTTGATAAGGACGAAGATTATATATATATATATATATATATATATATATATATATATATATATATATATATGTAAACATAGGAGCCAAATATAAATCGATGGTTCGTAGACTGACTATTTGCTTGTACAATTCTTCTTAACCGAAATCTAAGATTTCAGTGGTTGATAAACATCGTCAAAATATTTGAGCTTTCAACAGTCGACATTTTTTTTCGAGTCAGACAATCTTGGAATGTGTTAATCTAAAAGATGACGAAAATGGTGCATGGCTAAAAATTAGTTTCGGCCCATTGGTGCTGAAAATTTACTCAGATGCGTGGCTCTATGATAGTCTTAAAAACCTTATGAGGTCTTGTGACTCTATGATAGTCTTAAAAACCTGTTTGCTTATATTCCAGGGTCGGCTGAAATGTACAAAGGTTGATTAAGATAAATGGAATGTGACCAAATAAGGTATATTTTTCTATATAGTTCCCTTTGCGGTCCTCAAACATCTTCCTTAAATAGCAGATATGACGTCATTCTATGAACTTCTTATGAACTTTTCAAGTCACCCTTATATATATATATATATATATATATATATATATATATATATATATATATTCTGCAACGTTTCTGCTTTACCATTCTTCACCTTTCTTCAAGTATATTCCTGAAAAATGATTAAAAAAAAATTTTTTTAAAGGAAGAAAAAGACCGAGCATAGCAACCGGGAAAAATCTTGTCGCTAATGTACGAAAAGAATATATCCATTTCAACGATGTCCCATATCGACACACAAGGTACCCATCAACACCTTAAAGTGAATAAAAAAAGGGGTTCAATTGTCCTAACAATATCTAAAAATGACGGAAAATTGCAGAATTTTAGTTGTTTAGTTAAAGGGCAGATAAATCTTTCTTTCTCAGAAAACTACGGGTTGCATATTCTTCCCACTCAATTGACACTCAGTACATTCGTTTTCTCATAAAATATGCGATACCGAAATTTTATATGTATTTGGATTAGAAAAAATGTCGGCTCTTGTTATGATAACACGACTAACATCTCAAACTAGAATGACTGTGGGAACCATGTCAACATGAAAAAACATAAAGCATATGGATGCACATATAATAAACATATTTGGGGATTACAGAGAATTTATGAAGCGGGTGAACAATACAAACTTATCTGTCTTACATTCAGTTTCATAAGAAGTCGGATGGCTTCGCCCTATTGCATTCGGCTAAATTCGAGGCTATTTTTATCACCTTCTCCAAACTCTGAATTAAGGTTTCCTTTATATGTAGGTCGTGAATCATTCGTATTTAGAGCAACACGAGTATTTAACACACACACACACACACACACACACACACACACACACACACACACACACACACACACACACACACACACACGCACGCACGCAGAGAGAGAGAGAGAGAGAGAGAGAGAGAGAGAGAGAGAGAGAGGCACTCAGCGCATGCAATGAACTGTAACTCTATGTTTAAGTATTGGGTTTAAAGTCAATTAACTCCAAAGGATATATTCATGGAACAATCAATGAAGACTGACTTGACAAGTAATATCTCACGATATATATATATATATATATATATATATATATATATATATATATATATAATCATGTGACGAATACGCTATGCATAACTCTTATTATTGCTTAGCCTTGAACTGTGTCACAGTAAAATGACATCCAGTAAATATCCAACTCACTTGATTTGCTCTAGACAATCTGAATATTCAATAAAAGTTGATTTACTCAGGTTGCCCAACTAGGTTAGCATAGTGAGCCTCCTTACGAAAATCATACGACACTAAAAATGATCTGCAATATAAACTTGTCATCACTCTTCAGAAAGTGTTCAATTTTCCCACAGGTCAACATTCATTGGGATTCAAATGATGGGTGACGTCAATGTTCCATGACAGAAAATGTAAAAGTAGTTGATATATGAAAGAAAATGAAAGAAAGAATAAAACTTGTAATTGGACCTTTCGCTGTGGTACAATGATTTGCAAGTTAGTTTATTATGGATCATTGTTGTGGTAGTGAGTTCGATCCATGCTGTTTACTTGCATTTGACGCATCGTGCCAGACTGAAGTTGCTAAATGTTGTAAATATTGACATAAAAGATAATTTTTCACTGTTTCTTATTTTCGCTTTGAAGCAAAAACTTAGCTTTTTAATCCAATCCTGAAAGTAATATTCAATATTTTAAAGACTTATGTAGAAAAGGAATAAAGAATCGTCCACCGATGTTTTACGTATGAATTACGAGTAAAATATAAAGGAAAAACGACATGACATAAGCAATTTTAATAAATTGCATTCGAAAAAAATAATAAAACCAATTAAAAGTTTTTAAGTCACGCAATTATTTTCAGTTTTGAACTAAAACCCTTGGGAAAGTTCGAAATCCTCTTATTCCCATAGCGATTGATTAAACAGATCCACTACTGTTCTACAATTATGGCCTTGGCATTCAATAATCAACAAAGGTTGGTATGCCATTAAATAAAGAAACCAAATCATCAAATTAAAAAATAATTTTTCATTATCTACTGAAGTATTTTGTCTAATTCATTTTATATTTTAGTAGATGTTTTGCCGAAAATATATTTCTTAGTGAGGGTGAGTTGCGACTTGCATCAAATGATATTACAATGTAAACAGTAAAATAACGCTTCGACCGAATCGCTGTGATAATATTCGCTTTTATCAAAACTTAAAAAACAGATATTTTAATAATCAATGACACAAAAAAGCAAATGTAGCAATGCAGACAACAATTGGATGTTGGTTAATGGGTGAACAAATTTGTATTCAATGAATATGAAAATATTTTCAGTAGATTTTATCATCCACGGGTAGAATTATCTGTGGGTCAAGATTATGTATAAATCTTAGAATCAATTTGCTGTATATAATGAAGTTCCAATATTTTGGCACTTTTGAGAAACAATGATTGTTGGTCAGGTAAAATAATTATTTAAATTAGTATTTAAAGTTTTAGTCAATTAGTAGGGATTTCTTTCAAATGTCAATAATAGCTCATGGTTTAGCTTCGTGTCTGGAGTTTGGTTTGAATGATCGATTGATTTTAATGGCATATCAACTTATCTTGGGTTATCTCATACCCAGTGATTAGAGAATTGCGTTCATTGTACGTTTATATATACATTTTTTCTCGTTATTTCATAAAGATCTTTTTGCATATTGTTCTATCGAACACTTAGATATTTGTTGTGGGAGCCTTACCCATCTTACCATAATGGACTCTTCTCACCGTTATTAGTACTGAGAGATTTCGCTGCCAGACAGGCAGATCAATATCGGTGTTATCCGAACAGTACGAGACTTCTTACCTTTTCTATGTAACTCTATCTTTCTTGTGTAATATAATCTGTTATCTAATATCTGTGTTTGCGTTTTCATTAGTGACCCTTTCCGGGGCCACAACATACTGACGACGAGGAACTCGAACGAAAAAAGGGACTCTCCAACAAGCAAAAGGGGTTAATCGCACAACATACAGGCGAAGATACATCGCAACAACAAAGAGATACCCAACTACAAGTCGTTAAAGAATCTACAACAAAGTTCCAGCATACAAAAAACCGAAAAAAATTTTTGTTAAACAACAACAAGGTATCAAATAATACAAACGACGGAGTGTGTCGGATAGAGGATATTTAAAGAAAAAAAAAAAACAACAAAAAGCAAAAAACTTCCCCCCTCCCCCCCCAAAATGGGAGACCTTAAAGAAATGTTTGCACAAATGATGAAGTTCCTAATGGTGTCTCGACAAAAAAATGAGAAAAAACAACAACTTCAGAAAGAAAACAAAGAGAGAATCTTGAAAAACGAGGAAAAACAACTACAACTTCAGAAAGAAAACGAAGAAAGAATCTTAAAAAACGAGGAAAAACAACAACGGTTCTTCTTTGAATTACAAAAACAATAAGAAGCACTTTTTTAAAGCCTAAGTGATAACCAGCCTACATATAGTACTACTATTTTCACTCAAAATGCTGTGTGGAACGCACTCGAAACATTTTCCTACGCACCAGATAAGGATAAGACCTTTGAGGCAAATTATAGAAGATATGAAGATATCTATATTACCGACTGTGCCGATTGGACTGATGCAAAAAAAAGTCCGGCTACTTCTACGAAAACTAGGAACTGCAGAACACAACAAGTTCGTAGATTATATCTTACCCCCCCCCACCCCCCCCAAAAAAAAAAAACTTGTGAACTTGGCTTTTTAGAAACAGTTAAATTACTGTAAGAATTATTCAGCTCCAAAACGTCTCTATTCCACAAAAGATGGGAATGTCTCAACTTGACAAAAAGGGACACTGATGATTATTTAGGGTTTGCCTCGGTCGTCAATAAAAACTGCGACGATTTTAAACTAGGCAAATTGTCAGCGGATAACTTTAAATGTCTGATATTCGCACAAGGCCTAGTGTCGGCAAAGGACGCAGAAATCAGACGCAGAGTTTTGTCGAAATTAGAGAACAAACCCGATCTCACACTTCAAAAACTGGCTGAAGACTCTCAGAGGATAGTGAGTGTCAGAAAAGACTCAAAAAATATCGAGGAGTCTGGTGTTGCTTACGTAAGGAAAGTCAAGTATAGATCCCAATCATACTCTCCGGTAAAAGGGAGAAAAATTATGATTACCCAAAATTTCAATAAAAAAAAAACCCGGCACTTGCCACTGTGTGGAAAATTACATTGGGCCAAGGACTGCCCCTATTGTACAAAAATGTCAAAACAGCAATAAATTCGGACATAAGGGCTGACAGTGTAGAAACAGAAAAATAATTAAAAACAGAGTCAGACATACAAAAATCGATGACAAGTCAGACAAAGTCGTTCGTAAATACATAACAGTCAAAGTACTAAATACGTCGGTAAGATTTCAGTTAGACTCTGGCTCTTATTTATCGATAATGAACTTAATCTCTGGGATCAACCAATTATTACGTTTTGCCAAAAAGTAGAATGCATTACGGCTGAAGCTGAAAAACTTAAAATGGCACTAAAAGGTAGTTTCCTCGAAGTATTTTCAGCTGGTCTTGGCAAATGTACTAAAATTAAGGCAAAATTTGAACTGAAGGAAAATACACGCTCCATTTTCAGAAAGAAGCGAAACGTACCGTTGGACGCGACCGAAGAAATAAATAAATTCACCAACCCGTTAATGATCGACCCAAAAAGAAAAAAAATATCAACAGCACTTTTACGAAGTAAAAGGCTTGGGGGAGGGGTGTTGTGGGAGCCTTACCCATCTCTCCATAATGGACTCTTCTCACCGTTATTAGTACTAGAGATTTCGCTGCCAGACAGGCAGATCAATATCGGTGTTATCCGAACAGTACGAGACTTCTTACCTTTTCTATGTAACTCTATTTTTCTTGTGTAATATAATCTGTTATCTAATATCCGTGTTTGCGTTTTCCTTAGTGACCCTTTCCGGGGCCACAACAATATTAAAATAGGAAAGATGGAGACTGACAAACATCATTAGATTACAGGTAATAAATTGATAAATACAAACTTATTAGATGAGTTGATATGAATAAAGATAGACAAATAGATTGATAAACTGATACAATCAGAGATGTAAAAATGTGAGATAGACAAGTTGACTGATGTACAAATCAATAGATATGAACAAGCTGAGATAGATAGATAGATAGATAGAAACAGAGTGGTTTTTATTGATCGATAGACATGAACAGGATAGATAGATAGAGAGATAGACTGAGATGGTTTAATGGCATATCAACTATCCATTTAATGCCAACGCCATCCTTGTAGTAGATCAGTTGTGATACTATTTAAGCCAAACTTGAGGTGGGGGTAAGGGAGTCCATACAATTTTTTTTAGTCAGAAAGTGAATGTAATTATGCAATTAGAGTTCGAACTCGCTTACTACGTTGCTCAGTCGGTTGGGGCTGTAAAATACACTGACTGCACCTCTGCAAAAGGGTTAAGACCTCTCACCACCAACGAGTTTCCTGGATATGACATTAACAATCTGATGGTGAGATTCCAGCAATGCTGGAGCTTTGGGGAATGCGGAGTACTTCTTTATTGTCATTGCTCCCAGGTCCGCTCTGGCCCGGAGTGGTAGCACCTGATAGGGCCCTATCTATGGGTTAAATAGAACTAACAGCATACTTATGCTAGACTGAATTGTTTGATTAAACTGAATAGCTTGAAATAGAAATGGTTTTGGCAATTAAACTGTACTCACATTTAAACTGCGTGCTTATGCTTAACTGAATTATTTCAAATAGAACTGTTTTTTGGCATTGAAACTGTACTTACACTAAACTGAATTGTTTAATATAGAACTGTTATGACATTTTACAGTGTGTAAACAAAATCTGTATTTATACTAACCTGAGTTAGCTGAATTAGAATCGCTTGACTAAACTGAATAGCTCGAAATAGAAATGTTTTTTTACAATTAAACTGTACTTACATTTAAATTGCATGCTATTGCTAAACTGAATTGTTTTAAATTGAACTGTTTTTGACATTGAAACTGTACTTACACGAAGCTGAATTTGCATGAATAGTTTGAAATAGAAATTTTTTTGACAATTAAACTGTGTACTCATGCTAAACTGAATTGTTTTAAATAGAACTGATTATTTACATAAAAATGGATTTGGCGTTAAATAACCTACAAAGGTTGATATGCCATAAAACCCAACAAACTAAACCAAAGCATCGCTTACTACGATGTCGCAGTTTAGCACGTTTGCCAATACGCCATGGGTACTCCCCCCACCACAGAGAGAGAGAGAGAGAGAGAGAGAGAGAGAGAGAGAGAGAGAGAGACACACACACACACACACACACACAGACACAGACACAGAGAGAGGAGATTGATCGATAGCTATGAAGATACTGAAATTGATAGATCAATACATAAGAACAGACTGCATTAGATAGATATACAGAGCCTAAGTTGATAGATAATGACCAAAAAATTAAGTAATAGAGAGAGAAATATAAGATAATGTTAAAACGTCTGAGAAATTTAGGTAAATAAAAAACGAAAGATTATTGAATAAACCAGAGTAAAAGGAGTGATATGAAGATTGAAAGAATGGAGGAGAAAAGGAAAAAAGACTCAATAATGATTTAGGAATTTGTTTTTATTTTTACTTTTTATCAAATAGAGTCATCAAAGGGAAGTAACAAAGAAAAAACAAATTGCAATTATTTATTGAAGAATAGACGAATGAATAAAGGATGAAGTTTGAAAATCGAACGAAACAATTTACCTAATTTGTATCGATCAAGAATATCCTGTTTATGATGACGTCATTTATATTCCAACCAGTCAAATGGAATTTACCAATTCTGTTTCGGAACATCCGCGAATAAAATAATGCTTCAAGTTGTGTTTAGAACATATATTTTATGTTTTACTCGACAAAGAAATATGTATGATCAATTGTTCCTACACACGGTGATTGTAAGTGCTATCTAATCTAACACGTATGTGACTCAGAGAAATACAATACCACAGACTTCATTTGCTCAAACACATAAAACGTGGGTTTCATTTTTTTCTAATTATAAATTCTACACAATTATTTTTCAATAATAAAAAGAATACAACAAATAAAATTTATTATTTCAATGAATTTACAAAAGAATATGGAACAGTTTCGCATTTGATACACATATATCTAGTGGAATACATGTATGTGCGTAGGAAAAATTATAGGAAAATATTTATTTACTGAATAGTTGAATGAATAAATGATTAAGATCCAACCTTTCAACCAGAGGCAGGATGTGACACAAGATCAATTTTTATGTGAGTAGAGCTGGTTTGAATTCAGAACTTTTCTTCTCCTAGACTGGTTGCCTAACCAAGCCTAAAAAACCTAATCTGTCCAACTATTTACCAATAGCTGAGGAAAGGGAGAAGAATGAATGGATTCATTCCTTTCTCAAGGGATTTGGCACGAGGCGGAAAGGAGACAGCCTCGTCCAGGGCTTGAATTGGGGTTGCCAATTCCATTTCCTACCCCGATAACAGTTACGCTAAGTGCGTATTCAAAACAATTACAAATATCGAGAAGTATCGAAATTGAATCTTCAAATTACAAAAAAAAAAATATACAATAGAAATGAAGACTGAACAAAAATCTCAGAATGTTTAGACAAGGCTGAAACGTGTCAGAGGAAATTTTGAAGAGTTTTTGACCAACAATCAAAATGCTTTTTGATAACCAGTTTGAGCAAAAAGCAAGATTGTGCAACACCTGCACCCTACATATACACACCACCAAGCTTTGTGCAATTTTTTTGTTTCTTAAATTCAAAATTAATTTCCAGTGTAAGATTTGTGGAAGTGAAAGACATTAAAAGAAATCCCAGAGAACAGCTTCTAACCATATCAAAAGAGAAGTTTTAGAGGTGCTTCGAGTAATGAAAAACTCCCAGGACAGAATGTGTTGAATGTCAAGCAAGACTATTTTGGTGAAAATTAAAGTTTTATTTATAATTCATTTCTTTCTGTGGAAATACAACTTCAGTATTGATACTTTTTGAACACATCTATATATTGTGAATGATAAGTGAGCAACGTGATATCCAAGACCAAATTTAACGAAAATCTAGCTAGTAAAATTTCCTCACACACTTAAAAGGAATTTCTCAACTTTTTCAAAGTGGCATGTTAGTTACTTATCCTGTAGGGCTACAGATATATATTTCATTCTTATAGAATAGTTTTTTTATGTAATTTTTTTTTTAGCTGAAAAGAAAGAGAGAATTACCTACCCTGCATACAGATACATATACAAGAGTTCATCATTATGTTTTCGAGAGGCTGTTTTTCTTGGCGATTTTATGAAAATATCATTTACAATGTTTTATTTTAGATTTGTATATTTTTGGTGGATCGATACTTTTATGAACTACATTAATGAAAGAAAGGAAAAAGTTGGGGAAATGACGTTTTTGTTGCTCCATGTTTATGAAGGAAAAAAAGATTTTATAAAAGAAAATATGGAGTTTTTTCCGAATGTTTATGTAAGTTCGGTGTAAAAGTACAATTAGCTCAGAGTTAAGGAATATAACATACCCAACGTCATGCTAATTACATTTTTACCTCGTTGGCCACGAAATTATCAATTTTATTATCACTTGTTCGGTAAATATTTCTAAAATAAATCCTTATAATGATCTAATGATTAAAGATATTTAGTGATAGATAATACACATGTCTTCATGTTCAAGGTCTTGTTGTATTTAATATATGATTAAATATACTCTGTCTGATGAAATTACTTGGATATATTACCGATGATTTTTAATCATTTAATGCAAACCAATTTATGAAACTTTGTATGTGACCATTTACTGATTTACATAAAGGCTACATGAAAATGCTTCCAGTAATCTTAAGCGAAGCCATTTCATTGGTTAAAATGTTTGTGACGTCAGTAATGTGGTTTATTGATTTAATTATGATAATTGTAGAGTTAGGTTATTGTATTTCTAAACTTTGGTATTTACTACTTTGTCAAAAGCATCTATCTATCTATCTATCTATCTATCTAGATAGATACATAGATAGGTTAAGGAACAAAAGAAATGAAAAGAATGAATAGAAAAAAAGAAAATACGGATTTATAAAAAAAAAAGACTGCCAAGAGAAGAAATAACGAAAAGGCATTGGAATCCGTATGAAGAAGAAGAAGAAGAAAGAAAGAAAGAAAGAAAAGCAGTCAAACCAAATGTAAACTTTAAGAAAGAACGTAAAAAAGAGACGAAAATGTAGAAAAGACATGAAAATAGATAATTGGTTTGGTTGGGTTTTATGGCATATCAACCATTGTAGGTTATGTAAAGCCAAATCCTTTTCATAAATATATATTAAAGATAGGATTTGCAAACAGATTTTGTTGATAAAATTTTAAACAACCTTGAGCACATTTTTTGCACACAGTTAAATGGTTTCAAGTATTGCTATGTAACAACATCAATTTAAAATCAGTCATTTAAATAGATACATGTTATGGTAATTTATCCACGCACACATGAACTCTCTCAGCTCTAAATAGCAGCAGGTACTGCTCTTAGGCAGAAGGCATATTCCAGCAAACAACCCTGGCAGTCGAACCGAAACAGACTCGCTGATAAGCCTCTCATTTGTATACTCTTCTTTGTTAATATAACTTATATATATATATATATATATATATATATATATAGCTCAGTTACTTTCTAGTGTCTTTATTTCTGGCCCCTAATAAGGTCACAACACTATACATGATATGTAAGAAATTCGTTAGTCGATAATTTCATTTTTAAATGAGTTAGTACTAATTTGTTTGTACACTTGAAATACTATTGTTTCTACACAGCTAAATAGTTTCATTTATTGCTATCAAACAGTTATAGTTCTATTCAGTATTAATCATTCGTTTTCACACAGTAAAGTGGTTACAAGAATTGATATTTAACACCAATTATTCTATTCAAGCTACCGTTTAGTGTGGAGATGTCACCTGTTTGAAAGGAGCATATATATTTCGTCTTGTGTGCATGGAGGCCTATGCATGTAGCGGCTCTTTCTAGACTATGTAGCAGGGTTTCGGCTTGGGCGGATGCATTTGCCAGAATCGCTGTTATATGGCGTAGTCGGCGTCGGTAATTGTTTTCGCGGGGTACCTTTTGCTTCTTTCCTTTGTTAGCTTGGAACCGTTTTCTTTGATTTTATTGATAGATATTCTAAGCACAGAGCCTAGACAGATGATAAAGAGGTATGGGGCTAATATGTCTCCTTGCAGAACATCTGCTACAATGTCAAAGTAGTCTGTGTCTCCATCCGGAGAACGGATTTTTACTTTGGTGTTTCTATAGAGGATCATTATGGCTATGACAGTTTTTTTTTTGGTAGGTCGTAGGCGAGCAGAATTTGCTCCATCCTTCCCCTGTGAATGGAGTCAAAGGCCTTGATAAAGTAAACAAATAATATTGGTGCCTGTAGGTTTTTTACATGTACACCTTCAAGAATTCGACGGATAGTCAAAATTTGTGCGGTCGTGGATCTATTTCTCCGGAAGCCATTTTGGTTCTTCCTAAGTATGTTGTCAATTTTGAGTTCTATACAGTTGCGTAGTAAGGCATTGTATATCTTGGTCACTATAGATGTAAGTGTTCTTGGCTAATCCAAGGTTGCCCTTTTTAGGTAAGGGAGGATGCATCCCTTCATCCATCTGTCTATAGTGCATTACAGTGTCGGAGCAGCTCTTTGAAACTAGTTGACAAGTTCACTTACCGAGGAAGCAGTGTATCATCAACCGAGACAGACATCAACACGCCATTAGGGTTATCGGTCATATGGAAGTCAGACCTGACCGATAAAAGAAACGCAGTTTCTTCCTAGCAGCGGTCGCGTCGATACTGCTATATGAATGCACTACATGAACGCTAACAAAACGTATGGAGAAAAAGCTTGATGACAACTACACAAGAATGCTGCGAGCAATATTGAACAAGTTATGGAGGCAGCAACCCATAAAGCAGCAGCTGTACGGCCAGCTACCACCCATCCCGTAAACTATCAAAATTAGACAAAACAGACATGCCGGACACTGCTGGAGAAGTAGAGACGAGCTCATAAGTGATATACTCTTGTGGACCCCTTCACATGGCCGAGCAAAGGCAAGACGACCAGCTCGAACCTACATACAACAGCTCTGTGCCGATACAGGATGTAGCCCTGAAGACCTGCCGGAAGCAATGGACGATAGGGAGGGGTGGCAAGAGTGGGTCAGGGATATCCGTGCTTATGGCGCGACATGATGATGATGATGATGAAGATGATTCTATTCAACATTACTTGTTCGTTCGCACACACCTCAATTGTTCCGAGTACTCTGCTATGTATCAATACAAATTCAACATCATTTGTTTACACACAGTTACATGATCAAACAGCTCTATTTTAAACAATTCAATTTAGTCGTTTGTTTGCTCTCAGTTTAAAAGTCAAACAGTTCTATTTGACTCCACTCCAGGCCAGACTGCATCTAGGAGCGATTGCAATGAAGGAGTACTCGGTATTCCCCACACCTCTAGCATTACTGGAGCCTCACCATCAGATTGCTTCATTTCATAACCGCAGTCGGTGTATTTTACAGCACCAGCCGACTGGGCTGGAAAATGGATGAGTGAAAAAGGAAAAAGTATGATATATATATATATATAGAGAGAGAGTGAAATGGGTAAAATGGGAAAATCTGACATTTGAATTTAAGGGATGAAGAAAAATGGAAACGGCGTGAAGGATTGTGTTTCAAATTTAAAGAATACGAATTGTGTGGAATAAAAATCTGAGAAAAGGAAAAGAAATTATGGGCAAGTTTTGAATGCAAAGGAGTTTTATAAGAAAATGACGATTGAAAAGATGGAAAGGGAAGGTGGTCCAAAGAATATAAAGGGAAGTGTAATGGCTATTGTTTAATACCCGAAGTATTGGGAAAACAGGGGGAAAAAAGGAACAGATGATCCAACGTCGAGACTGAAGAAAGGGACAAGGCATACGAAGGGTCTTGGTTATAAACCTGTTAGATGCAAGAAAAAGATATAAAAGTGTTTTGAAGGAAAAACATTCAAACTTTGAGAATATTGAAAAGTGGAAATAAATTGAGGGAAAACAAGTGAAGGGTTGTGTTTGTAAAGCTGGTAAAAAGCAGAGGGAAGGAAAGGATGAGAAGAAAAGAGGTTATAAACTGGAGATGAGAGTCGGGAAGATGTCGAAAAGATATCGGAAAAGATGTAGAGATGCTAAGTGAAGACCTTTTTTGTGGAATCAGCAAAAACGTAAAATGCAAACAAATGGATTAAACTGAAAACTATGAGCCTAAAAAATCTTTTTAACGAAGGAAAATAAATGGGAAAAACAAATAAATAAAAAAAATGAAAGGGATTAGAGAAAGAAAACAAAACCGAGCGTTTAAAACAACGAAAAATGTTGCTTCGAAAGAGGATAAAAACATTGAAGAAAAATGGAAGGCAAAATAAAAAAAAGTTTAAAACTGAGAGAATCAAAAAGAAGGTAATCGGAATTAGAATAAAGGTTCATTCAATAAATAATTGAATTTTGTCTAAGGAGTTGGCGATAGGAAAACACTGTTTACAGTAGTACTTCTTTTTCAGGGAAATCGATAGTGATGGTTCTTGTCATATTCAGGAAGACTATTGGCATGTCATTTACTGAACGCTGTGCATGGAATTTTTTCTTTGCCAGAGAGTGTGTTTTTTTGACGCAGACTTGTGGCAAACCAATGCTTAGCATATTTGTAAACTTTTTTGCTTAAAACATGCTTCTTTGTACACATCACACATTCTTCTGGAAATTTCCGATGATTTGCACTTCCCATAAAAATTTGATTACAGACCCCCTGGTAAGGGGCCTGAAGTACTCTGTTCAATTTGCCTGCATTTTGAAGAGCCTCCAAACATTTTTGCGAGATTAAAATTTTTTTATTATAAATCAATTCAAAACAATAAAGGATTTACATTTATTCCAAAATATTCTGAAAATGTTTTTTTCAAAGAAGTTCCC
Organism: Sepioteuthis lessoniana; assembly: GCA_963585895.1. Lineage (NCBI taxonomy): Eukaryota > Metazoa > Mollusca > Cephalopoda > Myopsida > Loliginidae > Sepioteuthis > Sepioteuthis lessoniana. The sequence continues at coordinate 131,246,543 of OY757910.1, forward strand.
CTAATTTATTTTAATTAATTAATCTATCTATCTATCTATCTATCCTCTGAATTCTAAATCTGAAAATTGTTGTTCAAATAATTTGCGCCACTGTTGAGGTCCATTTTCTTACGATTCAGAAAGAGTGGCTTTTCGGCGTTATAAACAAAATCGCATGAGAAGGCAGTGTGAAAGTTCACATGGTCTTAGTATATATATATATATATATATATATATATATATATATATATATATACTAAGACCATATATATATATATATATATATATATATTATAACAGTGTTGGTTGTCACAATATCACTTCGTGTGTTTGTGGCTAACCAAATGCGATGTAATTTGGAGAGTGCTCAATATCTTTGATAATGCTATTATATAATAATAATAATAATAATAAGTAAATACTAATTTTTATATATATTTAATAGCATGGAAGCTTTTCAGAGACCTCAGATTTCATGACATTTTATAAACGACAATCATCAGGCAGAGAACAAAAGACAATGAAGAAATCGAAAAAAATCGAAAAATATAGCCAAAAGAACGTTAGAATTGTGTACAACTCTTTGTGTGTGCGTATATGTTTGTGTGTTTGTGTTGGTTATATTTGCGTATTATTATGTGTGGACGTATAAGTGGTATTTAGTGTGTGTGTATGACGATATATGAGCCGGGTGATAAATTTGAGGTTGTCTCCTGTATGTATGAGATGCGATGTGTAGCCAAAATTGCTTGAGATTGACCGAGAATTTTTATTTTATTTCTTTATATATTCGTGCGTGTTCGTGTGTGCGTTGATGATTTTAACTTAGGAACAAAATATCATCATTGCATTACAAAGAAAATAAAGTTTTAATTTGTAAGCATAATAAGCGAAGTTGTATGGTGTGTCAGAATCGCAATAAATATCATTAGTATTTTATGCTGGAATATGATTTGTGTTGGATTGCAATAATAATTTGTATTAGTTATGATGCGTTAATGATATATTGTCTATACATCATTGTAATCCATGATTGTATGTACTTCAAGAATATAGTGAATATATTGTGTTAAGACGTTGCAATAATTGCCTATGTTGTTTTTTATGTTTGTGAGTGTGTTTGGTGATGATTTTAACTAACGAACTAATTATCATCATTGCATAATTAAGGAAATGAATATATAATTTGACGTGTAAACATGATTTGGTCTGGGACGTAAGGGTAATAATAGGTGGGGAGTTGTGTTGGGTTACAATCATTTTTTTATTAGCTATTTATGTCGTGTTAATTTTATGTTACGTTATTGTAATATATGATGTTGTGTGGGTGGGGGATTTGTTAAATATACTGTGTGGAGACGTATTTCTAACGCTCATGAAAACATGGCTAATATAATGTCAACAGGTTGTGGTGTCGCATGAAGATGGATATAAAGATTTAATGGAGGAAGGTGATACTTACGGTGCATCGGGTGTGCCGTTTGATGGAGGAAAATAGTACTTACGGTGCGTCGGGAGTGTTGTGGGTCATTTGTGGAGGGATTTTTAGAAATGGAGGTAGTATAGGTAAGATGGATGTGTTATGTGTAAGGGTCGAAAAGTGAGAGTAGAGGTTTGTTCTCAAGACTGCATTTGGATGAAATTTATGATTTTTTTAGCAGGGTGTTTTGTGATGGGTGGGTGAAAATTGCTAGTTTTTCGTGGAGTGAAAGAAGGCATTTTTTTATGTCTTGCTGTCGGCGGGTGCTAGTTTTATTATTTTCCAGGTGATGGTTGGTTAGATGTTCATGTCTTTTAGGAGTCATATGTGAGTGGATAAAGAAGTGTTAGTTGAGTAATTTCTGTTGTGGAAGGAAAGTTTGTGGTTATGTATTCTTTGTTTTATGGTGCCCTCCGGTGCCCCTATGTATTGCTTGACTGAGCTGTTGGTCTTTACAGTGGCTTTATACACTACGTTTTTCTGTAAGCTGTTTCCTAGAAGGGAGCATGTTTCTTTATCACTACAGTTGCATTGTTTGTTGGAGTGTGTGTTGCTGTTGATGGATTCGATCTTTTTGTTGTGGCTTTTTATGATTTGAGACATATTACTTGTGCAGCTGTCGCTGACCTTTATGTTGTTTCTGTTGAAGATTTTAGCTAGGGGGCTATGATTGGGGAATGTGTTTGCTTATTAGATTTGGGAATTCCCTACCGATGTTTGATGTTACGCATTTGTTGTAAGGCGGGTTGAACCAAGTTCTATTTCCATTTCAGTGATTTGGTTTGCTTTTTGAAGGTGTGTATTTTAGTGTTTGTTTATAACCGCTGTTGTTTAGTGTGTTGTCGTATATGTGTTTGTTTTTGTTGAAAATGTCGATGTTGGAAGAATTATCGGATAGTCTGCAGCTAATTGATTTTGGTATTTGTTTGATAATTGAGGGTGGGTGGTTTGAAGAAGTGTGCATGTAGATTGGTGTATCATTATCTTTTTTATAAGATTCAGATGTGCCTTTCCTCAAGTTTAGTGTTACATCTAAGAAATTTACTATTTTTAGATTTGTATATATGCTAATTCTAAATCCCAGCAATTTTAGTGCGTTGGGTATCCTTTTCCTGCAGCAATCTAGTTTTGGTCCGTTTGAGTTCCTAATGATGATTAGACCATCGTCTCTGTATAGTTCTATATCGGTGTTTTTGATTATGTTTGATAGTTGGGAAAGTATCAGGGTACCGACCAGTTCGCACATCTTCGTCATCAAAGCCACACATGGTTACGGTGAACAGTTGGTTATTAAGTTTATTTTTTTTTATTCATGGTTTGTTGTCATGGAAGGGGAGTGATTTGCGGCAGTGCTTGATGATCCTGATATCATCTTGTGAGACGGGTACGTGCTGGGCTGCAAATTCTAGAGCTCTGTCAAGTGTGTATTCGGTGATGGAGGGGTAGTAGTCTGTGATGTCGAATTGGATGAAGGCTGAATTATTTTTGTTAGTTATAGCAGTAAACCATTTAGTGACGGCCTTGGTGTTCTTCCACTGGTTGAGCTGTAGTTTATCCTTGAGCTGCGTGTTTATTTTATCCAGTATATGTTTACTAATTCTTCCGATTTCGGATTTTGTGGGATTAATTAATCGATATGATGGATTGGTTTTGAAATTCAGTTGGTGATCTTTGATTGTTATAAAGGCTGGCCGCTCAGCTAGAGAGTTTATTTTGTGGTCTATGTTTAATTTTATGCCTATTTCTTTGGCTTCCTTATTTATGTTCATTGTTATTTCTGGTGCTTTTTTTTAAATATATGCGTTACGTTGTTTGCTGTCAGTTTTTTGTTGTTTGTGAAATTTCTAGAATATGAATTGGTTTTTTTATCCGCGAATACAAATATTTTTTTGAGTTGTGTATTGTTTTAGTGTCATTTATGATTTTGTTTCTGGAAATTGTCCTGGTGATTCGTGAATTTAATGTTTTTGACCATATCCGTTTGATCATTTTCGAAGGCTTGCATATCCTTACATATTGGGGGAACGTTTTTTATTTTTTTTATTTTTATTTCAGGTTGAAATTATCAATGGTGTCGATGTTATTAACACCTTTGAGGTGGAAAGGAGCCTTCCACCTCATTGTCTTTATCAAGCTCTCTATTTTCTCGGTGAGTAGGAGTTTATATGCCAAATAGGTTGGTTAATGTGTTCCATTTGATACATCTTATACAGCAAGAGTGTTCAACAGGTTTAGGAGCTTTATATTATAACAGTGTTAGTTGTCACTATATCACTTCGTGGGTTTGTGGCAAACCAAATGCGATGTAATTTGGAGAGTGCTCAATATCTGTGTTAACGCTATTATATAATAATAATAATAAGTAAATATATATTAGTTTTTATACATATTTAATAGCATGGAAGCTTGTCTGTGACCTCAGGTTTCATGACGTTTTATAAACGACATACCTCAGGCAGAGAACGAATGATAATGAAGAAATCGAAAAAATCGAAAAATACAGTGAAAAGAACGTTAGAATTGTGTACAGCACTTCATGTGAGCGTACGTGTGTAGGTTATATTTTCGTATCATTGTGTGTGGACGTGTAAGTTGCGTTTAGTGTGTGTGTGTATGAAGATATATGAGTCGAGTGATAAATTTGAGGTTGTCTCCTGTATGTATGAGATGCGAAGTGTAGCCAAAATTGCTAGAGATAGACCGAGAAATTTTTTTTTCTTTATATATTCGTGTGTCTGCGTGTGCGTGTGTGGTAATGATAATATATCATTAACATATCAGACTTAATACAAATTACTATTGCAATTTAACACAAATCATATTCCAGCATAAAATACTAATATTGCATGATATTCCATAGTATATGACAATATCACATATCTCATCACCATGATATTTATTATGATTCTGGCCCACCATACTACTTCACTTATTATGCTTACAAATCAAAACTTTATTTTCTCCGTTATGCAATGATGATATTTTGTTCCTTAGTTAAAATCCGCACCATCCAGTCCTGACAACTTGTTGAAGCTGACCTGCTTCAACGCATCACGAACTTCACACTCTGTAACCGACCGTTCGCAGGCAGCCGCTTCCGCCTCCTGATGGCAGGGGAAGTCGGCAAGATATCTATGAAACCCCTGAAGCGGGAGATCAGGCAAGCAGGCAAAACGATCAAGAAAATGTACCCGGATGGCCTCACGTATCTCACGGCTAGATCGGAGTATATACCCATCTGGGGATTTAACGGAACTCTTTTTAGCCTAGAACTAACAACGTATCACTTGTAATACTCGCTAAACTCCCGCTCAAATTCCCTCTTAACTAAATCTACAACCTCAACAAGTCGGCGGTTGATGGAGGGTTTACCCTACGAAGTGCACTTAAGGATGTTGCACATGTTCGTGCCTGTTCTGACAAATGCGTTCAACCATTGGTTTGTACAATCCCTCGCCACGTTGCTGTGGCGAGGTGGAAAACCGATGGTTTACAGGCAGGTCTGTTATCAGCGTCCCTAAGATAGGGTCTCGGAAATGCCCGACCTGGAGAGCCCTTGCCACGCTGATCTTCCTGGGTCGATCTTTGACGGAGGAAGCAATGTGGAAGCACAAGGATGAGGTGGCTTTTCCCAATCTTGCGTCAAACCCTGTGACTGAGAGACGTCATAGGCCCTGGGGCGAAGCACTGTTTTTCCACGAGTGCTGTAAGGCCCTTCGTAAGCTGTCTCGGTCCTTTCTTAGCCTCAAAAGGAGCTGTACGGGACCTATTGGTGGGTGCCGCTTCGGATCCGCTCGTGGAGCGACTCTGCTAGAGGAGATTCTTTCCCAATGGAATTGCGCGCCAGGCTCGAGCTTTTTGAATAACTCTGAGTTCTCGCTCACCTGGACCCCTTTGTGACTGGACCTTCAAGGTCGGTATTGCAGATATGCATGATTTGCCCCTCCTGCGGTAGAGGGGTTGAAGTAACGGCTTTGCACGGCGTCAATTACTGCGAGCCTGTTTTTGAGTCACGTCGACGGGTGGACGGCTCGCATCGATCCAAAACAGCTTGTGCTGCTCGTGTTGGTTATGCCGTTGACTATATTCTTCCTTCGTGGAAGGGTGAGAAACGAGCGGTGTTTATGGCGATCGTAGCCGTAGCTAGAATGGCGATTTGGACGACGCGGAAGAAGAGATTGTATGATGACACAAACCTTTCTCATCGTCATCTGTTTCTTTTCTTTTGGCAACAGCTTTGTGTCAAGATCAGATGCGATAGAAAACGCTTGGACCGCATAACATTCAACAAAAGGTTAGCAAGGAAGGGAGCAACATTAGAGTAGTTGTTTCATTGTCACTCTTTTGTCCCTAGCTAGTGGAACGTTATGTATCATCACCCTGTCATCTAATTTATAGCAACCAAAATCCCCCTTCTTTTTATTTATATGCCTAATTCTATAAGGTTTCTCTGCTTAATTCTATAATGTTTCTCTGCCTTAAGTTCTAGGATCTTGGATTCTCATGCAAATAATTCATATACCGATCCTTGGCTGACGCTCCTCCCCTAGTTTTTACCTCCATTTTTAGAATAGTTTCCACTCCCCTCTTAGTGGCAGTACGGCTTGTTTCTGGCCCTCGAATACCAGAAAATCGTCGGCTGTCCAATCATAGACGAGGGAAGACTAAAGGGTGTTTCTTTTGTCGCCTCTTTTAAGGTTTTTCTTCTCATTCCCTTATTTAATCATCTCGATCTAAATAAATCATTTCATTCGGGTTTTAAGTAGGTTTCATGAAGAGATTGTGGTATTATGGGGATTCTAGTGCGGAAGATGATAAATAGCTGTAATATTGCAATGAGTGAATGAGTCGATGAATGTGACTAGCTAGGGACTCAGTCATCTAAAGACCATATCTATTCCCCACCCCCTTTTAATCCTAGGGACTTGTTGTCTCACAGAAATGTATTCTTTTCTGTAAATAAAATAACCCCCGAAGATGACCTGGGAAATAGTCGAAAGTTAATATAGGGTTCTTTTTTTATCAACTTGACTCAGACATAAGAAGGTTCGTGAGAAGACTTGAACGTCTTCACTTGAAGATTTTAAAAAAGAAGCATTCCGCGATATTCAACCAAACGTGTTTAGATAATGATTCGCTACTTAAGTATACAATATATATATATATATATATATATATATATATATATATATATATATATATGTGTGTGTGTGTGTGTGTGTGTGTGTGTGTGTTTGTGTGTGTGTGTGTGTTTGTTTTGGTGGATGTGTGAGTAAAAATAGGAACTTAATTCTCAAAGATTTTCGTCAATAAACAAAACACCAATAAGAATAAAATTGTTCAGTATTTTTTTTTGATTATTTCGACGTTTATTCACATTAGGTCTAGATTAAAATTGCTTTATCTCTTAATATATATTTGACTAATACATTGCGAAACCGATCTTGGCACACCAAACAATTTAATAAAGACAATTTTGGATAGGAAAACTGTTCTACTCTTCCATGCAGACATATATCAAATTTCGAAAATTAGCTCCCAGCACTGGGGAAATGCGCATTTTGGCGCATATTTATTGCCACCAAAACGGGAGAGCTCCTTGTGATCAAAATAATCATTATGTTAGGTTTTCATGTATCACTTTACGCTTGCCGTTCATTTTCTACCTTTTTATATGACTATACGCATGTACAGCATAAAAAAGTCAATTATTCACGGCTACGTCCGAGACTTCTATTGGCTAATATGGCGGTTGATTTCTTTAGCCGCGGTTACGTAAAAGACTACCATTGGCTAATCTGGCATTTGATTTCCTTGGCCTCGGCAATGTCAGAAACTTCCACTGGCCAATCTGGTGCTTGATTTTCTGGGTCTCTGTTACATCAGAGACTTCCATTTGGCTAATCTGACATTTGATTTCTTTGACCTCGGCTACATCAGAGACATTCTCTGTACTCTGGTTCTTCGTTTCCACGCCTTGCTCAAAAAATCATTTCTTACTACTAATGATATCTTTACGAAACAAGTGTTCTTCAGGTTGAAATCTCTCGATAATATCTTGACACACTAAAATGTGGCACTACTTCTTATCATCATTCTGCAATTTTGAAAATAATTTTGAGCAGATTTTCCGCTCTTTTATAACTCTGATCATAATCTTCCAGATAATGTTTTTTTTTTTTCACATCCAGGTGACTTGCAGTCATTTGATCACCTTACCTGCTCGTAGTTGACCTCAGTCTTGCTTGTTAAAGACCTTTTCCGCCTAGAGTCATCATAACTTTCCTTGCACCCTCTTTAACTTCTTGTACCACTCAAAAACACGTATGTATGATATGCTTAAGTATTTCAAGTGCTTATAATGGAGTTTTCCCCAATCGGGCCAAGAATTTTAGATTTGCTCGGAGATCATCGTTCGCTTTTCAATGCTTAAAGCTGAACGACCTGAAGAAGAGGCATTGTAAACAGAAACCCGTTAAAACTCCAGTTGTTGCTGAAAGCTAATATTACAGTTATATACTTCCAAGATACAATAATAGAGAACGCTATCCACTTATTCCTCTTTCACTTATATCTCACACAGCCGACTGACGTTGTATATGTTTGTGTTTGTTAATAAGTGTTCCAACAATAATATAAGTAAAGAAGTCCTTATTGCCAATTTTAAGTTTGTAGATCCAAAAGGGAAAAGAAGTAAAAAATCCAGAATCGTCAAAAGTCCAAGAGCAAATAAATAAATAAATAAACAAAAAAGGGGTCAAAATCCAACTTTTTAATCCAAACAGAGTGACCTCAACAAAAAATAGACTCCCAGCCGTTAAAAAAGCAATGGCTTCTATTGACGAGACAAAATTTACATAGAGAATAATCTCCTGGGACCTAGGTTATCTTATTTTCTTTCACCACTATATATATATATATATATATATATATATATATATATATATATATATATATATATATATATATATATATATATTTAGAAAGAGAGAATCTTTATTGACTGTCTTACGAGTTTGGTGATTTCTTTTGTCCATCTATGCAAATGGAAATAGAAAACGGAGATATTATTACAAAGAAAAGTTTGAAAATTCTTCCATAGGAAATCTGTAGGAAATAAATGCTAAGATCAGATTATGTCATATGAAACAAAAAAGTCAAAAGAAGGTAAATTGAAGAGAATCTAACAAAACTTTTTGGGTGGAAATATATGACGACAGTAGAGACATAAAACAACAATTGACTTAAATTCAAAGTCATTTTGATTGGTGAAAAGTATTGAAGTTTGTAATGAGTGTAGAAACCGTTAAAGAAAGCTGTGGCTTGCTGTCTTGAATCAGTCATGCGCAGTAACTTATTTGTCTGCCATAAAAGTTGGATTGTATTTGTGGGAATAAAACCAGTGTATAAAGTTATTTGATGGTTAATATACTAACTAAAAATTATTATTACTAGAATGAGTCACACGTTTTGCAGTATTTTGGTAGGTACTAGTTTGGGGCGCGTATATCACTTAACCAATCAGTTTAAGCCATGGTAGGTCCCCACAATGTTTGCTAGTATCATGATAGTTGATTCGCTGACACTTAGTACGTTGTTTCACTACGTATATGTGATTTGAAAGTTGCACATATGAACGTGCAGCAACATCATCTAATTCGAGAATTTATGCTTTACGAGTTGGAACTGAGCCATAATGCCACTAAAGTAGCTAAAAGTATTTGTTGTGAGAAAGGTGAACACGAAGTTGATCAGGATACATTTACCATATGTTTGAAGAAATTTCGCTTGGGTTGCAAGAATCTCGACGATCAGGAAAGGTCAGGTAGGCCTAAAACCGCGGGTTTAAAGGCTGTGTCCCAAACTATAGATGCAAATCAAGTGAGTAACACTTGGAGAGTATCAGGCGAACTCGGCATCTAAAAGTCCAATGTGGTTGGTCTTATTCACGGCCTCCGCAAAAGCATCTGACACTGCTTAATTATGTCTTACCTGAGCAAAATATTGCAAAACTTTGACTCCCTCTTGTAGAAAAGACGAAATTGACTCGCTAGACATTAATAGAGATTATTTTTATCACGTAACTTCACTTTATATCTACATTATACTAAAGTTGGCCTAATTTAGCAAATATCAAGTTGAAAGGTAGTATCTAAATTTAAAAAGATGTGGAAACATTACAGAAGGAAAAAAATAAAATGAACATAAATTAAACAAAGAGAATAAGGTAAATAATTAGAAAAAGTACAGAGGTAGAAAAATAAATGGTTTCGAATGAAAAAGGAGAAGATGAGAGAGAGAGAGAGAGAGAGAGAGAGAGAGAGAGAGAGAGAGAGGGGGGGAAGAGAAAGTATCAAGTGTTAAATATTGAGATGCTTAGTGAGAGAAAATAATTCAACACAAAAGAGATAGATAGATAGATAGATAGATAGTCTATTTTAACTGATTGTTTTGGGATCAGAAATGTTTATCTGTTTATGTTGATTGGGCATGACCTTAATGGCGGAAGTCACTGGTGCAACCGACAGGTGACCTTCATCCCTCCTGAAACTCCTGTAAAATTGCCTGAAGAGAAACAAACAAGATCACTTTTGATGTTCAACCCGATGTCTTTGATTCTCCTGACAACAAAGCCAGATGTAAGATTCTTCACTGATACAAGAATGAATTAATTTGCCTATTTCGGATGGTGACTGAATATCATCGCAATAAACAGATACGCACACATTCATATCAATGTGAGATAGAGATAATAGCATACACTCTCAGGAAAATATATACGTAAGCATACGAACAAGAATATATATCTTTAATTATGCATGTTTGTATTTCTCCCCTTTCTTGCTTACTCAGTTTACCTTTCTTTCTCACTATTCTTTATATATATATATATATATATATATATATATATATATATATATATATATATATATATGTGTGTGTGTGTGTGTGTGTGTGTGTGTGTGCATTATGAAAAACATTTTTGGAGGATGACTTTATTTATAGTTTGAATTATGTTTTTTAAGCATGAAAACACTGAAACTTTATTCGGCCATTTGAATACGTGATGTTTTTATTTAAATCAATTTTATATTCGTTAAATTAAAGGAAAGAATGTGTATTTGTGCGCACGTGTGTGTATATGGTTCTTTGTGTATATATCTATGCACCCACAGAGATATAATTAGTGATGACAAATTATTTATGAAAAAAGTTAAAAAGTGTGCGATACTTGAATATATATGTGTGTGTGTGTGTGTGTGTAAAATAGGAAGTTTAATCTGGCAGATATGTTGTAAAAAGAAGAAAATGAAAAGAAAAATACATATAAAGGGATGAGAAAAATTATCAATAATATTAGTTAAAGTTCACTCTCGTGTTTCGACCAAATTAATGAAATTATCTCAGATATGAAATTACGAAAATTTCAGGTGGAAGGTAATTTAGGTAATCTTCAGTGTGGAAATTATGAATTAAAAATAATGGTTTAAACGATAGAGAAAAATATTCGAAAAAGATTTCGTCATGAAACGTAAAAAGTTAAGAAGAAACAGGAAATAGCGTGAAGAAAAGGATGAAATCAGTTGGAAGGCGGATAGAAATATTTGATTAATTATCGTTGATTGTGAGTTGAAATCTTTTAACATCCTTTTAGCTAGATAAAGTGATATTTTATAAAATCCTGATCTGGGTAGTTTGGTTTTATTTTGTGAAATAGCAGATTATTCTATAATTCTATGTTTTTTTTTGTTTTTGTTTGTTTGAATGAATGCGATGATGTTTGAATGTCGGAATGTGTGTGGTTTGTTGCGATGTTATGAATAACTAAAGTTTTGGAAAAACTGCCTGATTTTAAGTCTCTTCTGTTTTCATTGAAAAGTTTCAGTAAATCTCGACTTGTTTCTCTAAAATCTTTCCATGAAATAACCCCTGACAGGTCGACATGCCGTTAAAACTAATCAACGAATCAACCAAAATATAATAACCTTCTCTCTAAGGTACTGGTTAGTAAAAACGTTCTTTGCATATCAGGTATAAACCCCACAAATCTTCTAATTCACTCGTTTAACAGCTAGATATCCTGGAGGTTAAAAAAAGTAAGAATGTTTGTCCAAAATTTCCCCTAAGTGCCCAAATAAGATGGAAATCTGGGAAGTTTTGGACCAGGTGAAAATGAGCGGACAAGGCGAGGTTCTTCCATTTATCTCAGAACATTACTCGAAGGTGATAAATACGGCCTCTCTCTCTCTCTCTCTCTTTCCCAACACCCCCACCCTCACACGCGCTGAAAAGTTTCCAGTGACCCCTGTTTTAATGATTAGAGACTGAATGCACATCGTTAAAATCCATCTTTAAATAAAAGCGCAAGAATATACATATATTTATATGTATATATATCATCATCATCGTCATCATGACGTGCCGCTAGCACGGATATATATTTATATATATACGTGTGTGATAATCCTTGCATTTCAGGTTGAATCTCTGAGTGAAAGTATGAAGAAATGTGAGTTTATATTTTAATATCTTAGTTCTTGTAACATTGAATCCATTGACATTTTTACTGTTCCAATTATTTACTGTTTAAATGTTTTTTTCTTTGAGAGCGAAAATAGTCACAAGGATTAAACTCCGGGAAGTGGTCTGTGGTAACATATGAATATCATTCTTGTGGGAAAATTCGTTCAGAGACTGTATCTAGAAAGTAATGAACCTTTATTTGATCAAGGTCAGTTTATTATTACCAACGGCAAACATCGATGAAATGAGAATCCTTTTCCCTTTTGTTGGATTTTCATCATTCAATCGCATAGAACGAGATTAATCTTTTATCATCATCTATTTTATGCTATGTAACTGCCTGTATATCCAATTGAACTTGATCTCTAAAACCCTGTATTAACTTGTTAAACGTTTATGTCGCACTGTCCAGAGAGTTGAAGAATTTGATCTTGTAATTCAAGATTACTGATTTGAAGAGGAATTTTGAGTGGGAAACATTATGTTTTCACATGTGTTAAAGATCAACATTGTTCAATTAGTTTTTATAGTTATCAACCTGAAAGTTAACTCTATCTATCTATCTATCTATCTATCTATCTATCTATCTATCTATCTATGTGTGTGTGTGTGTGTGTGTGTGTGTGTGTGTGTGTGTGTTTGTGAGTGTTTATGTGTATGTGTGAGTGGGCGTACGTGTGTGTGTTCCTAGTAAATTTCTGGAGTAGAATTTTGGTAGTTATCTCCATTTTTTTCATTCAGCTTTTTGAATTTTCATGTTTAACCTCCCACACCGTTTTGTACACCCCCATGTAATAATTTAATCAGCTTTTACAATCAATGCAATCGGAATGCTGTCTTATACACAACCTGCTTCTTTGTCATAAGATTCAGATATTTTGATGAATATTGAACATCATTTGGAATTAATCAGATAAACCTAATTATTTCGAATTGTTTTAAATGTTGAAACAGAATTACTTTGATCATGATCAATAAAACTCATTTTGGGGTAATTTTCAAATTTTTTGAAAAATTAATTATTATGGCTGGATTTTCATCTGAGACATGAAGGCGTGATTATCCAAGTTTTCCCTCAAAACATTATGAGACTATCAATTTTACTGTACGACCTTTGAAAGGAATTATAAAAGAAAGTAATCAATATTCAGATTTCCCATTAAAAAAACTTAAGTTTCATTGAAAGTAAGAAAACACAACAAAACTGGATAAGTGAAAAGTTTTGCAATATTTTACTGTTTTGCCCCCCCCTGTTAGGGACCAGAAAGAAGACAGGGAAGAAGAGAAACTAGATGGAACAGGTGTGATAGTACTGCTGGTCGGGGGGGGGTGTCCGTCCGAAAACTGTCAGGTTTGACAGCTGGGATGAAGTCGGTAGTTGTCGTACGTCCCACCGACCAGAAACCTTTTGCACAAGGATTTTTTAGATGGGTTCGTGCACAGGGTTGTTACCCAGACACGCACGGCGGCTCCAAAATGTCTTGGCCCCCGTCGGCATTCCCCGAAATTGGGGAGCCAGGCGATAAACCTAGCTCCTCCAAAGAGGGTTAGAGCCTGCAGAGACGGCCCCTGAGGCTCAAGGATGCTGGTTTCGGCGCGCCCAATATGAATGCCAGCCAACCGGACTGCCAGCGGAACCAGGACACACCCGGCCAGATCCGTGTACCGACCAACACGGCTGATCGAAGAAGTCGGTATTTGTCGTTCGTTCCACCGACCGGACAAGTGTGGCACAAGGCCTTTTTTCGGTGGGTCTCTCGCTGGGAGGAAGTCCCCTTGAGAGTAAAGTGAGTTAGTATTTATGAAGGAGGATGAGTTCATTATCGTGTTGATGGGTCACCATAACAGTAACGTGATGCACAATTCTAAATTTCCTGATACTTTTCCAAGGTCGTTAATAAGACTAATCACCCTGGATTATAAGATGCCGAGCTCACCTGATATTTTCCGCCAACTGGTCAATGGATTTGCCTCTATGGCTTAGAACACAGCCACAGAATTCACGATTTTAGGCTTAGCTGTCCTTTCCTAATCGTCGATATTCTTGCAACCAGAGCGAAATTTCTTTAACCATCTGGTTATGGTACTTTGATCAACTTTTCTCACAACAGCTTCGGCGGCACATATACTAAATTTGGAACTTTTCTCACAACAGCTTCGGCGGCACATATACTAAAATTGGAACTTTTCTCACAACAGATAAGTTTGGTTGTTTCCGTGTCGTTATATCCCAGTTCGCACTCGTAAAGCGCATGTTCCCGAATTGGGCGACGTTGTTTGTTCATCTGTGCGGCTTTTTAATAACACCCATCAAAAGAAGCAATGCTCACCAACTACCACGATGCTAACAACCACCAGAGCAGTTACCCTTCCATGGCTTGAACAGTTTTGGTCATGTGATATACACGCCGCCAACTAGCTTGTACTACTAAAATATTGCAAGACTTTTGACTCTGCCTTGTTTCTTTATTTTGATCATGGCCCCTCTTAATTGTCTCGATGTTAAAATATTTCAAAGTCAGAAACTCATGGAAGAATCAAGTGCAAGGTTGGGGAGACATGTTTTTGCAAGATTAAACAATAAATCAACCCACTGTCGATCTGGAGAAGTTTACTTGGTTAGCAGATCCAATTTTAGCGGTAGATCTCACTTGCAGGTTTACGAGATCAAATCATTTTCTTTACACTATAATATATTTTCATGGTTCCAAATGTTAGACATGAAGTCATCTCTCTGAAGCTAATGGACCACACCGAAGATTTTTCAACACCATATTTTATCCTATGGTATGTATGAAATCCTTTCAAAAATTTCCTAAAAAGTAACGTAATGGATATGATAATAATCAAGATTTTTTGTATGTTATCGTAACATAGCAAAAATAGAACATCGGAGAGAGATTTTTTTTAGAGTGTTAAAATACTCTAACTTATGGAACAGAATAATTTCCAGTTCAATTTGTAACTGAATGATAAATCACGCAAGTTTATCGTTTTCGAAAATCTTATAATTCACTAAATATACCTCATTCTGACTGTCCTACTGCGAAGTAAAGTACAAGTTATAAGGTCGAAAGTGCTGTCCAGTGGTTCCGTATGACACATACAGTGCTTGTCGGATTTTCTAGTCTTGGTATTTCAATTTATAAAGTACAAAGCAGTTATAATTTCTCAAGAAAAGTTATTATAAAATATTAAGCATAGAATACGTTATTAATTACATCTAATTATTATTATAACTAATTATAATACAAATTCTATAAGAAGATGGGACTCGACATTGAACTTAATGGTTGATCAAAGCTGCCTTTAATCAATTATCAATGAATTACTGAGAACGAACAGATTTTTCAGATTTATTTGGAGAAGAAAAATGTTAACTAAGTCTTTTTACATATTTCCTTATAAAACATACAGTATTACTGCAGATGTTCTGATTATTACGTTGACGTGAAATTTAGAGGTTTTTCATTAGTAAAGGAATCTCAGTTCCAAGGAGAATCACTTTATCATTCGTTACGACAAAATTATTTCTGTAGAATAATTTTTGGGGAAGGATCCAAATGTTTCTCAGTTATATTTTATAAGACAAGCATTTTTTTCACTTTGATTGAAATCATTTGGTGCTTCTTATTCTATAATAACAGAATTTCAGAAGAATCATCTTGGATAACAATATGTTGGAAGTTCTTACTGAAGATATCTTGGTAGGTATTTCTAAACAAAAATAGTTCATAGTTTAAATAGTTTATTTGATTTAACCTGAGAAAAAATAAGGAAAATTCGCCTCGTTTCAATTGCAGGTTGATTTGGTGTCTAGATTTTTTTCTACTTGTAACAATCAAACTTCCAAATTTTATCAAGATTAACCTTTTATAATCCTTGAAAAAGTTAGGTAATATTTTACTTAGAAGGTTAGTGGGTTATGTTCTGAACTTTGCAACCATGTATTTCTTTCTGACTTTCTGTGCCTCTTCCCACTCTATCTCTCACACACACTTATTCAAACACACACATATATCAGTATAGATAAAAAATAATTTTTTCTTGGCAAAAACCTGAGCGATTTCCTCGATTTCAATTTGCCTTAGAGTTTTTCTAGGTCTCAATTTATAAGGATGCAACGCCATAAAACAGGAACTCCCTCCGGTTAACACACCTCCTGCAGCTTCCGGGTTAAAATTCATGTCTCTTGTGTGCTTCATCCACCATCAACACACACACACACACACACACACACACACACACACACACACACACACACACACACATATCTATCTATCTATCTATCTATCTATCTATCTATCTATCTATCTATCTATCTATCTACATAAGTCACTAAATGATTTAGCAAATTAACGCACTCATATTCATATCGCAAATGCATACACACAAACATTTTTTTCGTTGTGCTAGCTTGAAGGCATTTCTTGATCCCAGTTGGCGAGGAGGAAACGTAATCAGATCGAAACTCACTCCAGTTGAATGAGCCCGTTTTGCATATTTTGTGAAATGACTTGTTTCTCACGTGTGAGCTTTGCCGGCCCAACGCATAACTGTAACAGAATTAATTCCCCACCTAAAACGTTGTTCATTATGTAACACCGTTATATATATACATATGTATAAATAAATATACGAGTATATATATATATATATATATGTGTGTATGTGTGTGTGTGTTTGTGTGTGCGTGTGTGTGTGCAAACGTGCAAAGATACGTGTGCATACACACATAGGGATCAATCGTAAAGTGACAGCCATAAAGCTAGTTTTGCAAACTGTCAATGATAAATTCGCTATTATTCTAAATGGGCACCTGTTCAAGTTCACCGGGAAAAAAATTTATCGAATTTTTTTTGTGATTTAAACTAAGGCCCTGAAACTCCGCACAATTTTTTCATTTTTCAAAAAAAAATAACATCTTTTAAGAGGGGTTCACTTTTACATTCAAATTCAATGTAGAATGATCACCCATTTCCGGAACAAGTATTAAAATAGGACCTACCCTCGGGAGTAAAAGAAAATAATGAATAAATCTACTTGTCTGGTTATTTGTCTTTTCCAATGCTAACTGTTCCTGAAATCGGGGATCATTCTATGTTGAATCAAAATGTAAAAGGAAACCTTCTTATAAAATTTTAAACAATTATTTTTTCATTAAATAAAATTGTGGTGAATTTTTTTTATGATTTGAACTAATTAACCCCCCTAGTGTTAACTCAAATCACAAAATAAATTTCTAGAATTCTTTTTTCCCGGGAACTTGTAAAATTTTACCATAATCCTTTTTTTTACGAAGGTGGCTCAGCCGAAGCCGAGGGCCTTTTGGGCTCAAGTCTCCCATTCGACAGACAATCCGGCTAAAAAACCGGCTGGGATCAAAACCAACAGCAAATTAATGCAATCGGCTTTATCCCCGGAGCGCGGACCGTTATTTGTCTCTGTTTCCCACCAGGCAGGACTAGTCACAAGTACATAACTTAATAGCAAAAGTTAACGTAAAGATTTCTTTTAAATTTTAGTTTAAAAATGCTATTTTTTGAAAGATAATTGTTCTAATGTATTAGATTTGTGTACAAATGCCCGCTCTCTCTAAATGTAGACACTGAATACTCATTTTAAAAGTGGAAAGTAGAAATATTTTGCTGGCACGTAACAATTCAAATCTTAATTTCAATAAATATCAACCTAAAACATTTCATGTCTGGCAAGATTACTGTTGTGAGCCTTCTTGTTTACTTGTACCATGCGTGTCTAGACACATAGAGTCAGTTCTCAACAAATTCAGATGGTATTTCACTGTACATGTTTTATTCTTGGCTTTTATGTCAATTTTAATCAAACACAGAATTGTAAACTACCCCAGAATTCATTTTTGAATTAGTACATGCGTAATATATGATATTTAAATTCTAGACCAACCATTTCAAGAGAAGAAAGAAGAAGTAAATAATGGAATGCATTAATCTAAAAAAAAAAAAACAATACAAAAACAAAAACTAAATTTTCCAAGCTGTAGATATGCCAGTAATATTGCATGGTTGCACAACTTTTTTAACGAAAATCCTGAAGAAAAAATGGGATGGGAATTGCACAAGGATCCTATGTGCTATTTTGAACAAATCATACAAGCAGCGCCCTACTAAAACGTAGCTTTACGACCACTTACCTCCTATCTCACCAAGACGGACATTGCTGGAGAAGCAGTGAAGAATTCATAAGAGATATTCTTCTATCGACTGCTACATGTGGACACATCACAGTGTTAACTGACCAGCAAAAATTGACATTTATTAACTCTGTGTGGATACTGAATATAGTCCAAAGGAATAACCAAGAGTCATGGCCGATAGGAATGAATGGCGTGAGAGATTCAAGGGAATCAGTGCAGTTAGTATGCCGCGATGATTATGATGATGGTAGACATCCATTCCCTATTAACAATAATTATTACAATATTCAACATTTCAGCTCGGTGCAAGTACTAGTTGTCTATGATGACTGGATAAACATCTTTGTATCAATCGGGAAAGATATTTTTGAGATAAAAAAAGTCAATGTTTTGATGCCATCAAGTATGGCAATGCAACATCAAAGAATCTGTATTTTAATACATTTGTTCATATCGGCTGGGGCTGGAAAATACACTGTTCGCATCTCTGCAATGGGTGTAAGACCATTTCCACCACCAAAGGATAGCTTGGTTATGACCCTAAACCATCTGATGGTGACTCTCCAGACAAGGAGCTTTGGAAAATGAAGAGAGCATTCATTGCCATTACTCCTAGGCCCACTCTGCTTCGGAGTGATAGTACCTGTTAAGGTCTTATCTATGGGTCATATAGAAATGTGGAGTACCTCTTCATTGCCATTACTTATGGACCATTTTCACTCGCAGTGATAGTACCTGTTAAGGTCATTTTTATGGGTCAAATAGAAATGTGAAGTACCCCTTTAATAGCATTACTCCCAAGTCAACTCATTCTTAGAATGATAGTACCTGTTAAGATCCTATCTATGGGTCATATAGAAATGTGGAGTACAACTTCATTGCAATTACTTCTGGTTCACTCGCTCCCAGTACGATAGTATCTGTTAAGATCCGATCTATTGGTCATATAGAAATGTGGAGAATCCTTTTTGCCATTACTCCCATGTCCACTCTGTATCTGAGTGATAGTAACCTTAAGGTCCTCTCTATCGGTCTTATAGGAATATGGTGTACATTCTCATTACCATTACTTCCGGTCCACTCTGTGTCGGAGTGATAGTACCTGTTAAGTTCCCTTCTATGGGTCAAATGGAAATGTGAAGTACCCCTTTATTGCTATTTCTTCCGGTCCACTGTGTATCAGAATAATAGTACCTGTTAAGGTCCTACCTATGGGTTTTATAGAAATGTGGCATCCCTCTTCATTACCATTAATTACGGTCCAGTTTGTCTCGGAGTGATAGTACCTGTTAAGTTTCTATCTTTGGGTCATATAGAAAAGTGGAGTCCGTCTTCATTGCTATTACTTCCGGTCCACTCTTTTTCGGATTGATAGTACCTGTTAATTTACTATCTATGGATCATATAGAAATCTGGGGTACCCCTTCATTATCATGACATCCGGTTCGCTCTGTCTTGGAGTGATATTACTTATTATGGTGTTATCTATGGCTCAAATAGAAATCTGGAGTACCAGTTCATTACCATTACTCCCAGGTCCACTCAGTACCTGTTGATGTCCTAGGGATCAATTTTGAGGTTTTTGATCATTTACTAGCCTTGAAACAATTTAACTGAGTGCAAAATTGATTCAAGTGATTTTTTTAATGGGTAGGAGAACTTGAAACTAATTAACTGTGTATAAATAGAACTATTAACGTTAGATAGAAATCCTTGGAATCATTTTACTAGATTCAAGTAGAAAACGCTTAACTGTGTTCAAATAGAAATATAAGTGTTAAATAGCATTTTTTTAATGAAGTGGAAACAATAAATACCAACGAATGAAACCTTTTAACTATGGATAAATGATAAATAGATAAACTTTAATCTATTTAACTTTGTGCAAACAAATTAGCCATGGCTCGTTTAGAATAATGTTACATACAAACTATTTGCTTAAAATCATACATATTTTATATGTAGAAGCAGGATATGATATTAAATAACCCACACGGTTTGATATGCCATTAAAACCCAATCGATCAACCATACCTATCTACCTATGTCCTTCGGCTAAGATAACACGTTTTATATTCCTCATTCTCATATAAAACGTCGATTCTCTTTTAATTAATAATTCTAATTATATAGAAAATTCCATAAAGATAAATGAAATATTTTCAAAATTTTACTTTTAAGATTGTTTATATTCAACTTTTCTGTTATCACCCACAGTAGTAATATAATAAATGGGTGTAGAGAAAACAGCCCCAAAAACTAAAGACAAATATTTTTCTTTACAAATACATTGTGTATATTTTTCTTCTTTTCAATTCACTATATAATTCCTCTACTAGAAAAAAAAAGAAAAAATATACATGTATATCCTTGCCCTTGAGGTCATAATAATTACGTGGATGCGTATTTCTAATCCTCTTGGGAAGACGTGGCCCTGGAGGTGACCATGTCCTCTGTAAAGAGTACGGATGTAACTTTCAAGACACATTCAGGTTAGATGTACATATTTTTATTTTTCAAGTAAGGGAATTAATATTGTGAATTGAATTACCATGACCAGAAAATCCACCGAACACCTATCCACTATATGCGGGAACACTGAACAGCAGTTTCGACCTTATTAGGTCTTATCAGCATATATGAACTGGTGACTCAGTTGTAGAGTTTCAGCACGGCAGTCTGTGGTCGCTGGTTCGATCTCTAGTGGTGGAGATTATGGTATACACTGCTGATGAGACCTAATAAGGTTGAAACAGCTGTCTAGTGTTCCCGTATATCGTACGTAGGTGTTCGGCAGATTTTCTGGTCATGGTTATTCAATTCACAACATTCAGGTTAATTGGCTGTGTAATTACCATGACTAGTTATTTTTGCGTCACTTGTGTGCGATATGGACTGTTGGCTCAGTTGTAGAGTTTCGGCTCTGCAATCTGTGGTCGCTGGTTCGAGCTCTAGTGGTGGAGATCACGGTCTACACTGCTGATGAGATCTAATAAGGTCGAAACAGATGTCCAGTGTTTCCGAATGTCGTGCGTATGTATTTGACGGATTTTCTTGTCATGGTCATTCAATTCACAGCAACATTGGGATTTAAAAATGTTTATGATATAATTTCAAACAGTCTCTCTGTTCAGGAAACTTGTCAACACGTTCTTGGAATCAAAGAAATGAGCTCTGGTTCGTTTATGAATAATGGTATATCGTATAATAATAGACATTCCACTGGCTAGAAAGCAAATACTTCGCGAGTCAAACGTAATCAAAGTAATTCAAGCCGCGGTTACTAATCTATCGTGTTTGTTAGTACGCTGACATGTTGTGCATTGCTTCACTCCGCACCTATGAATATATAACGCTGTCGATTTCAGGAACTTATGCTTTACGACGAGTTCAAACTGGATCCTCATGACCCTGAAGTAAGTAAAATTATTTGCTGTGTTAAAGGTGAAAGTCTCACTTAATCACAGTTTATAAACCAAATGGTTGAAGAAATTTCGCTTGGGTTACAAAAACCTCAACAATCAGTCAATGTCAGGTTGGCCTAAACCTGTCGATTCGTAGGCCGTGTTCCAAACCATAGAGGCAGATCCGGAGAGTAACACTCGGAGAGTATCAGGCGACTTCGGCATCTTAATCTCCAGTGTGTTTGTTCATCTTTACGACCTCGATAAAATCATCCGAAATTACCTAATTGTGCCTCACTTTATAAAATTATTGCAAAACTTTTAACTCCCCCTGTAATTCGAAAAAAGTGATACCTAATCTCTTTGCTGGATTGTTATTGTAATGTTGTATTTAGTTCAGAAATTTTTTTATTCGACTTTAGAATTTTTTAGGCTGTTTTATGGGTTTTTAATCAAAATTATTTTCGATGAGAGGAATTTATTTGGATATTATGCAAACTATAAATGTTTTAAAAAAAAAAAAAAATTGTAAACCTTCATTGTTTTTTTTTTTCGAATCAGCATTTCCTTATTTAGCCATTATTTTCACTGCGTTCTCGATTTCTATCAACCTATCAATCTAAAAATTAGTTGTTAGTGAAATCACGGATATCTGAGCCTTTTAAATTTTTTGATCATTTGTACAAACTAATTCATTTCAATTGGTAGAGTGGCGTTATGATCATCAAGAAACGCTTGTAGCATGGATTTCTCTGACTTTCTCTCTCTCTCTCTCTCTTTCTATCCATCCCTATCATCCATTGCCACCGACTGGTCTTTCAAACTACATCATTTATCTGCACTGAGCTGATATAAATAAGTTCTTGCTGCTTGGCCAACACTGACACGTGGATGTATAGTGGTCCATTGAAGAACGTCATGTATAAATCCTTCTTGCTCCTTCAGCCTGTCTTGTTCGTCTTACTTGGATAGTTTTTGAAATTGGACGTAAGTGGCCGTACAGTTCGTGTTTTGTGCGCTGTCGCTTCCAGGATTTGTTCAAACTAGGTGATGGCATTTTGCGTTGTTCCTATTTTGCTTTTTATCAATGCGTTTTTTTTTTTCGTGTCTATGTGGTGCATCCATACAGTACTATTGACACATTCACTGCTTGGAAAAATCCCGTTTTGTTTTGTCGGATAGATTAGATTTCCATTTGATCAATAACCTGTCGATAGCTGTCCATGCCATTGCTAGGCGTGTGTTATCATTGTGGCGTTATACAATCTTCCAATAGCAGATGATTTGTAAATTTGTTAATATGGTCTTTCTTTCCTTTCTCTCTCTTTCCCTCGTACTCTTTTTTAAAATATCAAACGCACGTGAGCATGCGTGCAAATACACACACACACACACGCATACACATATATATGATCATGGGACCTAGAGGTCGCCGACTGTATTCTTGTAAAGGAATAAGACCCAATATCAAAAATCCTGTTCTGCGTATGACCCTAAACTGCATCTGATCATGGGGCTCCAGTTCAGGAACTCAGAGAGACTGCGGAGTACCATTGATTATCATTACTCCCAGGTACACTCTGATCCGGAGTGTTAGTAGCTGTTAAGGACCCATTTCAGGCTCAAACAGATATCTAAAAATCATTTGTATTCAATTACGCTCTGTGAAAAAATAAAAGACTAACAAAGTCTTAAACAACTACACAAAACTGTAAATATGAACGTGATTCTTTAACCTCGAGGCATAAAATAATCCTAGACGGGTTGATGTGTCGTCAAAATCAATCAATAAATCAATTATTAATATATAAGACCAAAACAAACAAAAAAACTCGACGGTTATCTGAAATTACTTTTCTCGCTGTATCTACCTATTTGTTTATAGATTAAACATAAACATTATTTTACTTAGCCGTCAACATGATCCCTATTCCACTAAGCTGACAGCATAATCCTATCTTACTCAGCTTTCAACACAATCTTTATTTCTAAGCTGTCAACATAATCCCTAGTTTACTAAGCTGTCAACATAATCTTTAACTTACTAAGCTCTTAACATAATCCCTATTTTACTAAGCTAACCTCATAATCTTTATTTTACAAAGCTCTTAACATAATTCTTATTTTACTAAGCTGTCAACGTAATCCTTATTTTGATAAGCTGTTAAAATAACCCCTGTTTTACTAAGCTGTTAAATTAAGTTCTAAATTAGTAACACGTAAACATAAAGCAAATTTTTAAAAGCTGTAAATATAAACGTTATTTGATTAACAGATGAACATATATCCCTTATTATAATCGGTAAACTGTTAATCATCATCATGTCACTCTATCAGCACGGATATCCCTGCCCCTCTATCACCACCCCTCCCTATCGTCCATTGCTTCCGGCAGGTCTTCAGGACTACATCCCGTATCGGCACAGAGCTGCTGTATGTAGGTTCGTGCTGGTCGTCCTGCCTTTGCTCGTCTCAGTATAGGGGTTCACACGAGTAAATCACTTACGAGCTCGTTCCTACTTCTCTAGTAGTGTCCCGCATGTCTGGTTTGTCTAATTTTGATAGTTTTCATGATGGGTGGTTGGTGGCCGTACACCTGCTGCTTTGTTGGGTGCTGCTTCCAGGATTTGTTCAATATTGCTCGTAAGCATTAAGCAGTGAACAAATAAATCAACACCATGAAATAAAATTTTGGTTAACAGTGTCTATAAGAAGTGGCAATTAACACAGAATTACAGTTTATGACTTAAAAAAGAGAAAAACAATAATAATAATATGGATGATGATAATAATGATTTATTTTCTTTATTTTTTATCCTTTATTTTATTTTCACTTTTATTCATTAAAATTTTTTTTTTTGTGCGACCTGCTTAATTATGTCGCATCTGTGCGCAGATAAACAACCCCTGTTATAGCCACAATATATTATCCATAAAATATGAAGAATTAAAACAATACTCAACATGGGACCCAGACAGCAGGTTTAGGTGTCATGATCGGCAGGTGTTCCCTTGATAGCCAACACGAGAAACTTAGTGGGCATTCTGGGAATGTCGGCTGTTCTTTTTTTCCGGTACACAAACGATGAACACATTAATCCCTCAAATCAGAGACTAGGGCGCAGAAAATGGAATAGGGAAGATAATAACCTTGCACTATGCTGTTATTTTAGGAGCAACCTTACACAAAGAAGGAATAGAAAAAGAATGATAGAAATTTGGGTAGAATTTGCAAGATTTAAGACGACAAACCAAGGACCATAATAAAGAAAGGTTGGTTCTCTGACATTGAAACATAGGAATTACTCCAACAAATATATAAGGAAACATATCAACAAGCCCCTGATACTGTAATCGAGACACTAAATACTGAAATGCCAGAAACTTTTAACCCAAAGGAAACATTAAGTAATAGCCATATTTACCAACCCAAGGTCAGTTTGTAAGCGGAGTTTAACAGGTTTGAATTCAGAGTTTTCCTTCTCCTAGACTAGTTGCCTCACCAAGGCTGAAGAACCCAGTCTGCCCTACTATTTACCAATAACTGGAGGGAGTATAATTGGATTCATACCTTTCCCAAGGGTATTAGTGCTATGTGAAATGCAATCAACCTCGTCCAGGATTTGAACTTGTGTCGCCGTGTCCATTTCCTACGACGATATCCATTACACCACGAGCACCTCCATTAAACATTAAGTAATAGTGACCGAAATACCACACACAACCAAACACAGCACAAATACAAACACAACAAGAAAAAAATAAATGTAGAGATTATAAAGAGATTATGTCAGAAAAAAACCAAGGCTGAAAAACAACCAAGGCTGAAAAACAACCAAGGCTGAAAAACAACCAAGGCTGAAAAACAACCAAGGCAGAAACAGAGAAAATAAAAGATTTATTAACTAAGATTCCTACGAACAACATCTCGGAATTAGATGATCTCATCTATGCAGGAGTGAAATTAATCTGTGGAAAAATCGGAGTTCCTTTGAAGAATACGAAGAAAGAATCCAAACGCGGATGGGAAATTAGATTGGAAACACAGGTAAGAAAGCTACGACAACAAGCAAAAATGCTAAAAAAGCTGAAAAACATGAGATTATAGTCGGTCGATCAGAGAAAAGCAAGACGATTTAAACAAAATATGCAACTCGAAGAGATAAATCAGAGGGTTCTCCACAAAGAACGAAGACTAAAAAGATATCGAGACAAGGCCAAATAATACAGTCAAAACAGGACATTCCAAAACAACGAAAGGAAATTCTATCAACAAGTAAGGGAGAATGGGCGAAGACATGCCAACAACCGGAAGTATGGGAGGCAAGAAGATTTCGGGGCAAAATATGGGAACGGAGAGTTCGTAATAAAAAAAGCCGAATTGATAAACAACATGGAAAAAGAGTTGTAAATACTCGAACATGGCCCGAAAGTGGAAATAAACCTCGACGCATTCAAAGCAACACTCAAAAAATCAAACTGAAAAATTCCAGGCTTAGATGGCATACACGGATTCTGGTCTAAAAAATTTATATCCATCCACGACAGACTGAAATCAATAGATGTCAACAAGAAGCAAATAAACCTGATTGGATGACCAAGGGGAAGACCACTCTGATCCAGAAAGATCCCCAAAAGGAACCGCTTCAAACAACTATAAATTGATTACGTGCCTACTGATAATGTGGGAAATTCTAACGGCAAAAATCAGGGAGGGATTTATGATTGGTTAAAAACTCGCGGGTTGTTGCCCGAGGAACGGAAATGACGTAACAAGGGAACCAGAGGGATAGGAGAACTACTATATATCGATCAACACATCCTCAATGAGAATAAAACGAGACGGAAAAATCTATCTTTGGCCTGGATTGACAACATGTTCGCCCACAGCTTGATAATACACTGCCCGAGGTAAAAATCCAGAGAGAGATATTTCAAGGAAATGCACTATCACCATTACTATTTGTTATTGCAATGATGCCACTTAACCACGTACTCAGGAAATGCACAGATACAAACTTACCAAATTGCAGGAAAATAACCTAATGTATATGGACGACATCAAACTGTTTGCAAAAAATGAAAGAGAATTAAAAACACTAATGCAGTGAGAATATACATTCAGGTCCAAGGGATGGAATTTGGCATAGAAAAATTCGCCATGCTAATAATGAGAAGCGGGAAATGACATATGACGGAAGGGATTGACCAACCAAACCAAGAAAAGGTTAGAACATTCGGAGAAAAGGAAACCTACAAATACTTGGGAATATTGGAAGTTGACACCTTCAGACAAGTAGAGATGAAATGAAAAATTTAAAAAGAGTACTTCAAGAGAACGAGAAAGTTACTTGAAACCAAACTGTATAGCAGGAACCTAATCAAAAGAATAAATACCTGGGCTGCTACCCTCGTAAGATAATCGGGACTATTTTTGAAGTGGACCCGAGAAAGAACTTAAATAAATGGATCAGAGAACAAGAAAACTAATGACCATGCATAAAGGCTCACACGAAAAAACGTGGACATGACTATAAAAGGGAAACCTAAAGAGAGAAACTGAATCTCTTTTAATAGCAGCACAAAATAAGGCCACAAGGACTAATCATATCAAAGCGAGAATAGATAAGATGCAACAAAACAACAGATGCAGGTTATGTAGTGATAGAGACGAAACGATCAATCACATAATAAGCGAAAGCAGCAAATTAGCTCAGAAAGAGTATAGGACTAGACACTAATGGGTGGGTAAGGTGACTCACTGGGATTTGTGCAAATTCAAATTTGACCCCCGAAAAAAATGGTAAATGCACCACCCAGAATCAATCCTGGAGAATGAGACGCACAATCTTCTCTAGGATTATGAGATACAAACGGGTCCCCTAATTTCGGCCAGACGACTAGACCTTATAATAGTCAACAAAAAAAGAAGAGAATTTGCAGAATAGTGGACTTTGCTGTCCCAGGGGACCACTGAGTAAAATTGAAAAAAAAATGAAAAGAAGGATAAGTACCTTGACCTTACAAGAGAATTGAAAAAACAAACAAACTGTAGAACATGAAAGTGACGTTTATACCAATTGTCATTGGTACTATAGGTACAGTCACCAAAGCTTTGGTGCAGAGACTGGAGGAATTAGAAAAAAACAGGATGAGTGGAGACTATCCAAACTACAGCATTGTTAAAATCGACCAGAATACTGCGAAGAATCCTGGAGACTGGAGGAGACTTGCTATCACTCAAACTTTTGTGAAAGACCATCAACTAACGCTGATGTGAAAAACTCTCCAGAAGCAAGATAATGATTATAAACCTTGCGAGAGAACTGAAAAAACTATGGAACATAAAAGTGACGATGATAGGAATTATAATTTTGCGCTCAGTCGAGTCACCAACAGATTATTAATACAGGGAGTAAAAGAGTTGAAAATAAAAGGAGAAGTGGAGACCATCCGAACGACAGCATTGTAAAGATCGGCCAGAATACCGAGAAGAATTCTGGAGACTTGAGTAGACTTGTTTAAACTCCAGTGAGAAACCATTGGCTAAAACTGGCTTGAAAAATTCTCAAAAGAGTAAAATGATAACAAAGATTGTGAGATTTTATTTGGAAATGAGAACAGAGTTGAAACGAAAAGAAATGACGTCTTTACAGTCAACAGCCTATTAACTAAATTTATATTAATTATATAAAACATCAAATCAAAAATTGAGTGCTTGCGTACTGATTAAAGAACCGGAATCATCTTTTGATGTTATTAAAGCAAAATATAGCCATGTTGTTTACCATATGTGGCAGATACAAATATCCTGATATTAAATAATTGAGCTTGAGACGAAATTTAAATAGATAAATCTCCTCTACATCATCTTTATAAAAGGTGCTTGAAATGTTTTGATAGATTTACTTCTTTTTTTATTTTAACACCAATTTTTCCATTTTATTTCCGATCCACGATATTTAAGTCAATAATGAAAGTTTCTTAAGGTAAATTCTTTGTCTAGAATCTCAGATAACGTAACACTCTTAATATTTGAGATATGATGAATACATGGACGTTTTGCAAATCCTGACGAGTCTGTTATATATATATATATATATAGAGAGAGTTGGTTCAGCACAGAGAGCTACAGAAGTATCCATGCTGAGTACATCTGAAGCGAAGTAATTCGAAAATGAAACAGAGTGAAGGACGTGATCACAGGGTACCAAATGTAGAACTTCCACGTCACAAGGTTCATAGACATGGTAAACCTGTGCAGTGGTATCTAAGAGACCAGAAATGATCACTCTAAAGACCTCCATGACAATGGGAAAACGAAGTTGTCATGCGATTTGGACCAATAAAGAGAAGAAAGACGATGAATGCCAATTAGTTAGATTTTATTCTACTTGGAGGCAATAAATGATGGACATATCAGACAGCTTTCTTCTAGTTTTTACAAAGTTCATTAGGAACAAGGCAAACATAACTTAGAATTATTGTTTGGAAAGTTCATCCTTTAGTGTCATACCCCCAACATCCGCCTGTGACGTCTTGCGACAATATGATAAACTGTGAGGAAATCCTTTCAGAGGACATGACATAAGTTGTATAGAAATTCTTGTTTACTACTGACAAAAATGCATAGCCAATGGGAGTGACATTGTGGAAAATATTGTTTTGTAGCTGAAAACTTGCTTTATGTTATTATCCTCCTTGTATGAATGTTGTAATATCTGAGGAAATAAAGAGGTTTTAATTTTGGAACATTCTATGTTAACACACACACACACACACACACACACACACACACACACACACACACACACACACACACACAATTATATATATATATATATATATATATATAATCAACAGAAGTCTGAGATAAATTGATAATACAAATATGAAGATATCAATAATTCTCTTGAACAATATATATATATATATATGTGTGTGTGTGTGTGTGTGTGTGTGTGTGTGTGAAAAGAATGAAAAGAAACTCAGGCAGGCAGAAAGAAAGATAAAGTTTATCATCATATATGAGACAGAGCGCTACTGTCTTTAAAATTTCTGTGGTTTGTTACATCAAAGGTTCAGTGTGTCAGCATAACATAAATTTATCACTGGCATTTATCAACAACAACAACAACAACAGCATCAACAACCACAATGATTTATACAATTACAACAGAAAATAATAATAATAATAATAATAATAATCTTGAATTTTGAGATAAAAAATGAATCATTCAATCCCGGTCAGATGACCAGCCCTAGTAAAATAGTTATCAATCACAAAAGAATTTGTAAGCTAGCGTACCTCACTTTTTCACCGGAATACTGAATGAAATTAAAGGAAAGCGAACAAATAGCTATGGAACCAGAAGGTGACATTAATATCAAAGTCGGAATTCTTGAAACAATCCGAAAGAACCTGTGAAAAGTCCGGAAGAGCCAGAGATTCGTGGAAGAATTGAGGCCGTCACAACTATAGCACAGTTTAGATCAGCATATTCACAAATATTAATTTTCTCAAAAAAATATTCTGTTGATAATTGGACATCATAGAATGACAATTGATGAAACCCTAGTGAATACTGCATGCTAGAAAATCCAATCCTTAAAGCGATCAGGCAATCCAGACTTGGTAACTCCAGAAAGTCAAGCATGAAAGTCACTGATGGTTTTGTCGATGATTGCTTTAACCTTCGGGCTGCAATGAAGCAATTTCACCGTAATAATGATAATATCACAGAGACAATGTTTTCCTCGATTTCGAAATAAGATTATTTTCTAGTTAAAATAACATTAGACTTTCTAACAATCTATAAATATAAATTAGGATTTTCAGATTAATAAACTTATGAATAAAATGTTTTGTTAAAAGGTTTTAGCATATATGATGAATCGAAAGGATACCTGGAATTTTATTTTTCGAAGTTCTCTTGAGAGGAAGACTTTTAGATTTACGATTTTGTGAAGATGTTTATAATCTCAATGGCGTTCATTTTGAAGCGGTTATATGTTATTCACACTCATTATTGGTGATAAGATAATATTTTAAGGCAAGAGAATGTGTAAAACTGATACTGTTGATTGAAGTATTTCTTTTTTGCTATTTACACTCTGCTCTTCGCAATAAAAAAAAGCGATAATTTCCCCTTATATTCATTCCTTCTTAGTATTTTCTGGCCGATTTTATTTATAAAGAAAAAGAAAAAAGACAAAAAGTATCGATTTAATCGGACTAATTATTTTTGGAAGAAAACATTGAAGACAAGGAAAATATATTGCAATAATTTTTGAGTTAAAATCTAAAATGAGGTTGCAATTTTTAAAAATAATAGTTTCTTCTAGCGTTTAGAGATAATTGATTGGTTTAGTTTCTTTGTTTAATGGCACACTGAGTGGGTTATTTAATGCCAGAGCTATCCTTCTTGAAGAACAGCAGTGATACTATTTAATCCATAGCCTGGAGAGTAAGGTGATTCATACCTTTTCCCAAAGGTATTTGTCCGAATGTGAATATAATATCGCGACTGGAGCTCGAATTCATTTACTTCGAAACAACAGGTAAGGAATGTTTAAATGAATTTATTTGAGTTTGAGTTTAAAAAAATTGCAAACTACATGTAATAAATTGTATAGATAAACGGTTGTAAAATTTTCTTCATTTTGTAAATCTTATTTTCATCACAAGTGTTTTTATCTGTTTTCTTTAAGACTCAAGTCTTCCACAAAATCTGTAAGACATGTGTGAGTCGTAATTTACTAAGCTTTTTGCTTAGATGTGGCACAATTCTATATGAACAGCTCCAACATTGTCATCTTGTTCTATGAGACTTTAGAACGAGGTTTGAATTTAGAAGTGTTCCAAATCTTCGACTGATTGTGTCACTGAAAATACAGACCCCAATCTGCTCTACTATTCAAAATCTTGATGGGATAAAGAGAAAGATTAATACCGTTCTCAATGTCATTAGCACAAGATTAATCCAAATAGTCTCAGCTAGAAATTAAATTCGGCTCGCCGATTCCATTTTCAGAACCAATAACCGTTAAACCCTATGCAAATCCAAGTTATGCTACTTAATATGGGACTTTTTCTGAAAAAAGTAAAGCAATACATTTTAAACAAATATAAATTCCATTTAATCGAACTATCCATTTACGATGATCGTAAAAGATGAATTTTCGCATGACACGTTTTTTGAAATTTTGTCATTATGTTGCTGGGAAGCAGAAATGAACACATCTCAAAGGCAATAACGTTTCTGAGATTCTGTTATTTCATCTGAAACCCAATTATCCAGCGTTCCCTCTTTTTACATTTTGAAGCCAAAAGACGAAAACACCCAGAAAAAAGTTTAAAGGTTTGGTGAAAAATCTCAAATTGTCGAAGAGTTTTTTCCAAAATTATTTTTTATTAATCTTCCTCGAAGTCATAGTTCTTTCTTGGGTTCATTTTGAATGTTCTCACCACTGGAGCTAAGTTTCAAAAGGAAATTTCTAAGTAAATATTCTTGTATTATACGATTGTAAAGAATTCAGATTCCAAATGGATGGTTTCCCCAAATTCAGCAGCATCATTTCACAATTTAAAATCATACAAAAACAATATTCACCCTTGTACTACAGTCACTTTCAAAGGAGAAAAATAATATTTATTATTTTCTAAATACGCAAAAAGGTGAGGTAGCGCCGTAGAATTGCCAGATTTCCAACGGCAGAATTTTTGTTATAATGATCCGATTTTTTGTATCTTTTACCGTTGCACAGCAAAAACATCACATTTTAGCGAAATTTTTGTTTGCGTATTACAATTAAAATCCTATGACATAAAGAATAAGACAATTTCCTGTCAAATTTTTAAATTCTTTTAGTATTATCTGCGTAATGATTCATTTTCTAAGTGTTCAGATAAATGACCAAGAAGATTAAACTCAGGTGTAGATTTTCAATTTGAAATTTCGATTTTCGCGTCCACCAATTCATGATGTAGTCTTCTAAAGGTTTTATAAATTTACTTCCTATTGAATTAAAACTTTGCAGTTAAGCTTATAATCGCTATGAATTCTAATAGTCTTATAATTAAAATCTGAAAAGTAAATCATATCAGCATTGAAAGACATTAATTCGAAAAATTATTAATTGATTAATAAGAAAAAAATATTTGTTTTGGAATGGTATCATTATTTCACGGGTATCATTACTTTATTTGAACTAAAAAGACAAAATAAAATTAAAAAACAAAACAAAACAAAATGTATTGTCGAACACTTACCTATCTCTTACAATTAAGATGATTTTCGTAATTGAACTAAGGAAACAATAAAGTTCCTAAATGGATTAAAATCTTCAGAAGTTCTTTAGAATTCTATTCTATTAGGTTGATAGTTTTTAGCAACTTTTAAAAGCCTTTCTATTGAAAATGCTTTTGCTTATACATTTTGTTAGACGTAACTTGTAAATAAGACGAGTTCTACTGCCTCGCTGTTGGCCTTTAAGCGAATAATGTATGAATGATACTTTCTTAAACGGATATAGAATGCAACAAATCATGGACAATAGAGAATTCGGCACTTCATAGACGACAGCTTAATATAAAAGTTCTGATTGTCATATTGACCGTCTTCTAAGCGAAGCTTTGGATAAAAGTTGTTACTATAAGAAGCAACAATTTAAAAACTTTTAAAGTGACAGTCTTGAACAGATACTTACAAGTTCCAAATGATTAGGACACTTGCCTACTAAATCCTTGTTCATAACATCGACAAAATATCTCTTCAGCCATTCCCTAAAAATCACTAGTCTTACTATTTTAATCCCAATCTATAAAGTGTTTTGAATCCTTATTCACTTCAATGCTCGAACACGAAGACCTATAAGTTGCATTGCCCAGTCGGCTGGGGCTGTAGAATACACCGACTGCACCTCTGCAGAGGGGTAAGACCCCCTACAATGAGTATCTCGGATACGACACTAAATATAGTGATGAGGTTCCAGTAATGCTAGAGTTTGGGGAATGCGGAGTACCCCTTCATTGCCATTGCTCCCAGGTCCACTCTGGCCCGGAGTGGCAGTACCCAATAGGGTCCTATCTATGGATCAAATAGAATCAAACTATGTATTTATGCTAAACTGAATTATTTGAAATCGAACTATTTTTGACATTCGAACTATACTTACGCTAAACTGAATTGCTTGAATACGAACTTTTTGACTAAACTGAATTGCTTGATATAGAAATGTTTTTGACAATTAAATTGTGTACTTATGCTAAACTAAACTGCTTGAAAAAGAACTGTTTATTTGTATAAAAATGGATTTGGCATTAAATAATTTATAAAGGTTGATATGTCATAAAACGTAAACAAACAAACAAACAAACATAAATTGCAAAAATATTAAGAAGTTCAATATATTAACAAGAATATGAATAACGGTTTTTCTTTGTCATTATCGAGTATACATGCTTGGGTGTTGTTAAGGGCTGCCTAAATCACGCTTACCAACAGAAGATATAATCATTGCTCCCTCGTAAACACATATAAAACTAGAATTCGTCACCAATCAGGAAAATTAAATTGTATTATTTCCAGTATAACATATGTAGTTTAAATATTGTCAATCCACGATGTCATATTAGTGAAATATCTCGTCAGCCTGATTTAAGATATACCCATTTCTCGTGTGATATCTTGTCATCTGGCTTCTGGTGGTTAAAACAAAGAATGATAAGGACTTTCTTATTTACATATTCAGCCTTATTTTTTTGTAAATGTTCTCGTCTTGTGCCGACTTTTGTAAAATCTTATTACCACATCCATTAAGGTATTAAGAGAAAGTTTATTTTACCTAATCAAACTTAATTCAACAAAGTGTTGTGAATCAATGTAAATGAATAGATGTAAGGTATGTGTTCAATAATTTCAACTATTGTTGTTGCTTAACAAATAATAAAATGGAAAGTTAGCTAAAGTGTCAAAATGGCAGCTTTGATGTCATTCTTCACGAAGATGAATAGGAATATTGTTATGTAAAGTAAGACTTACACAACAACAACAACAACAACAACAATAGTAAGACGTTCTTAGGTTTCCACTTGACAAAGATTGATGCTGTTATATGAAATAAAATAAAACTAAATAAATGGTGACAAACTCTTGGCAGTTAGTCATTTACGTGGCAGCTGGACGACTGTTTGGAATTCACTCATAATTAATGGGACCTGTTTGGAGAGAATAAAAAAGAAAGAAAGAAAGAAATTGCAACTTGATGAACAAAAATTTGCTGTCAAATTAGATCAGAACTTAAAACCTAAAATGTACAACTGCCGCTGCATGAAATGTAAACAACTTTGCACGCAAAAAACAAAGATTTTTTTCCCAATGATTATTAGTCTTAGACTGATTAGTCAATTGATATTAAAAATGGGTGGATTTTATGTTGTATAAGGTCTCGCTAAAATAATAGATAAACAGAGAGAAAAAAAGAAATTGAGAGAGAGAGGAAGAGAGAGAAGAAGAGAAAGAGAAAAGAAAGAGTAAGAGAAAGAAAACGAAGTAAAAAGAAAAAGAGAGAAAAATAATGAGAAAAAAAAGAAGGGGATTGAGTGTCAAGAGAAATTGAGAGAATAAAGAGAGAGATAGAGAGAAAGAGAAGTTCGAAAACAGCAAAAAAAAAAAAAAAAAAAAAAAGAGAGAGAGAAAAGTAAAAAAGAAGCGGGGGAATGGGAGGGGAAGAAAAGAAGAGAGATTGATTGATAGGTAGATTTTTCGAGGTAAATTGATGAAATGAGATACTGCCTAATCATCGAGATTGACCTCATCGCCAGAATCGCTTTCATGATTGTTCTTGAATAATAAAACTTTCGATTTAGTAATCAATAACGTTACATTCAGAAATCAGAACAAAAGTAACCAGTTCTTCAAAGAAATATGTTTAATATTTCTTCAAAAAGATCTTATCAATATTTGTATGAATCATAATATACATTTTTACAAGAATTCTTTTTTTAAAACAGAATAATACATAAAATATGAGTTCACTTAACTCCATTTCCATAAAAGGAATTTCACTTCGCATAGTCTTATATAACAAGAAAGTACAATATACGATGAAAAATGCACTGAATAAAGTTGCTGTGAGAAAAAAATGCTGTTGAAAAATGAAAGTAAATCATAAATTTTGTTAAGATCTAATGTTCATTGAAAAATCGAAATGATTCAAAAGAAATTCAATTGAGCAGTTACGAGAGGTTATTACAGAAAACGGTAATAGAATTTTAAATCTAAGAAAAAGGTAGTTTCTGAATTTTGTAACCGTATTGCACACGATGATTGACGCTGTACAATCTTTTTTTATGGAAATATATCAAGTCACTTTGAAATATGGTCAGAGAAAACTGACAACATAGAAAACTGACTCCTGCTGAGTAAATAACATTCAGTAAAAGACGTAGGTATATAGTTATTTATTAAGCTTATCTCAGTTGTGGTACAAGGCTAGGATTATGGGACACCCAGTGAGAATAGAACTCACTAACAATGGTCTACTGATCTAGTTTGCTAACTATTAAACGATGTGAAGCGCCCTCGTATGCTAAGCTCTGCTCAGTTATAGAAGACAAACTCTAACCATTTTCTTTTGAGATTTATGACGCATCAATAAACAGATGCTCTCCCTTGTGTTTACTCGGTCAGCAATAATATACAATTAAGCGAGCATATGTATTGTAAGATTGTCGTCTTTACAATAATCGACCAAGGAGATTCTTTACATCTCGTATCGGATTTTTCTTTTGCTTCATCTTACTTAACATAGCCTGAGGGATAAAGCTTCCACTACTAAAACCATCGGTGGTCTTGATGCTTGGCTTTCCAGAGTTGAAAACTTTTGGCTTACCTTTCGGGTGGCCGATTGACAAGAATAGGATCTTCGGCCATGGTAAGGAAACTCGTCTAGGATAAGGGAATGACTGCATTAAAAATTTGAGTAGCATAGGAGTAGCAACTCCACCACATAAAATCCTAAACAACTGCCCCAAAAAACAGATTTCAACTTTATCTCCATATGACCCCTTCACCCCACCCCGGTGGAAGTAGCAAGAAGAAATAAACACACACACACACACACACACACACACACACACACACACACACACACACACACACACAGAGGCGTATTTGAGTGTGCATGAATTTCTAAGCCACAAACCCATAAATAGATAAAAGAGTATGTAGATGTACGTGGTGCCTTCAATAATTTTCCAAACATTTTTCTACAGGCATTTAAAATTGTCGTAGACTCTTGAAAATTCAGTATCTTATTGCTATACATCTTATCAGATGACTGACCAATTTTTATGATTTCAGGTTCAAATGAACAGCTACAACAGCAATTAGAATACACCCTACTGAAGCTTGAGTGTCACAGCTGGTGAATTTCAAAAATACAATCTGGATGTGAGGACACTTTAGAAGAACGATATGCAATAAAATTCTGTTTTAAACTTGGAAAAAATGCCACCAAAGAAACGTATGGGCTGCTTTTGGAGCATCTTACATGAATCAAGCATCAGTCTGAGTGGCATAAGAGATTCAAGGAAGGCAGGGAGTCTATGAGGGATGATGAGACGTGTGGGAGGAGTAAGGAAGTCAATACACCAGAGTTAATTGGCCAAAGGGTTAGGATTAGTATGTTGAGGTTTTAAGGGAGTTCATGAAGAGATTCCGTCGGAAGAGGCCAGCACTCTTCAAATCGGGTCAGTGGCATTTCCAACAGGATAATGCACCAGTCCACAACTCCATCGTTGTCACAGACTATTTGACCAAGATGGGCCTCAAGACAGTTCCTCACCGTCCCTATAGTCGAGACCTTACTCCCTGTGACTTTTGGTTATTCCCAAAGCTCAGAGGCTGTCGTTATGAGACAATTGAGGAGATGAAAGAGGCTGTGACAAAGGTCATTGACACGCTCACACAAGAGGACTTCTATGGGTCCTTCCAGAAGTTGTTGGAACGGTACAACAAGTGTATTGTAGCTCAAGGAGATTACTTCGAAGGGGACTAGAGTTTCATGAGTGTACTATTAATAAAAGTGGCCATACGAAAAAAGTCTGGAAACTTATTTAATGATCCTCGCATATATAAATATATAATGAACTTTGTCCTAATAGAAAAACAATACATTGAATTGCTGCGATCATTTATTTTCGTAAGAAAGCAAATTAATTTTCCTAAGGCAAAATTCTTTACGCCATTCACATCTTCCTTGAAGACAAATGACAAGACATTAACTTTGTGACAGACAAAAATTTTGCTCGATGTGCACTGCATTTCATTTGTCGAGTTAAGACTTTTCATTAAGGTTATTAATGGAAAATAAAATTACCGAGATTGAAGCTGTTACATTCTGGCACTGCCTGAGGGAATTCTAGAACATTCATTCGTCTAAGACATATAAGTGCATCCACAGCTGACTATTACTAGCTTCGTTAACTTCTAACTTAAATACATTCATTACGCCTCTGTTCTATGGAAATATTCTGGCTAGAAATACACCAAACTTCTACTTGGTAAGCTTTATAAGCCTTATACATGTATATATATATATATATATATATATATATATATATATATATATATAAGCTGGTCTCATGATCGCATCGGCGAGAAACTGACCGTCACGAAGCGTCATTAACTCTGTGTTTACGCTTTCTTAACTTCATTATATAATGCTCTACGATCAATTTTGAGCACTTAGTTCATAAAATAACAAACTACATTGTATATATTCTCTAGATAAGTGACGCTACATAAACCTCGAGTAAAACATTTACCTATGAATGACCTCTGATCAAATCTTTGTTGATTTTCGTATATATCATCTGTAAACGATCGTTTTCAAATCGAAATTGAATATTAAATAATTTTCAATTATCCAAGAACAATTGTTTAAGAAACGAGCATATTCTTACTTTTATATGTAAATGGGTTTTTATGTAATTAAGTTCGTAATGATGGATTGAATGCATACCAGCAGCAGCAACAGCAGAATACGATGAGATTGAATTTGTTCAGTTTGTGTTATATTTCAATCCGATAAAATCTGACGATGCCTATATACATTGAGACCAGGAAACAGATTTGATGATTGAAAAATAATCAATACCCAAAATTTATTTACCTTTGACAGTAAATAATCGATAGTTTTTATTTGTGGCATAAATTTTATCCTAAAGAAACAAAATACAATCTTAGCACCAAGAAATTATATATCTTTATTTAAGTTTAACCAATGAAATTACAGATAAAATTATTTGTTCACTGGTTTGTTTGATGAAACAAAAATAACCCAGAAAGTATCTCTGGTATTCAGACGCGTGCCGTATTTGATGGCATATGGGGTTACTGAAATATGTTTCTAACATGTCAATATTTACTTACAATAATTGTATTAAATTATCCAAATGGCGGTGAAATTTGATTTGTTGGTTGTATTTTTACAGCGTAACAACCGTTTTCGGATCATTTAACCCCGAATTAAGTCATTTTAATTAAAGTTTCAAACAATTCCGTTTCGTATAAGTATAGTTTTTGATTTACACACAGTTAAATATCTAAACAGTTTTATTTCAAACAATTCAGTTTAGCACACAGGTTTTTGTTTACACTTAGTTAAATGTAAAAACAGTTAATCTCTACAAAATCAGTTTAGTTCTATTTGACCCATACATAGAACCCTATCAGGTGATACCATTCCCGGTCAGAGCGGACCTGGGAACGATGTCAATGAAGGGCTACTCCGCATTTCCCAAAGCTTCAGCATTACAGAAGCCTCGCCATCAAATTGTTTAGTGTCATATCCAGGGCACTCATTGATGGGGGAAGTCTTAGCCCTCTGTAGAGATGTAGTCGGTGTATTCTGCAGCCCCAGCCTACTGGACCAGATGAAATTTGAAGGTACTTTCGAGGTGTATAGTGCCCTAGTGAAGGAGAAAATCATTAAAAGATTATCAAGAGAATGATCACAGTTTGTAGATTAGTGGTTCCTAATCTGACTTTTAGGCCATCAACTCTTTGGAGGTTGCAAGATATGTTTCGATCCAAGCTTAAAGTAGCTCGCGTATCTTCACCACATTGAAGAGTTGTGAAAAAACAAAACAGTCTGTCTGTGGATGACAATATATATCCCCCCAGTGGGTTGAGCAATCGAGTGGGGAATGGCCGGCTGCCACATATGCGTAAATGCAAAAATATATAAGTAGAATATTCCTTCGCTTACGCTGAGAAAGAGGATAGTTTTGGGGTAAGATATCTGACTGACGGAAAGTTAACTGGTTTCGTGATTAGCCTCACTTAAGAGTTGTGATACAACAAAAC
The DNA here is from genome assembly GCA_963585895.1 of Sepioteuthis lessoniana. NCBI lineage: Eukaryota > Metazoa > Mollusca > Cephalopoda > Myopsida > Loliginidae > Sepioteuthis > Sepioteuthis lessoniana. The sequence goes on from OY757910.1 coordinate 131,286,479, forward strand.
AGTCTGTCAGTGGAGAACAATATATATCATCATCATCATCATCATGTCGCGTTGATCACATAGATTTCCTTAACTCTCTCCCGCTAACCGTACCTGTCAACCATCACTTCCGGCAGGTCTTCCAGGTCACATCCTGTGTCCGTACAGAGCTGTTGTAGATAAGTTCTAGCTGGTCGTCCTACACTTGCGCGTCTGTGTGAAAGGGTCCATCGGAGAACGTCGCTTATGAATTCGTCCTTGCTCCTTCAGTCGAGTCCCGCATATCTTGTTCCTCTAATTTGGATGATCTTCGAGATGGGTGGTAGGTGGTCGTAAATGCTGTTGTTTTGTGGGATGTTGCTTCCAGGGTTTATTTAATATAGCTCGTAGCATCTTTCTGCAATTGCCGTCAAGCTTTTTCTCTATACACTTAGTCAGCGTCCAAGTGATGTATCCATACAGTAGTGTGGACACGACTGCTGGTTGGAAAAAAATTGTGTTTTATTTTATCGGATAGGTTTGACTTCTACATGACTGAGAGCCTATCGATAACTGACCATGCATTCGCTAATTGCGTATTGATGTCATTTTTGATAACATCAATACGCGACTAGATGAGACGCTGCTTCTGAGGTAGGTGAACTTGTCCACTAGTTTCTGAGAGCCACCAGTTAATGTAGAGATATCGCCTCTTTGATTAAAGAACACGTACTCCGATTTGTCTGCGTTCTCATGGAAGCCCCCGCTGCACGCTGCCGATTGTATTGGAGGGATTCGGCCTGTGCGGGTATAGTTGCTAGAAGCGTTATGTCATTACCTAAGTCCGCGTCCGTCACAGTTCGTGCAGGGTATCGTCTGCTTTTTGGAGGTGCCCGTGGTGTAATGGTTATCGTCGCAGAATATAGATACGGCGACACGAGTTCAAATCCTGGACCTGACTGATTGCATTTCACATAGCACTAATACCCTTGGGAAAGGTATGAATCCAATTATTCTCCCTCCAGCTATGGGTAAATAGTAGGACAGACTAGGTTCTTCAGCCTTGGTGAGGCAACTAGTCTAGGAGAAGGAAAACTCTGAATTAAAACCTGTTAAACTCCGCTTAAAAATTGACCTTGTTTCATATCCTGCCCGAGCGGAGGGGTTGGATAAATAGGATCGTCTGCTTTTTGCCTTTTCCAGTGTAAGGTCATTTTCTTTCCTGAAATCAATCGATGTCCGGAGTAGGTAATCTAAGCAGATTATGAACAGGTATGATGCTAATGTGTCCTTTCGCAGCACACCTGCTACAATGTCAAAGTAGACTGTGTCTCTATCCGGTGAGCATAGTTTGACTTTCATGTTTTTATAGAGCATCATTATGGCTGCGATTAATACAAGGTTTTGCAATATTTTGCAATGCGCTATTTTGTAGTGTGTATATCACGTGACTGCAACAGTTCAAATAACTAAACACTGTGTATGTGAGTATCATGGTAGTTGGTGTGTTGACATGTAATGCAGGGCTTCACTCCGTGTATGATTTGAAAGCCACACAGATGAATATGCAAGGTAGTCAAATTCAAGAACTTATACTTTAAGAGGAATTCGGACTTGGCAGAAGCATTTGTTGGGCAAAATTGAAAGGCTCAGTTGATCGATATCCAGTAAACAGAGGATTGAAGAAATTTCGCTCAGGTTACAAGAATCTCGATGATCAGACAAGGTCAGATAGGCCGTACTCCAAGCTATAGAATCAAATCAGACGAGTTGCTTTGGGGGAGTATCAGGCGTGCTCGGCATCTAAAAGTCCAGCGTAGTCGGTCACCTTTACTTTTCAGAGCTGCTAAATTGTGGGTCACACAACTAAAATATTACAAACCTTTTGAATTACAGAAGCGCATAAATTTTGAAATTACTGACAACTGTTTTTAAAAATAATTTTTGCTCATTTGCAAAAAACTTTAGGGGTTGTGATTACCATTGTTGTTTTCTCCAGGAATTACCATAGAAGACTATTCTGCATGTTTTCAATCATCGCGATAAAAAAAGACAACGAAATATTAGGGTTTGGAAGAAAATAGACGAGCGAAGAAGAGGGTCATAATTTGAAGAAAAATTGACCCACAAAATGTCATAGTGAATCGAAAAGAAGAAGAACGAGTGGATCGTTAGAGTAAAAGCAGGAAAGAGAGACTCGAAAAATCAAACGATTAAGATAAGAAATAAAGAATGTAAGATTTAGAGAATGAAAAACGTTATGAAATAAAGAAAGAAAACATGGAAGAGATAAAAGATGAGAAGAACAATGAATGATGAAGAGAGCACAAAGCTCTATTGTAGAAGAAAGGAAAACGTTTCAAGAAATGAAGAGAGAGAGAGAGAGAGAGAGAGAGAGGTGAGAACAATGCAGATCAAGAAGAAATAACAGAGCGAGAGAGAAAAAAGGGAGTATGAGAGACGAACGGTTCAATTTGACTCGGATTCAGATATTATAGAACACGTATATTCTGCCAACTTTGAGAAAAAATTTGAAAACTACAAAATATATATATATATATATATATATATATATATATATATATATATATTAATTTAGTGGGTCATTCAAGAGTTTGATGTCTCCTAAACATGAAACTACCGAAAAGTGCATACCAAAATAATTAATAATAACATTTTCAGTTTTAAAATTTTCAATATCCAATTGTCAGTCATTTAACAGTCAACCATTTTGAAACGGTTTCTTTATTTCTGTTCCGTGATATCCAAGTTTTCAAATAAAGGAATTCCTGATATTTTTATTGAAGAGCTTTAGAGTCAAATTAACAACCTTAAAAATTATCTAGATGTTCTTTGAAAATTATCTTTGTTTTTAAAATATCAATCATGTATCAAATTTGATATATTTTTGACAGATTTGAAGTACATGATGCAATATCAACGCAAAACCTTCTGGGAAGTTTGGAAACCTTGTCTATCTTTCCATATTTTCTCTGCTTCCTTAAAAAAGTTATCGAAAAATTAGTTTATCGTTCATATTTTAAAGATATTTTCCTTTCATTAAATAACATGTGGATACTTTTTCTAAAAGTCCAAAATGTGATAAAATCATTTTCACAAATTATAAAATTATTCTCATAAATGATAAAATTGAAAAACTTAAGCTCACACCATTCTATTCCATTTTATATGACAAAAATTCTATTTTTATTGATAAACTAATTGGTTCTGGCTATTATCACTAGTAGAGATGCTATTGCATTAAAGTCGGTGTGTGTAGCTGTTTGAAATGAAATATCCCTGTACACATTGGCAGAGTTTTTTTTAGTTGTGTAAAGCTTTTTCTTTGTTAAGATTGGCCACGTCGCTCTTTATAATTACTACGACATCCCATCAAATCAAAATATCAGTGCCATATTTTCCTCTGAACGTAAAAAATCTGTTGTCGTCTAATCCAAAGAGTTAACCCAAAACGGGCAGACAAACCGACAAGGAATTCGTGTTCTTTATAAAACAGATGGCAACCACTTTGGGAAAAAAAGAAGAACATTTTAACATTTTAATAACTTTCTTTCAACATAAATTTTGCAGAAACTGCAAGAATATTAAGAAAAAAAGTGTCACTTGGTACACACGAACCTTATGCAACTCCCGCCAGAGAATTTTGACGTGAATAAAGATAACATTGGTAATAAAGACAATAAAAATTAACATTGGAGAAGAAATTAGTTTGAAGGCTGTCGGCCGAATAAAAGTGCAACAAAAAGGGAATGCAGCAGAAACGGCAAAGCAGAAAAGGCAGAGTAGGTGTGTGTGTGCGGGAGAGAGAGAGAGAGAGAGAGAGAGAAAGAGAGGGGGTAGTAAGGGAGGATTACAGAGAGAAAGTTCAGGAAATATGACGTAAAGGCGTTAACAAGAGAAAGAACGATATAAAAAAAAAATCAAGAAGCAGAAACGAAGACAGGCACTTAACAAGAAACTGCCGGGGTATTGCTAACTTTATAAGTATACGAATGTACAGAATATATTAAAAATATCTGCCTTTCCGTGGATTCGATCGTTGTTGGGTGTTAGGATTAGTGCAGTAGATAAAAAAATCAGGACACGAGATAGATATGAATATATGCTCTAAATTTAAATGAGCATGACACAATTGGAATTGGAGGATTGTGTAGCGTCAATCTTCGTAGCTTTCTCCCTAGGAAATTTGAGATGAGAAATTGTGGCCTGTGCCAGGCTCAAACTCAACGCTCCCCCCAACACAAATATGAGGTAAGAATCGAGATTGAGATTATCAAAATAGAAATTACCAATGATTGAAACGGTAATTTTCATAAAAACATTTCCCTTGGCATTTAATACGCTTAAAGAATTCACTTTTAATACGGGGTCGGATGATTTACTTTGTATTTAGTTTAATGTTTTGCAGGAACCGGTTTTTCGCCCCAAACATATCCTTCAATAACATTGAAACTGCATTCGTAGTCTTTTTACAAATTAGTACTGACTATATAGATATATGTGTATATATATTAATGACATACATTATAATTATACTTACAAAATGTAAGTTAATCTGACTCATAATTACAACAGTTGGGCCAGCAATCAGAACCGAGCACCTTAAAATAACGAATCCATGAGACAAGTTTTTATCCATCAACCTAATATATATATATATATATATATATATATATATATATATATACTACGAGTTAAAATTTAAAAGTAAATTTTTATTTTTCATCCTAAAAGTGTTATTTTTAATGAAACAGGTTAAGCACCACAATAGTTTTATTTATCATACAAAACACAAGTCCTCCCCAGTAACTTTGACTTTAGTATAACCGGATATTTTCTTTTGAAAACTTTATTTGAAGGCATTTTTCTTCTTTAGTACTGAGTATGAATAAAAATTTCCCCAAAAGTTATATTATACCACCACTTGAACACACATTAGACTATATTGTGTTGAATGACAACTTGCTAGATACTACCTGTTTACTTATGCAGTGGAAAATTTCATCAGAGTCACAAGCTTGAGTAATAGAAGGCTGATTGCACCAAACATCTCAGCACAACTGAACCAATGTCGTGAAAAAATGTGTCAACACCCACTGTGAGGAAATGACTCGGTGAAGCTGGCCTATATGTCTGAATTGCTGTCAAGAAACTACTGTTATCAAAAGGCTCCAGAAAAACTGGACAATAGAGTACTGGAATTGATTTTTGGACTGGCGAATCAAAGTTCAAAATCTTTGGGTCAAATAGGAGGATCTATGTGCAGCGAAGAGTTGATGAAAGAGCTGCAACCACCTGTATTATACCAACTGTAAAGCATGGAAGAGGCTCTGTTAGGGTGTGGGGTGAGGATTTGAACTATGTGAAGGGCAAATTGAATCAGATCACCTATCACACCATACTGCAGCATCACGCGATCCCATTTGGAACGCGGTTGGTAAATCAAAGATCTGTACTAATGACATAAAGCATACTCGTCAATTCTGCCAAAAGTACATTAAAAACAAAGAGAAACAGTACGTCCTTCAACTGATGTCTTGGTCGGTGCAATAAATAGAATTAAATCCCAAGGAACTGGTGTGGGATGAACTTGACAAAAAAGTTAGAGCTAAACAACCCACAATTGTGGCTCATCTCTGGCAATTTTTGCCTGAAAACTGGACAGAACTATTTTCAGTCTAAATCAAGTTTTTGATGGAAAGAATGCCGAGAATCAGTCAAGCAGTAATAGCGGCCAAAGGGGGTCATTTTCATGAATCAAAAGTTTAAGAATTGTTTTGTTTTTTTTGTTTAATTTGTATTCCATGTGACTCAGAAAGACACGAATTTAGCGTAATGAATAAAACTATTGCGATGCTTAACTTGTTTCATTAAAAATTACACTTTTAGGATGAGAAATAAAATTTTTTGAGGGAGAACAACTACTTTTGACTTGTACTATATATACATATATATATATGTGTGTGTGTGTGTGTTTGACAGCCGTTCATTGAAGCATATTCCGTAAAAAACAGATAAGGTTCTTTTTGGCAGTTTTAAACTGTTTTTTAATACTTCTTTTAATTCCATATAAAAATTGCCCGAAATTTTCTTACCAAGCGCTTTCATCTTCTCCAGTAATTTTCTCGAGTAAGATGCGATTTTATTAAAGTGAAACTCCGATAGTTTTTGTCCAGAGTATAAAATTAAGTTTTATCCTTCTATATCTTCTCATCAATTGGTTAAGAGAGAGAGAGAGAGAGAGAGAGAGAGAGAGAGAGAGAGAAATTGATAACAAGGTAATCCAAGCAGAAGGAGAGATTATTTGAAAAATGAAGATGACGCTATAACGTTTCGGTTCTAATGAACCAAAATCAGGATTGTGAGGGATGATATTAGTGATGTTAGATTAATGATGGATTTTTAAAACAAATATACAAAAACCTAGGGAAAATCTGTATATCGGGAAAAAGTTGGCCGATTATCAGTTAATCAGCGTTTGTTTTTAAAATTGCGTCATGTGACTTATTAGGAATATTTTATAGAATCTATATGTTCCATTTGTTCATTGAGAAAAATTTTGAATCAAAAGTGGGAAGAAAAAGAAAAAGAAAAAGAGAGAGAAAGAAAGAAGGAAGGAAGGAAGAGAGGAGAGGAGAGGAAAACGGAAGAAAAAGGAGGAAAGGGAATAAAAGAAAGGCGGAGGGAAGGAGAAAGAATGGGAGAGGATAGAAAAGGGAGAGGATAAAACAAGCATAACAAACATGAATAGGAGAGTAACAAAGTAATGTAAATGTCAGAAATAAGTAAACTTGGCGATCCCCCAGACGAGGGTGACCCGAAGGCTCCTTTTTCAATAGCTACTACAGCGAGGTGTAAGGGAGGGCGCTACTTTATTCCCTGGATTGCTCCACTTTACCCTTGATCCTTACCTTATAATGCCGAGTGTTAAGCAAAGCGGCATCAAGTGCCATTTTTTGAGTTTTTGGTAAGACTCGACTTGGGATTGAACCCCAGTCTCCCGGACTACTGACGAACACTCTACACATGAGGCCAATGGCCCGGTATATGACAGAAGTAAAATGAAGTAATTTGATATTATATATGAAATAAAAAGTTAAGAGGAGGATAAATGGTTGATGTGGGAAATAGGTTTGGTTGGTTTCTTTGTTTAATGGCATATCAACGCTTTTTAGGTTATTTAATGCCAAAGCCATTCTCCTAGAAGAACAGTAGTAGTAGTACTATTTAACCCATAGCTGGGAGGATAAGGGGGTTCATACCGTTTCCCAAGGGTATTTGTCCGAAAGTGAACGTAATAGCGCGACTGGAGTACGAACTCGCGTACTACGATTCCGCAGTCCATCGCTTTAACCATTACACCACGAGGAGGACACTACCCCCGTGGGAAAACAGAGGGGAAATATTAGATGAAAAACGGCTAAAGTAAAAGAGATAAAATATTGACAGGAGAGAAGGAGAAAGGCAAATGAGAATTGAAAAGGTTAGGGCAAAATTTATTGGGATGTTCATGTGAAAATGCGGAGAGTAAGAAAATAAATGCGGAAATTAGGATAGTTGTTGAACTAGGATTAAAGTGTCATTCATTTCAATTTTTAGTGTTTCAGAACTTAAATTCAAATTTAAGTTTAAAAGAATTTAAATCCAAATATGAAACCTCAAATGTAAATTTAAATTTTAGAAATCCTAAATTTTTTTCTATATGTGTGAAATAATGATATGTGTAGAAAATGTTAACGACAGATGGAATATATTGTAGCTATCTAAAATGGATTTGCTCAACAACGGAGAAATATTATAAAAACTCGGGTGATTGTTTAAGGAATTACAAAATGAAATAGCACTGGCCTTGAAAATTCGTCTTATTCTTTTATTATGAATGTAAACAAGCATAATTGACTGAATTGAAATCAAAGTTATGATCAGACTGAGAAATGTGTTGAAGAAGTACATTATTAAGGTTACCAACTATAATATCTCTTTTGTGTTCTTTCATGCGAATGTGAAGGTTCCAAGACGTTTCACCAATATATTCTAATTTACAATTCATACGAGGAATACAATAAACACCGGCCTCTAAAACTATGTTGCGTTGAGGACTTGAGTGTTGTAAATTGCGGATCGTTTTAAGGGATAAAGAGGCAGTTTTAATATAAAGTTTATTTAAGTTGTTTATTATGATGTTGGTAGAAGAATTGTTTGGGAAAGTAATGAATGTATGTGTGTGGGGGAACTGTTTTATAGGAGGGTGAGTTGACATTAGTTCGAGGTTGACTCTTATTGCGGATTTTAAGGGCTTTAGATTCAGCAAAGTGTATGAAAGATTTGGGGTATAGAAGGTTAAGAAAGGAGTTTTCTATGTGGTTGAATTCATCATTTAAATATTTCGGGGAACAAATATGTACGGCTCGGAGATTAAAACCTATTCTGACACCTCTTTTGGCACTGTTATAGTGGTTTGAAGAGAAATGCATATATATATATATGTGTGTGTGTGTGTGTGTGTGTGTGTGTGAATAAAAACTTCGTCTGATGATCGCAGAGGCGAGAAACTTACAGTGATCAAACGTTGTAAATGGTACGTAGGTGTCTATCCTAACTTATATATATATATATATATATATATATAAAAGTTCATCTGTCTCTCGTTTGTAGACGGTCAAAATGTTTGAAGTAAAGCTACCAAATTTATTTTATTTCCTTATTGGACCTAGGGGAAGGTTTTAACGTAAAAATCTCTTTATGTTCCCAATGGAAAGAGAGAGAGAGAGAGAGAGAGAGAGAGAGAGAGAGAGAGAGGAGGGGATTTCATCGAAGGAGGTCTCTAACAACAAACCATGATGATCAAGAAGCCTTGATGCTGCAAGACGAAACTAATCGGATAGAATTTAATTTTAGAAAGTTCAATTATAAAAATTATAATCAAATATCTGTCTTAACTAAAATAATTATTCATATCTAATCAAATATTGCTCAGTAGTTTTTCAACCTGATGCATTAAAAGAATTATAGATCTTTGTTAAGATAAAAATTAACAATCCGAAAAAATCGCAGTGAATTTTTAAAAAAGATTTATATGAATTTCATAGTATAATTGGTAAATTTTTTTCTGTTAAGTAGATTTATATTTAATCTTACCAATTATCATCTAAATCCGTTCAGTATTAATAAGAAAAAACTGTGAAATGGGCATTATCCAGAATAATGAAATTAATCTTGACATCTTTGTTGTCGTGTTGAGTGCACTCCATATAGACTAAAGATATTTCATTGCCCATCTCGGCTGTGGCTGTAGAATACACCGACTACTTCTCTGCTGAGGGGTAAGAGCTCTCCCAACGAGTATCCTAGATATGACTCTAAACAATCTAGTGGTGAGGTTCCAGTAATGCTGGAGCTTTGGGGAATTGCCATCTTTCCTAGGTACACTCTAGCCCAAAGTGGTAGCTCCTGCTTGGGTCCTATCTCTGAGTCAAATAGAACAAAACTGTGTACTTATGTTAAACTGAATTGCTTGAAATAGAACTGTTTTTGTAGAAAATGGATTTGGCATTAAATAATCTGCAGAGGTTGATATGCCATAAAACCCAAACAAACAAAAAAACAAACAAACAAAGATATTTCACTACATTAATTTTTTCAACAGATATTCCACATTATACACAGAAATTTCATGGGCGTCAATAATTGTGACCGATACTATATATATATATATATATATATATATATATATATATATATATATATATAAAGCTGAAATTACGAAGTTTATAATTTTTTCACATGAATGTGTCATGTTGAAACGATTCAAATGATATAGAATTAATAACAGACGTGATTTGAAACTTCGGGAAGGTGGCATCATAAGCAATACCCGCTGCGTGAAAATTGAAAGGGTAAAATAGATTATAATTTTACGAAACGTTTAAAAATTGATTAATTCTTAGTACGTAATTGTTTGAAAGATTAACATTACTTTTCCTTTTCATTAAATCATTTTCTTGTCTAAAATTTAATAAACGGAAATTTATCAAATTCATTTTTACCCGAAATATTTAGTTTCGACATTTCAGGGTGGATTAAATTAAATATTTTTAAGAAAGAGTTTGAAAAAGAATATCAGGTTTTTAATAAAAAAATTCTGTGATTATATATCTTCATTTATCAAAATAAATTCATCGATTTAAGTTAGTCAAATTTTACAAAGAAAATTGACGACATCTTTTCAAGAATGTTTTTTAGTGTGGAAATTTTGTAAAATTCAAGCGTATCGGCGAATTCTTTAGAGTTAATAACCCCTAAAGTCTGGCACCTTATGGTAATCGAAATCTCCAAGGTGAAAATGAAGTGAAAGTAAGTTTCTTAAGCATTATTCTACAGTAGACATAAAAGCAAACACACACACACACACACACACACACACACACACACACACACACACACACACACACACACATATATATATATATATATATATATATATTGAGTGAATGTATGCCTTTGTGTGTCCGTACATGTTTGTGTGTCTATGTATTAGAAAGAAATAGATTTGGAATAAAGTAGATATGAATTGAGAAAGAAACAGACTCAAATGGGCAGAACTGACAAGGAGAGCCAGATACAAGAGAGAGAGAGAGAGAGAGAGAGAGAGAGAGAGAGAGGGAGTTTAGTAGTAAATACTAAATAACGTTAGGATATACAAGTTACAGGCACATTGCATACGAACAAGTAGAGTCACACACACACACACACAGAGAGAGAGAGAGAGAGAGAGAGAGAGAGAGAGAGAGATATTCTAGTTGGGCCTGGCCCATCATCTTATGTAGATGGAATACCCAATGCATTAGTCATCTCTATGTTTATCCCGACAGATAAACATGCCAACGGCGCCATCTAACGGCACACTAGCGTTTTACAGAGTTACTAAACCCTGCCACTACTACCGCCGCCGCCGCCGCCAACGCCGCTCTCACGAGCAACGTGGCTAACTGTAGTCTCCGGATATCATTATCACCACCTCGAATACTATTACTACTACAACTACTACTATTATTATTATTAATATTATTATTATTGACATTTAAATGTAAATTTATTGATGGGTACCATTTGAAGCCGAGTGCCACCAAGATGCAAATGATTTCTTTATTAATTTGTTTTGAAGCATTTTTGCCATATCATGATATTTCAAAATAGTTTTTCAACTTTTGTTACGTTTTTTGTTGTGTGCGTGTAATTTTAGGAATGTGATTCCTGCGCGAAACTGTTTTAAAATATTCTATAATATTTCGAAATCTTTTAAAATCGTAGGAAATCTTGAAAATGTTCTATTTTTCCATTATCTTTTTATTGTTGTGGGAACGATCACCCTCAATTCTTTGTAAACGATGAGTCAATTGTGATTTGGTCATCCAGTTGAGATGCTTATGTTTGGTTGTTTCGCGCTTTGTAATTTTTAGTATTTCTCAAACATTATTTTTTAATAGAACCGACTTGTTTATCCCCAACAGGTATTTTTAGATTATAAATCTACTGAAATCACTACTCTGAACTTGTCATACGAATCTGATTCAGTTAGTTCGTAGTTTGATTTAAGTGATTCATAGAGAAGCGTTACATAGGTTCACAGGGAAGGAGATTATGTTGAAAAACAAATATTTATTGTATAGAATAAATTTCCTTCTAACTTTATTATGGTAAAGACTTAGTAAAGCGTCATGGCAAAATATTAAAGTCTTTAAATATACACACGTGTTTACTAAGCATTCATATTTCAAATAAGAACAGTTAATGATTCTAATTTCATTATTTTCAATTTTATTGTATAGCAAAGTATTTGCTTGTTAGCATGAACAAGAATATTCATAGTTTGTAGACATTTTGAGCATCGATTTTGATTAAATTTAAGTTTTCCGTTTTGATATCTCTTAAATTAATTGTACGAATGACCTCAAATCTTTGACTAAACGTCTATGTCAATAGATATTATCATTGAAACGCCATTATTATTATTATTATCATTATCATTATTATCATTATAATATCACAAATTGTGAGGTCTTCACATCAGCTTTAACTGGTGGTATATCACTGGAGTCAGAGTGATAGTAAGTCTTCTCAAGTTTGCAAGACTCTTCTGAGTATTCTAGCCACTCAATACTGTCATCTGGATAGTTTCGTCTTCCAATTTCCAACTCTTTCAGTCCCCTTTCCAAACCTTTGGCAACCATTCCATGTTTGTAACTCACAGTTGGCACCACCCTAACCCTTATGTTTCACAGCTCTCTTAGTTGTCTAGCAAGGGCTAAGTACTTGTATCTTTTTTTCACCTACGTTACTAAAGAGGCTCTGGTGAAAATCCAGGAGGTGACTGTTCCGGTACTCGGCGGCCTCGGGTCGCTCTGTCAACGCATCTCTGGAAAATCTGCAGCAAACAGAGCGTTTTTCCGGGTAGGACTTGGGACCCGTCCTTCAATCAAATTCCAAAGTATCTTCCTCAATGGGTAACTTGCTCGGGAAGAAGGCAGTTCAACCCGACCCCAGGGTAAGAGCCGATACAAGTACAAGTACAAGTAAGTAGGTACCTACGTTAATCTTTAATCCGTGGTCAACTGGGACGGCAAAATCCACGAGATTGCAAGTTCTTATTTTGTACAAACCAGAATTGGTTCTGGAGAATTAAACGCATAAAGTTCTCTGAGATTTTGAGATACAAACGAATCATCTGATCCCGGGTTGGAGACCAGACCTAGTGTATATTCCATTTGGCAGAATGAATAAATTTCAATTTCTTAGACAATTTCAAGTGGCTCATCTTCCCTACCAAGTTGTATCTAGTCTTGATTTCATCTTGTGATTTTGTAAATTTGTTGCCTCTAGTGCCATTCTTAAGTAACTATGTAATGGAGTTGCATAATTGCAATTACAAATACTATTCTCCCTGGAAAATATCACTTTAGATTTTCACCATTGTTTTTCTTACCGCTGTTAATTCCTCTTTCCACCATTTCTATTCTATCATCATGAATTTTATCACTTAGTCTGATATCTTAAACATTTTCACACAATTCATTAAGCAGTTTTCCGCCATTATTCAATATTATTCAAGTTTGCTGCTCCACATCACATGCCTTTTCTAGTCAATCCACACCATGGCTACATGTTTACGCCTCGCTTTGCTCTCCTAGATTATGTGTTGATCTATTTACAGTAAATCACCTGTTCCTCTTGTTCTCCTCTGTCGCTCTTTCTGTTCTTCGGGAAATAGTCCGTGGCACATAAGACAATAATAGATCTCTCTAATCTGTGGGGTTAGTATATTCCAAATCCTAGGTAGACAAGTTATCGGTCTGTAGTAACTGTATTGTTTTTTTTTGTTTTTTTTTAAAATCTGGATCAAGGTAGTTTTCCCCTTAATTATCCATTCGGGTATTCTTGCTTCTTCTTGAAATCAACTTAGTTCAAGAGCTATTATTATTATTATTATTATTATTATTATTATTATTATTATTCCTTGAGAGTTTTTCCCAACAGCATAAGCTGATAGTCTTTCACTGGAGTCTGAGTGACAGCAACTCTCCTCAGCTATCCAAGAACCTTCTCAGTATTCCAGCCGACCTCAACAATACTATAGTTTGCATGGTTTCCGCTCGTCCTTCGATTTCCAAATCCTCTAGGTCTTTTACTAAGCTTTTGGGGATCGCTCCAAGTGCACCAATTACAACTGGTATTACCATCACCTTCATGTTCCAAAGGTTTTTTTAGTTCACTGCCAAGAATTAAGAATTTGTCTCTTTTTTCGTTTTCTTTGATTTTCCCTCTGTGATCGGCCGGGATAGCAAAGTCCACTATTTAGCTGGTTCTTGTTTTTTTTTTAATAAACTATCACCAGGTCTTGTCTTAAAGCCGGAATTAGCTGATCTGTTTGTATCTCAAAATCCCCCCAAAATTTCATTCTCATTCTCCAGGTTGGATTCCGGTATGCGCCAATACCATCTGGCTGTATGGTTAAATTTGAATTACTTGCACCATTCCAAGTGGATCACCTTTCCCACCCAGTCGTGTCTTGTACTTTTTTGTGCCAGTTTGCAACATTCGTTTATTATGTGATTAATCGTTTTGTCTTTATCATCACATAACCTACACTTGCTATTCTGTAGCGTCTTATCTAGTTTCGTTTTTAAATTGTTGGTTCGTATGGCGTTATTTGGTGCTGCAATTAGAGTAGATTCTGTTTCTCTCTTAAATCTTTTTTCTGTCGTCATGTCCTAGTCTTTTCGTGTGAAATTTCGCTTGTTTATCGCTTGAAATATCCATAGAGATATTTTTCTTCCCATTTCTATTTTCTAGTTGTTGTTCTTCTGATTATTATGTTGTCTGTGTTGTTTTTGACTTCTCAAATACGTCTTTTCTTTGTTCTTTGTAAATGGATTCTTCGAGTCCTTGTATTGATATATTGTTATTAATCCTTGAAAGTTTTTCACATCAGTGTTAGCTGATGGTCTTTCACTGGAATTTGAGTGACAACAAGTAACATCAAGTCTCTAGGACTTTTCTCAGTATTCTGGCTGATTTCAATAATGCAGTCGTTTGGATGATTTCCACTTTTCCTTTTATTTTTAAGTCCTCCAGTCCCTTTATTAATCTTTCGGTGACTGTACCTAGAGCTTCAATTACAATTGGTATAAACATCACTTTCATGTTCCAGAGTTTCTTCAACTCCTTTGCAAGGTTGAGTTATTTATTCTTCTTTTCACTTCCTTTTAATTTAACTGTAGTAAGCCGGGACAGCAAAGTCCACCATTTTTCAAGTTCTCTTTTTATTATTGATTATTATAAGGTCTAGTCGTCTGGCCGTTTGAGTTTTTCACACAAGTGTAAGTTGATGGTGTTTCATAGGAGTCTGAAAGACAGCAAATCTCATCAAGTCTCCAGGACTCTTCTCAGTATTCTAGCCGATCTCAATAATGCTATTGTTTGGATTTTCACTGCTCGTCCTCCGATTTCTAGCTCTTCCAGCTGCCTTATCAAGCCTGTGGGGGATCGTTCCCAGCAAACCAATTACAATTGCTATCATCGTCATCTTCCTGTTCCATAACTTTTTTAGTTCATTAGCAAGGTCTAAGTACTTGTGTCTCTTTTTGTTTTCTTTCATTACCTCTTAGTGGTCCGCCGGGACGGCCAAATCCACTATTCGGCACGTTTTCTTCTTTTTGTTCACTATTGTTGTATAGTAGAGAAAGACAACAACGCTGAGGTATAAAAATATAATCTGCTTCAGAGAGTCGAAGACGGCTGAGTTTACACCTACATGGGGGCGATTGTACGGATTTTCTGTGAAACCTTTCTGCCTTTCTTCTTCGTTGTCTGTACTTTCACGAGACTGGTACAAGGCCATCTCAACTCATCGAATCATCTTAGTTTCTCCTTGCGAGTCTCGTACAGGGCCATATCAAGGCATCAAAACAGTTTCTCCTTGCTCTCTATTTTCGCAACTCGAACATCTCCGGCTTTTCTTTACCTTTCAACCCAGGAAATTCCTGCGCAAGACCAGATTCCAGAACGCCGGTCTTCTTCTATCTCTCTCCGCTCGTCTCTGCTGGTGATATAATACAATGCTGGCCGACCATAAAAATTCTCCTGGTCATATCTCCAGTATGTCCTCTACACATTGCACGTGGACACGTCTTCTTCTAGAGTGCCACCCCCATAATTTAAGTGGCACTTCCACTGGAGAATATTTGCGTCCTGTTTACTTTAGGAAACGGATCAATATCTTGCTCATTTTTTGTTCCAGCGTCCGATTTTCTTCAAGCATGACGCCCACACAATTTACGCAGGATGTCAAAAGGATCTTCAAGTTAATATTCAACACTATCACTAGGTCTGGTCTTCTGGTCGGGATCACGTGATCTATTTGTATCTCAATATCCCAGAGAATTTTCATTCTTTAGGACATATTCCGGTATATGTATATAAAAATGACCAAATTAAAACTTCTTGCACAATTCCCTGTATATCACTTTCCCTATCAAGTCATGTCTTGTTTTATATTCTTTTTGCGTTAGTTTACATAATTATTATTATTATTATTATTATTATTATTATTATTATTATTATTATTATTTTCCTGCTTGCTAGTTTTTTCACTTACGTTAGCTTGGGCCCTGTTTTTTGAGTTTGAGTGATGGTATATTTCTTCAGATCTCCAGGATTCTTCTCGGTATTGTGGTCGATCTCAACAATGCTGAGGTCTGGATGGTTTTGATTTTCAATTCTTTCAACCTTCTCACAACTTTTGGGAACCGTTCCAAGCGTTTAAAGAACAAATGATATCACAGTCACCCTCAGGTTCTATAGTTTGTTTTAGTTCTCTGGCAATGTCCAAATATTTATTTACCTTTTCGTTTTCTTTCATGTTCACTTTGCAGTCTTCCAAAACGGCAAAATGCATAACCCAGCAAGTTAAATTCTTTGTTAATTAGCAACTACATCTGGTCATCTGGTCGGTAGGAGGTTTGTATATCAAACTCCCAGAGAATTCTATGCGTCTCATTCTCTAGGACGGATTCTGGTTTGTGCATATACCATTTGGTCGTATGGTCAAAATTCAGTCTTTAGTACAATTTTCAGTAGATTACCTTTCCTGCCCAGTCGTGCATACTCTTTTATTCCTTTTGTACAAGTTTTCTGCATTTGCTTACAATGGGATCACTCGATCATCATTTTTTCTGCATAACCAACACTTGCTATTCTGTTGACTATAATTGATTTTCGCTTTGATAATTTTTGCGTTGTTTTGATCTGTTATTAGAAGAGGTTCAGTTTATATCTTGGGATTTCCCTTTCTTTGCTATATCCATGTCTTCACATGAGCAATTTTGTCAGTTTGTCTCTTGAAATCACCATATAGTTGTTTTTCTTCTAATTTATGTTTCCTATTTTTTTATTGTTTTTCTGTCAGTACTTCTTTTGCCAATGTTGATACTGGCTGCTCTAATGCAGCTTTCTTTGCTCTTTTTAATGTTGTTTTCGAGACCTAGTATTGATGTATTCACGAAATCCTCAATGCTGGCTACTCCTCTTTCTCCTTCCTTCCTTGGCATATAGGATCTGTCCATGTTATCTCTCATATGTAAAACCTTGCGCATCGTAATCAATTTTCTTGTCCCTTGGTATATTTATATGAGATCCTCTTTTGTCTATTTTAAGAAAGGTCTTGAGTATCTTATAAGGGGGACTACCAAGGTGTATATCCCTTTAACGACAAGATTTCTGCGGCAGTGCTTGGTTTTGAGAAGCTTTCTCGTTCGCCTTAGGTATTCTTTTCTTATTTTTTCGCCATTGCTATTCGTTATAGCAATGATGCATCTTAATTACATATTTAGGAAGTACAATAGGAACGAGAGATTTACAAAATGACAAGAAATGTTAAATAACCATATGCACGTTGATGAAAGAAAGGTATTTGCAAAAAATGAAAATGAACTAGAGACCCTGATATAAACAATAAGAATGTACAGCCAGGATATAGGAATGGAATTTGGCATAGAAAAAACGTGCCCTGATAATAATGAAATGAGGTAAAAGAGAAGCAACTGAACGAATAGAACAGCTAAATCAGAACTTTTTGAGAGAAGGAAAACTACAAGTATTTGGAAATATTTGAAGTGAACACTATCAAACAAACGGAAATAAAAAAAGAAAATAAATAAAGAAAGAAAGAAAGAAAGAAAGAAGAAAAAGAAGAGAAAGAAAAGAAAAAGTACTTCGGGAGAACGAGACAGCATCTGAAAGCAAGTTCTGCGACTGAAATCTCAAGAAATTAATAAACACCTGAACAGTTCACCCGTTATGATACTGTGGTCTAGATAATCTCTTTTCTTTCTCTGATTTCCAATTCCTCCTGTCTCTTTTCCTGATAATCCATGAATTATGAGTAAAAATCGTCATATCGTATTCCCTAGCTGCTACAGATATTAAGTAAAATCTTTTATTTTTAGCTCTCTGATATTATTTCCCTCCTTGCGAGATTTTCTCATCAGCGTTAGCTGGTGGTCTTTTATTAGATACTGAGAGACAAGTCTCCTCAAATCTCCAGTACTCTTCTCAGGATTCAAGCCGATCTTATCAATAATGTAGTCTGGATTGTTTTTATTTTATCTCTGATTTCCAATCACTTTGAGAAAGTTCTTAGCTCACCAGCGGTAACTAATGACTCATCTTTGATATCAAGTGACAGCTGGTCTTCTCATAGCTCCAGCTCTCTCATTATTTTTTTGCTGAATATAGTAATGCTGCTATTTGGATAGTTTTGATTCTTCCTTGATTTTCCAATTATTTCAACCTCTTTAAAGAATAATTGGAATCATTCCAAGTGTTCTTGTAAGGATTGATACGAATGACATATTTTTTTTTTTTTACTTTTCTTACAAGGTTTATATTTTTCTTCCGTTTGTTATTCTCTTTCAGTTTAATTCTCTGATCTTTTGAAACAATACGATTTAATATTTGACTGATTTAAAAAAAATCATATTCCTTTTTTAGAGGAGTTACGTTTTACAATGATCCTTTTGTTTGAGTTTCAAATGTCCAAAGATTTGTGCTTTCTTCTCTACATCTCAACATATTTGTTTTGTTTTTTAATGATCAAATCTCACTTCTTTGCACAATTCCCAGTAGATAGTTGTTCCTACACAACCAAGTCACTTTTCAAACCCCTTTAAGCTAATTTTCTTATTTTTCATGTTATAATTTTATTTCTGTATATTGCTGTCGAAACCTTTGCTCTTCTGGTTTTATTTGTTTTGCTCTAAATAGTAATAGTCTTAATCCACTTGTTCTGAACTGAAATGAATAGAGATTTCCTTTTTCTATCCAAGTATCCTCGAGGCAAAATTTGTCTATGCCATTTACAAATCTTTCAGTTAAAAATTTTTTTTCAAGTTTTATTATTGCAATCATCAGCATTATGAAAAGAAACTTTGAACAAATAATGCTGATGACTATGAGAGGATTGAACGTTTTCAGATTTAAAAGATAACTGCATTATGAATATTAGTCATAGAGAATCTTATGAAAGCAACTTTTTATTTTTATTTTGATGATTATGAAGAGAAAAGAGGAACAGACCTTGGCAGCAATTCTTTATGGATATATTTTTTATAGAAAGCAAAAAAAGAAAAAAAATTCGCATTCATAGTCATATCCTTATCATCATCGTCATTATTATTATTAATATCATTATTATTAATATCATTATTATCATTTTATTCATCTAAATGTTGAATCATAATGATCAGCTAATAAAAATACCATTATCCTAAGTCACAATTAAATACCAACAATCACCATTATTGTGAAAATGACAATTACTGGTAACTAATTGACTTATTTATCGATTATTTGATTGACTTTTCAATATACATACCAAATCCGTAGGCATTATTGATTTTTTATTTAAAAGAAAATTTCTATCACCACGTACTTTTAGATGCATATATATATACATACATATATATATATATATATACATATATATATATATATATATATATATATATATATATATATATATAATTGTCCAACTGTAAAGAGTTATTTATTATTCCGCATTCGTAAAAGAGATTCAGTGATTAATACTTGATTTTATGGAAAGTAATAATAATTGATAGTGCGATCCATATGACCTTTCACCTTTATTTGTGACGAATCATAAAAATGAAAATGATAGAGTGCAAGACACGAGGGAAAAATCTAACTATGGCAAGGATTGACGGCAAAAAGGCACATGATATGATCCCGCAAAAATTGATAATAAACTGCCTCAAAATGTGCAAGACATCAGAGGAAGTCATAAAGTTTATAGTGAAAACATGAAAACCGGGAGAGCGGAATTAACAGCTGGAGAGAAAAGCTAAGCAAAAGTGAAGATCTAGAGAAGTATATTCCAGATAGATGCACTATCACCATTACTATTTGTAATAGCGATGATGCTGTTATATAAACTTAGTAAATAGCAAGAAAAGATCAATCACCATATGTAGATGGACGACATCAAACTATTTGCCAAAAACGAAAAAGAAATGGAAACTGTAATACACATTGTGAGAACATACAGTCATGACATAGGGATGGGATTTGGCATAGAAAAATGCTCCTTGCTTATAATGAAATGCGGGAATCGAACAACTAAATCAAGAAAAAATTAGATCGTTCGGAGAAAAGGAAACTTACAAATACTTGGGAATATTGGAAGCTGACATCATCAAAAACTGGAAATGAAAGAAAAAAATCAAAGAAGACTATCTCAGGAGAACGAGAAAACTATCCCCCTCATAAGATACTAGGGACCATTCTTGATGTAGACCAGAAAAGACCTTAAACATATGGATCAGAGAACAGGAAAACCAATGACTACGCATAAGGCCTTGCAACCCAGACATGATGTTGGCAGATTACATGTGTCAAGAAAAGGAGGAAGAGAACTTGCCAGCATTGAAAACAGCGTTGACACATGGGTACAACGATTCGATGACTACATAGAAAAACGCGGGAAGGACTGATGACAGCTACCAGAAACACTACTGACAACACGAAGATCAAATGAAATAACCAGAAAATGAAAATGGGAAGAAAAATCAATTCTGTGGACGTTTAAAGTGACTAATAAGTGACATTTGACACGAGAAAACGAGGAGGTGGCTAAGAAAAGGAAACCTTAAGAGAGAAACTGAATCTCTTCTAATAGTAACTCAAAAGAACGCCATAAGAATCAGTCATATCAAAGCAAGAATAGATAAGACGTAACAAAACAGCACTGAGATGAAACAATCTATCACATAATAAGCAAATGCAGCAAATTAGTACAGAAATATAAGACTAGACACGACTGCGTGGGCAAGGTGATTCACAGGGAATTGTACAGGAAATTTGAATTTGATCATACGAACAAGTGGTATATACAAGACCCAATCCTGGAGAATCATACGCCCAAACTCTTCTGAGATTTTGAGATACAAACCGATCGCCACGGCCAGATGATCAGACCAAGTGATAATAAGAAAAAGAGAACTTAGTGAACTGGCTGACCACAGAATGAAATTAAAAGAAAGCGAAAAGAAAGATAAGTACTTTGACTTTGATAGAGAGCTGAAAAAACTGTGGAACGTGAAAGTGACGGTGACATAAATAGTAACTTATTCTCCCAAGATGGTCACGTAAGGATTGATACAGGGACTGGAGGATTTGGAAATAAGAGGATGAATATAGACCTTCTAAACAACAAAATCATTAAGTTCGGCCAGAATACTGAGATAAGTCCAGGAGACTCGAGGGGACTTGTTGTCACTCAAGCTCTGGTGAAAAACCATCTGCAAACGCTGGTGGGAAATACTCTTAAAATAGTAAAATACTAATACAAAGTGCTATAAATAGAAATTTAAAAAGTGAGGTACCTTAAAACTGCCATCGTGCTCGTAAGATTAGAGAATGATAAAGAAAGGGACGTATACAGTGACACGTATAAGTATTGGATACATGTTATGTTCTGTTATAACTCTAGTTGATGTTCGCGATTTTGCCTGATATTTGGTAAGTAATATCTCGTAAAGTTGTTTGTGGAAGGAAAATTAAAAACTCATGGTTGAATCTTTTTTTTTTATCAAAGTTCAAAATTACCCTATGCAAAAGTATTGGATACATGACACTTTTTACAAATTTCCAATCGAAAATTTGTATTTTAAGACTTTAAATATTTAAATTTTCGATAGTATTGGAATGTTATCTCTGACCAATCAGAGAAGCACACAATCTTTTACAAGATAGTGCTACTAAACATCTGACTATTTGATGTTCATTTCGCAATTCAAGGATTAAAAATAGCAAAAACTAAAGAATTATTCAGAAATATGCGAGATATAATCATTGAATGTCACAAAGGAGGACAAGGTTACCGAAAAATTTGCAAAGAAATGAATCTAGCACTAAGTGCAGTAGGAAATATCATCAGAAAGTATAAACAGTATGGCGATGGTACAGCAAACCTTCCAAGAAATGGAAGACCGAGAAAAATCAATGAGTGTACTTCAAGGTTGATCAGCTGAAATTAGAACTGATCTTGAGGGTGCTGGAATTAAGGTAAGTAAGGATACCATTAGCAGAGATTTATATCATCCAGTCTTTCATTCAAGATCATCATGAAAAGGGCCTTTACTGAAAACCAAAACATGTCAAAGACCGATTATAGTTTATGGAAACTTATGAAAAGAAAGATATGCAGTTTTGGAAAAAGGGAATCTGGTCGGATGAAACGAACTATTCGGAAGGAACACAGCGACAAATGTTTGGCGAAAAAATGTCACTGCCTTCAAGAAGCACAATACCATCCCCACAGTTAAGTTTGGGGGTGGTTCCATTATGAGGATGCTTTTCATCCAAGGTCACTGGTGAGTTACAAGATATCCATGGTAGAATGAATGGTAGCATGTACATGGAGATTCTAGAGAAAAACCTTCAGAAATCTGCAACTTCTTGAGGACATGGTCGGAATTTCGTGCTTTAACACGACAATGATCCCAAACATACCGAAAAACTTACAAAGGAATGGTTTGAAAATAATGGTATTAGTACTCTCAATTGGCCAAGTCAGTCTCCTGACTTGAATCCAATTGAGAATTTGTGGAATACTTTGAATGTTAAAGTTCATAAGCGGAATCCACAAAATATCAAGCAATTAGAGGAATTATGCAAAGAAGAACGGGGAAAAGTAACGCTGGATCAGAGTGGAAAACTTGTGGCCAACTATAGAAAGCGACTGGAAAGCAGTGAAATAAAACAGAGGCTACGCAACAAAATATTAAATTGATGAATCCAATACTTTTGCATAAGGTAATTTTGAACTTTGGTTGAAAAAATGGATTCAACCATGAGTTTTTAATTTTTAATTTTTTTATTACTTATCAAATATCAGGCAAAATGGCGAACATAAACTAGAGTTATAACAGAAAATAACATGTATCCAATACTTATGGGTGTTACTGTAGACATATTAACAAGGTACCTGGCAGTCCTAGCTTATATCAAATACCAAAAAGTTGTAATTTAAGGGACTGCTAATCTCCTTAAGAGTGTACTGTCAATGTGGCTGAAAAAATAACACTCAAAGGTGATAGCAAAAAATAAATATAGGTCTTGGGTGAAGGATTATAAGAAACCAAGAGTAAAGCTGAAAACTAAATAATAAAAGAGGATGAGGACTTGCTTTCATTGAACATATCGTGAATGCATCAATATGAGGACTGAAAAACTACATTAAAAAGTACAAAGAAAGACTAATCAGAGAGGCCTATAACAGCACTGACAATATAAGGATAAATAGAACAGCAACAAAGGCTAGGAAACAGAAATGGGAAGAAAAACAACTGAATAGATTTCAAGCGTCAAACTGTTGAAATCTCACGTGAGAAGATCTGGAAATGGGTACTAAACGGATAACTCAAGAGAGAAAGTAAATGTCTTCTGACAGTAGCTGAAAACAACACTACAAGGACCGATTACATTAAAGTAAAAATCGATAATACGCAACAGAATAGCAAGTGTAGATTATAATCATATAATAAACGAATGTAGCAAACTAGTCCAAATGAATATGAGTAGACACGATTGGATGGGAAAGGTTAATAGCTCGGAATTGTGTAAGAAATTTAAATTTGACCATATTATCAAACGGGACATGCTCAAACCAAAACCTATCCTGAAGAATGAGACGCGTAACTTTTTTTTTGATTTTGAGATACAAACAAATCACCTAACGAGTGGATCACTTGGTGAAAATCAAGGAAAGCAAAAAGAGACCCAAGTACATAGACCTTGCCAAAAAACAACGAAAAGTGTGGAAAATGAGGGTGACGGTAATGCCGATTGTATTTGGCGCGTTTTGAACAGTCCCTAAAGGCTTGGAAAGGAGGTTGGAAGAGTTGGTAATCAGAGGACGAATCAAGACGATCCAAACTACTGAATTGCAAAGATCGATCAGAATACAAAAACGACTGGTGGAGATCGAATTGTAGTTAGTGCGTTAGGAAGATTTCCAAGGGACATGGAAAGAAGACTAGAAGAATTGGAGATCAATGGAATGATCGAGACTATGCAGTCCACAGCTTGGTTAAGATTGACTAAAATACTGCGAAGAGTCCAAGAGACTTGAGGAGACTTGCTGTCACTCAGACTCCAATGATAGATCACCAGCTAACACTGATGTAAAAATCTCGCAAGGCGTGAAATTTTACCAGAGAGCTGAAAAAAAAAAACTGTGGAACATGAAGGTGATTGAGAGGGACGCTCTTGGAACAGTATCCAATTGCCTCGAAAAGTTATAGGAGGAATTGGAAATCAGCAGTAGAATGGAGACCATCCAGACTACAGTATTTTTAAGATCGGCTAGAATACTTAGAAGAATTCTAGTGACCTAAGGAAACCTGAAGAGACCAGAGGAAATCTGCTATCACTCAGACTCCAGTGAAAAAACATCAGTTACAGTTGGAGTGAAACACTCGAAACGAATAAATTACTACAACTTCTACTACTACTAATGATAATAATAACAATAATAATGATAAAGTATTTGAATCATCATTATCATCATCAACGTTAAATAATTATACTAATAATAACTTTGCTTTCAGAGTAAATATGCTAATCATTAATAAAACATTAATTTTTCAAATTTTCAATAATCAATGGCATCGTCTAAAAAGTTTTTTTTGTCTTTATCGTTTCAACCAACACAACCAATCAGAGAAATAGTGGATTGTTAGCATTCATAATAACCATGGTTTCATTCTAACAATATTGCAATTTCTTAACAATAAAAAGGCTCTTCTATCAACACTATTGCTATATTAATCCCACTGTAATTCTTATCGCCTCCACGGCTAGGATCATCCTAGGCAATTATCTATAATCCTGAACGGGTATGTCATTGTTATCCCCACTATAATCATGACAATAACCACCGGTAATATCATAATTATCCCCACCATCACCACCATCACTACTATGATAATCATGGTAGTATGATGATAATCACTTTCACCAAAATATCACCATGATCATCTACAGTTATATCTCTACTACCCCCACGCCACCAATTACCAGTAATATCATTATTATCCCCATCAGTTGCATCACTATGATGATCTTGTTAATATCATTATTATCACTACCATTCTACCATCACAATAACCACCATTATCATCACCGCCACAATACTGTCACCACCACCACCATCACCACCATTTCTTCTAGCGTCATAACCGCTCGTCTTATCATATCACCACAACCTGCATCCTAACCAGCATTACCCCCACCCATATTTACCTTAACCATCAACTTCATTACTACCACTATCATAAATATCATCATCCTAGATAAATTCTACCATCACCATCATCGTCATCACCTCGTCCACCATCATCATCATCATTGCCATGAAGTCATCCACCATCATCATCGTCATAACATCTACAATTCCTACAACCATCACTGCTAAAGGTTAACGTCATCATTTGAATAATGTCTCACTAAAATGTACTTCTGTATCATTATTATCATAATTGGGAAAGGCGTAATTATCAGAATTGCAATTAGAATTGTATCTTTGACTTATACATCTCCTACCTCTTTTAAGATTTTACTCTCCCCACTCCTCATAATCATAATCATTTCTCACAGGAGAAACGTCAGCGTCTATACTAACCACCCCCATTTATCATTACCATCCCCCCCGTCTCTCTACATCCTTTAAAAGCATCATCGTTATCACTACCATCATCAGAGGAAAGTAACGCCGGTGATGACATTCTCTTCATGTGCTTTCCTTTGATTCTGGATCAACGGCTTTTACAATTCAGAATGCTGTTAAGCGGCAAACAGTGTCTTAGATAAACAGTCAGCAAACGAACGCAAACACCACAACTTGTCTTTCAACATTGTCGTCATTATCATCAACAACAATATTATAAGGAACTTAGAATCGTCATAAATGGTGATTAGTCAACTGCCGCTTCCCGTGTGCAGTCTACATTCTACACACATAAACAATGAATAAATAAATAAATGAATAAATGAATAATAATAATAATAATAATAATAATAGGATGGGCTTGGTTACAAGCATATTTAGGTAAATGTGCTTTGTGCTAGTCTCTTTTTTCTACTTATAGTTTTCTTGAAACTTCAACAAGAAAAAAGAATAATTTTGATTAGTGTCAATAGAGAAATTTAAAGTTTTAAATCCATATTTCAAAAAATTCTCTTTTTAAAAGTGTATATGTAAAACTCGCAGAATTGCGTGTTCGAAATATCTTTTAACTACAGAAGTATTTTTGCAAATCTGCTCTTTCCCAAAACACATTACCAATTTTTTATCTTCTTTTTACTTGGAAAACAGTGTTAACTTTTATTCTGAAACATGTTTTATGTTTATTTCTTCTTTTCTTTTTTTACAAAATATAGAATAAACCGAAAATAGAATGGCAACACAATCAAAATGCATTGTCTGAAGTTGGCGCAATGTGAAAAGTTCACTTGGTTTATTGAGGAAAAACAGGGCAATTTTTAAAAGCGATAGTTTTTGATATTTTGGTTTCAGCTTTTTTTTCACGGTTTTGTCATTATTCCGACAATTTCATAATTGTATCCTTCGAGAACTTTATGTCTTTCATATGAAACAATTGCTCTTGGTGCTTTTTGCAGTTTTTTAGTTTTATATTTTTCCTTTAAAAGAATTCTGTAAAAACTGAAATTAAAGGTGACACAAAGATGCAATATTTGATGAATATGGAAAATGAATGAAAACATCCAAGCCGAAATGTAAAATATTTGCCGGGTCACCAAATGAACATCCTGTCTATCTTCACACTGATGGAATATTAATCGATATTTTTCTCAAATAATTCTGAATATTTTTGTTGATTGATGCCTTAAATTAGTCTGACTGAAAACAGTACTTGTTCAAATCACTCGTTTACTTCTGTGGAAGGATATCTAAGTAGAAGAATCTCATCAAGTTCCATTTTCTTTGAATGAAAGCTGGCATTTGGCGCAGTTAGTATTATTGGTTCATTTCAAATTTCCACATTTTTTAAATATTCTTTGTTGCTGCAAAATGTCCCCTTTTAATTGATTGTTACAATTTATTAAAGAAATCAATGAGGTCCAATTTTTTCCCTTTTATGAAATCCGATCCAAATCATTTTCAATTTTTAGTTAGTTGGTTATCTTCTAAATCGTAACATGTTGGATATTTTCAAATAACGTATTGATTCAACTTCAACGAGTCTTCTCAACAATAAAACATCATTCGGTGAGAAATTTTCAGTATATAAAACGAATTCGATCATTCACAGTAGCCATTAACTACACCTGTCGACTCTTTGGAGATCATAGGATCGCAGTTTCACGTTCGTCTTTGGTTGTTTGGCGTTTTTTTACGGCAATTAGGATTTGCAACCCTATGTTCATTTTCTTTTCAACATAAAGCTGTTTTTCTCCTATAATAATTAAAAATAAAAACTTGTCGGCATTGTTATTTTATCTATAGCAGTAAGGGAGATAAGAAATGGATGCCTCTCCAAAGGGGTTTAGTGCGAAAAGAAAATTAACAATCTTAGCTGGGATTTGAACTCTACTTTCCAATTTACTTTTCCGTTACATTAACCTCCCGGTTAACCCAACCACTCTTGATCTTTTGCATAAACAAAACAAACTAATTTTCTTGTTTTTCAGTTGTATTTCGCTCCTATTTGAATAAAAATAAAATGTATAAAGTGTCAAAAATATTTTCTTTTATTTCTTCCATCTTCAATATCAGTGTACAAATAAAAAAAACAACCAATTTTGACCAAATGAAAACCTGAACACTGATATGACAGTTGTCTCAATATCAAAAGTATCTCGGTCGTTCATGTCGACATTCAGAAAACGGTACCAAATGCGATATGTGCCTGAAGAAGGTCATGGAATACAACAACTGAAACATTGTAATTATATTAATCGAAAGGAGGACATTAGTTTGAGTAAATTAGGCTCAAGTAGCTTTTATAGGAAATCATATTGTATCTAATTTAAATAGGCTTTAAGAAATACGCCACCCCTAATTTTTAATATTTTAAAGACGTCTCTAAGCAAACTAATGTTTCTTTGCCTCGTGATCTGAGGTAGATTTTTGGAGCATACATTTAATAATCAAAGCAAAAGTAAAATGAATATTCTTTTGTAGAATTTGAATTTGAGCCAATTTGTCTGATTCATATTCGTTAAATTACGTCACAGTTGAAATGGTACTGAATCAATTCGATTAAAAGACTAAGTAAAATATAAATGCAGCTCAACGTAAGGAGTTTTGAGAGGGCAGTATTAAAATCTTTAACCTCTTTACTTTGGTAAACACCTTTACAATGTCTGTTTATAATTACACTTAAATATCGTCTTCCTGTAAGTGAATGGAGGTAATCATCATCTTTTATTTTTACAAAGAGTATCAGCGTTTCATTTTAAATTAATTTTCTCTCTGCCCGTAGGAAAGAAAAATCTAAAAAACTGAAAAAGAAGAGGAAATAAAGAAAAAAGAGAAAAAGTAAAAAGAAAATGAAAAACAAAAAAGTCATTTTCTTGATTCGAATGAATCTTGATCGTTGTCATATTTTGTGATATGGAACACAGCGTGTTTTTTATAAAGCTTAACTCTGTGAACCTTTCCCTTATTATGACTCGAACACTCAGGACTAGTTTTGAAAAGAAATCTATAAACAATTTGTTCTTTGACATATTCTTCATGGATTTTTTTCAATTCTTCCACCACAAGCAGAATATGACACAAGGACAATTTATAAACGGGGTAAGGTTGGTTTTTCCGTCCCCTAGAATAGTTGTCTTACCAAATCTAGAGAACGCAATCTGCCCTATTACTTACCCATACAAATC
The DNA here is from genome assembly GCA_963585895.1 of Sepioteuthis lessoniana. Classification (NCBI taxonomy): domain Eukaryota; kingdom Metazoa; phylum Mollusca; class Cephalopoda; order Myopsida; family Loliginidae; genus Sepioteuthis; species Sepioteuthis lessoniana. The sequence continues at coordinate 131,315,441 of OY757910.1, forward strand.
TTTCATAAATTGTTTGCTGGTTATGAATTTACCACCGTTGTTTAAAAGCAAACGCCGTATATATTCATCTATTTCCAGACCTTTGGTTTATAATAGAAAAAAAAAAAAAATTAATTCATTGAATTAAGTCACAAGTTATTTAAGATCCCCTTCAATGTGTTTGAATTTCAGTCTTATAAAATCCTTTTGATATTTTGGTCAATGTTAAATGTTTGACTAAAAATTAGGTGTACATAACCCATCCGTTACACGAGTATATACGATACCTGTTTTTCCGGGGCCAATAGAAGAGTGTCGCTTTACAATTTTTCTCCTCTCACTTAACCCAAGTGACCTTATCTCATAATAAACTTATCTGAGTCAATATCTGGAACCATCTTTTTTAATAATCGCTTGTTTCAGCCAAATTTGGTTCAAGAATATCGTGATACAACAGCCGCAAGATTGTTATGAGTATGAAAACATACCTAAGAATTTAAAATCAGAAATTTAGCCTTTAACTAAATTTGAACCCGGAATGCTGGCGCCTGAAGAAGAAAAGAAGAGAAAATAAAGACAATAAAATAAAGATGCTAATCGGCGAATATATAGAGAAAAACAACAACACCAACAACAACCACAACAACATCAACAACCCTGCAGTTTAGCAAACAACTAGAAGGCTTGCTTTCTGACCTATTTACGCTCACTGATCTGAGAGTGTGAGCGCTAAAGTCTTTTTAATCAAGACAGGGAAAAAGAAGTCTTAACCGTTTCATCAGAGTTTTGAAACAAGAAGAGAATGTTATGTAAGAATTGCACACACATATTCAGACTGAACATAATTCGTTGTATCTCAGACAGATTGCATTTCACAGTTTGTTTATTCTATAATGAAAATAACAAATGAATAATCTTTGAAACGAAAAAAGGAAACATTCTTATTCTTCCTCTAAAAAGTATTTGAACGTTCGTACTACACACCAAATCTGCCTCTATGGCTTGGAACATGACCTCGGAATCCACAGTTTTTGGCCTACCTGTCATTTCCTGATTGTCAACGTTCTTGAAACCAGAGCAAAACTTTCTTTAACCATCAGCTACTGTGATCAACCGCGCCTTTATTGTTAGTCTAATAAAAGTTTTGTTAGCTTCCGTGGTGTTATGGCCCAGTTCGAACTTATAAAACCTAACTCTCCGAATTAGACTACATTGCTTGTTCATCTGTGTGGCTTTCAACTATTACATAGAATGAAGTAATGGGCAATATATCACAGCACCAAGTACTATGATACTACCAGCGATAGTGGCTACCCATTAACAGCTTGAACTACTTCACTTGATACGAGGTGCAAACGATGTTTCCAGACTTTTTTCGTATGGGTACTTTTATTGATAGTACACACATGAAACTCTAGTCCCCTTCGAAGTAATCTCCTCCGGCTGCAATGCACTTGTTGTACCGTTACAACAACTTCTGAAATGCCCCATGGAAGTCCTCTTGTGTGAGCGTGTCAATGACCTTCGTCACAGCCTCTTTCATCTCATCAATTATCTCATAACGACAGCCTCTGAACTTAGGGAATAAGCAAAAGTCACAGGGAGCAAGGTCTGGACAATAGGGAGGCTGAGGAACTGTCTTGATGCCCATCTTGCTCAAATAGTCTGTGACAAGGATGGAGTTGTGGACTGGTGCATTGTCCTGCAGGAAATGCCACTGACCCGATTTGAAGAGTTCTGGCCTCTTCCCAAGGAATCTCTTCCTGAACTCCCTTAAAACCTCAACATAGTAACCCTAACCCTTTGGCCAATCAACTGTGGTGTATTGACTTCCTTACACCTCCCACACCTCTCATCATCCCTCATAGACTCCCTGCCTTCATTGAATCTTTTATGCCACTCAAAGACTCGTGCTCGATTCATGCAAGATGCTCCAAAAGCAGTCTGAAGCATTCCATACGTTTCTGTGGCGGCATTCTTTCCAAGTTTCAAACAGAATTTTATTTCATATCGTTCTTCTAAAGTGTCAGATTGCATTTCTGAAAATCACCAGCTGTGACAATCAGGTTTTAGTAGTGTGTATTCCAATTGCTACTGTAGCTGTTCATTTAAACCTGGAATCATAAAAATTGGTCAGTCATCTTATAAGATGTATAGGAATAACATAGTAAATTGTAAAGAGTCTACCACAATTTTAAATGCCCATACGAAAAAAGTCTGGAAACTTATCGTATGCACCTTGTATAGAACCCGTAAAATAGCACGTAGCAAAATATTGCAAAATTTTTGTCATCCAAATATAAAGCCAGTTGTAAACAAATAAAAGAAAGAATATTGTGATAAACTTTTAAAATAGAAAGGGTTTGCTTGCCTTGAAAATAAGCATCGAAAATATTCGATATCAACTCGGCTTGAACATTTATCTTTGACGCAAGTCAGAAAGACGTAACTATCCCATTTATCAACATCTAATATACAAAATTCTTGGGAATTTCTTATAGAAATTAAATTTTAATCTAATTCCTTCTTCCTAAATAATTTTCTCTTTCTCTAAAAAACAAGAAAATGAAGATTTATTTATCAGAAAAGAAAGAAAAAAAAAATGAAAAGAAATATTAAAAGACCTTTCACCCAATATTTCTTAGATTCTTGAAAATTATTGGAATCCACAATTTTATCCAAAATTTCATTCCATTTCAGGAATGTTGAAAATGGTTCTAAAAGACAAATTTGAAAGATATAAATCAGACTTCAAGATTTGAATTTATTTTCAAAATTAAAATGATATGACAATTATTTTAGTAATAAGACAATAATTTTAGAATTTGAATATTACGATTGATTATTAAAAAATTAAATATAAAAATTTAAACATTTTAAATCATTTAAAAAATTTATTTGTTGACGAAAGCCTGTAAAAAAATAAATTTATCAAAAAACATTGAATAAAACAAAACATTTCTTAAATTCTGGAGCAGAAGAGGAGGCAAAAATTAAGACTTGAAGTGAATATTTATTTCCTTTCGTCAGATCTGGTTAAAATTTTTAATCATTGGTATTCGGTCACTGTCTTTGACAACATATAACATAGTAGTTAACACGTGACTTATGTCTTACGTTATGTGGTCTGTTTGCAATTTTCCTTTTGGTATAAAGCTGCAAGTATATATTTACCCAACCCCTCCGCCACGAGCAAGACGTGTCACAAAGTTAATTCTGAAGCGGAGTAAAGCTAGGTTGGATTCCGAGTTGTTTTACAAAGGCTAAAAACCTGTATTTGCTGGGGAGAGGGAAATAGATGGATTCATGCCTTTCATAAGGGCGTTAGTGTAAAGTAAAACGCAAATATCCTCGTCCAGGATTTGAACTCTGGTCGCTGATTCACTTCCTACGACGATTACCGTTACGCTAAGTGCGCAATGTGGAGCTGTTACGTGGCATGCTATAGAGAGAGAGAGAGTGAATGGGGGGTCAATACCCTTACCCCTCTTTATTTGAATCCACAGGCATTAAGAAAGATCGGATAACAGGGACCGACTGTTAAAGTGATAGGGGAGAGAAAGGGTAAGCTTACTACCCTTTGCACTTTAGTCTGTTGAAACTAAAGAAGTCAAGGTCAATCGGGTGGCGTGATTCAGTGAGGTCGTGAAAATTGAATGGTTGGTCGACAAAATCTTCGCCCAAAAAGGCTGGCACGCGTTAGAGAAATTTGCTGAAGAATCTTCAGTTTGAACAAAACCAGCATTGCAACAAAATTGCTGAGTTCAGCCAGCTCCGGGAAAAGATGGCTTACCCGTAAAAAGAGAGAAAATCTGAGAAATACAAGTACAGCTCAAACCGTTTTCCTTTTCCAAATCTTAAATATTGTAAAGGTGTATGTATAAAAAAAACTGTAAATGTTCTATTTCACTAAAAGTTAAAATTATTGAATGAACATTGCTACAAGCCTCAGTCTGACGGCTAAGACACTTTTACTCAAGTAGGAGAAAAAGAAAGAGAGAAAAAAGAGAAAGAAGAAAAAGGACTGTTGAGAGACATTTTTGTTTGACGTTTTCCTGTTGGCTTAATATTGCCGGTATTTTAAAAAGAAAAGAGAAAAGAAAAAAAAAAAAAGAACTGTTTCTTAAATCTTATTATTATTTGTTTGATCGTCGCATATCAAAATTTTGTTATATTTTAAATGCACTCTTGTGTTGAAATGTTTTGATTGTGTTCTTTCCTCTGTTGATTTGACTTCTTTTGACATGTATCTTGTCTCGGCCTCATACCGCTTTCATTAACTCTCGCTAAACGTCTTATTGCCTCCTTAAACATTTCAAGAGGATTTGGAAATCTGTCAACAGTTAATATTATCTAACTTAGAAGTTCGTTCCTCCGTGATATGAGAGGGTAGGAGGACAAAGGACTTGGTGGTGTATGTGAAAGTGAATCGGCACCCCCTTACCGACGTCTGAGACCAGTCTAACCTCGAATTAGCATCCACATTATTTGTTTGTTTCTCATACGCCCGAAATAGGAGTCTTGACCGGGATTTATTTTGTGGAGTGTCAAGTGCCAGACTGCACTCAGCGATACACATTCAACGTAACAGCCTTCTACAGAGGACAATGACCGAGATATCGATCTTTTGAGGTCAGAGTAGAATATAACGTCACAGGGGCAAACGGAGAGAATCAACTTCCCTATTCTGTTGTAATTGGCTTTCGAGATTGGTATAAATCACCACAGATGTCTTTTACTTTTAATACTTACCAGTAGTAAGTAATAATAGAATGAAAAATCTGAATTAATGAATAATTAATTAAGATTTGGATTTAGCGTAAATGATTGGAAAAAAAATACTGGCTTATGATATCAAAACTATTTGTAATGATGGTTACGAAATACATTGATACATCAGTCAACCTCTTGCCTAATAATGAAAAATTCTTTTTATTTCTCGGCACTTTTGTTTTCACTTTTAATACATATGGTGAATATGCTTTACTCAAACCCTCCGCCACGTGAAAGTTACGACACAAGGGCAAATTCTAAGCAGGTTAAAGTTGGTTTAATTTCAGAGTTTTCCTTCTCTTGAACTGATTGCCAAAGGAATACTAAAGAAGCCATTTTGCCGAGGAGTAGAGATGAATTCAGCGTCAAGAGAAACGCATACTACCTCATCCAGGATTTGAACTCAGGTCACCAGTTCTATTTCTTACGACGTTATGGTGAATCTGTAACCCATAGATCTAGCATGGTATAATAAAAATTATATATAAAAATTCAGCTCCTATTTACATGTCAGGCTGCGTACTTATTGATTCATCTTCTTTGAGAGAAACGGAGACATTTCCTCACAATTATCATCATTACCGCAAGTGGTGTCAAACTGTGATCTTTCTGTTTCAAATATATCGTTTTTGGGATATCAGATGAAACAAAGCAATATTTTCAATATATCTAGCTGTAATATTTGTTCATTGTTCAAATTCATTTATTCACCTATTTCTTGATTGAGGGTCTGCTACTTGAATCAGTCTCTGTTAAAAAGACTGGAGGAGTTAAACTAGCCAAAGCACAAAAGAGACACATCTTTAATGACTGGACCGTAAACACCCCCACCACAAAACCCAAAACAAACTGGGATATCTATCTATCTATCTTACGATCAAGTGATGATGAAAGTGCAAGAATCGTCTGAATATATAAGTTGAGTAAAAATTAAAAATAGAAAAGCAGCAGGGCTCGATGGAATTCCCCCAAAAGTATGGAAGACCAGACAATTCGACAACATACTGCTCCGACACTGTAATGCCGTATATAATCAAAACCCGATAGACAGATGGATGAAGGGATGCATCCTCCCTTTCCCTAAAAACGGTGACCTCGGATTAGCCAAGAACTACCGAGGTATAACACTTACATCCTTAGCGGCCAATATATATATACATATATAAAGCCCTACTACACAACCGCATAGAACCCAAAATTGACAACATACTAAAGAAGAACCAAAATGGCTTCCGGAGAAATAGATCCACGACCTCACAAATTTTGACTATCCGTCGAATTCTTGAAGATGTACGTGCAAAAAATCTTCAGGCAACCATATTGTTTGTCGACTTTAGCAAGGCCTTTGACTTCATTCACAGCGGAAAGATGGAGCAAATTCTACTCTCTTACAGCCTACCAAAAGAAACTGTCGCAGCAATAATAATTCTCTGTAGAAAAACCAAGATAAAAGTCTGTTCTCCGGATGGAGAAACTGACTACTTCGACATTGTAGCTGGTGTACGGCAAGGAGACACACTAGCCCTATACCTCTTCATCATCTGTCAAGACTACGTGCTTAGAACATCTATAGATAAAATCAGAGAAAACGATTTCAAGCTAACAAAGGAAAGAATCAGAAGGTACCCCGCAAAAACAATTACCGACGCCGATTACGTCGATGACATAGAGCTTCTGGTAAACATACCCGCCCAAGCCAAAACCCTGCTACATAGTCTGGAACGAGCCACTGCAGGCATTGGCCTCCTTGTCAATGCACACAAAACGGAATATATGTGCTTTAATTAAACAGGCGACATCTCCACACTAAACGGTAACTCTTTGAAACTAGTTGACAAGTTCACCTTACCACCCATCACGAAAACTATCAAAATTAGACGAACCAGACATGCAAAACACTGCTGGAGAGGTAAGGATGAGCTCATAAGTGATGTACACTTGTGGACACATGGCCGAGCAAAGGCAGGGCGACCAGCTCGAACCTACATACAACATCTCTGTGTAGATACGGGGTGTAGCCCTGAAGAACAGCCAGAAGCGATGGACGTTAGGGAGAGGTGGCGAGAGAAGGTCAGGGATATCCGTGTTGATAGCGCGACATGATGATGATGATGAAGTATTCTAAGCGATTAATGAACTTGTACCATAAGAAACAAAATTTAGTTTTTAAATTAATGTGTGTGTGTGTGTGAGAGAGAGAGAAAGAGAGAGAGAGAGAGAGAGAGATGCAGATTTAGAAATGAAGAACATTCTGTGCTCATGAACACAAAAATCTGCGATTACATTTTGATGATAAAATCGTTAAGTTTGGAAATATTCTCATGTGATTATGAAATTCTAATAACGATATTGAAAAATGAAAACAGCGTCTTAATATTTAACAAGTTAGTTTCGAAGAACATTACTTCTGGAGAATAAATTCTATGCTCACTGAGCTCTCTTGTTTGTACAGTGGTGGAAATAAGTATAAGACACCCCATTAAATTCTTAATAATTTTCTTATTACAGCACCAATTCCTCTGAAAATTTGTGTGTGGTACCTAGATCCGATGGTATTAGTATACATATTCGATTTCCACCAAAAAAAATTATTAAGAAAGTTATTAAGAAAAAAACGATTTCAAGGGTGGGAAGAAGAAGTATAAGTCCGTTTTGAAAATTTGTATTTAACAGCAAAATTCTACAAAATTCAATATTTACATTTATTCCCTTTCAATTGTAATACTTCAACACACTTGTTTTGCCTTGAATTGATTAGTTTTCTGAGAGTTTCAGATGGGATTTCATTCCAATACTGTTTAACGCAAGATTTTAAAGTTTCTCTATCTTCAAATTGACGTTTATTTTTGTATATACTCTTCTTGACGAAATTCCCCCCTCAAATTTTCTTTTGGGTTCAAATCTGGAGACTTAGTGGGGCCAGTTAAAAACTTCAATATTATTTTGTTTCGTGAGCTTAGAAGTTTGTATGGTTGTGTTATCCTGTTGAAAATGTCATTATTGCTCTCTAGGCGATTCATTAATCCGAAGACTCACCCAACCCTAACAGGGGTGTGTCCTTCTCGTGGTGTAATGGTTAAAGCGATGGACTGCAGAATCGTAGTAAGCGAGTCCGCACTCCAGTCGCGCTATTATGCTAACTTTTGGGCAAATACCCTTGGGAAAGGTATGAACCCCCTTATCCTCCCAGCTATGGGTTAAATAGTACCACTACTGATATTCTAGGAAAATGGCTTTGGCATTAAATAACCTACAAAGATTGATATGCCATTAAACAAAGAAACCAACCAAACCCTAACAGATCTTCCTCCAAATAGTCTTTTTGAAAACAGATCCTCCTTTCTTATATCATGCCAATAACACTAGGAGCCATCGGGCCCATCCAAATTAAACTTTTTCTCATCAGAAAATACCACAGTTTCCCATTTCTCCTTTCTTTACCCAGTCTACGCGCATCTTCTTGTGTTTAGCAGTTAAAGCAAAATGGCTGCCTGTTTCGATATACGAGATTTGCTGATTCATGGAGAAGTTGACGGACTCTTCTTGGAGTGATGGGTAAATTCGGAGAGTTTTCCAGATTTCTTGAGCTTGATTGTCTTTTAGAAGCTTCTCGAAAAAGTCGACGTCTGGCTGCATTTATAATTTTAGGTGGACGACCTGTACGTTTTCTGGTGCCACACGATTCAGGGTCCTTTAGATAATTTCTCGCAACTGTTCGAGACATCGAAAGTTCTCTTGCAATGAAACTTATAGATTTTCCTTGCAGTTTATTGGTGGAAAGTTGTTATAAAATTGAATATGTATACTAATATCCATCGGATCTGGTTAACACACACAAATCTTCAGAGGAATTTGTGCAGTTATATAAGAATTATTAAGAATTAATTGGGGTGTATTATACTCATTTCCACCACTGTATATATAGAGTTATGATACAACAAAACAGTTTGTCTGTGAATGACAATATATATATATATATAGTAAAGTTGGCGACCTTAGTCGAGAGTGACCCGAAGGCTCCTATTCAATAGCTACTTCACCGAGGTGTAAGGGAGGGCGCTCCTTCATCCCCTTAATTGCTCTACTTTTCTCTTGATCTGTACCTTATAATACTGAGTGTTAAGCAAGGCCGCTCCAAGCACCTTTTTTTGAGTCGTTGGTATGACTCGACCTGGGACTGAACCCTGGTCTCCAGGACCATTGGCGAACACTCTACTCATTTGGCCAATGGCCCGGTTTCCGCATTTCTAAGATTTCCAGCATAAATATTCTTCAAAAGTAAATCCATATTGAAGTAAATCTTCCCATATTAAAAGAATTAACCCAAGAAAAAGTCAATCTTACAGAGCGATCAGTTGTTAAAGTGTGTATACATTTGTTTGGGATATCCCAACTGTTTACCCATATTTGCACGTGGGTGCGTGTGCTCTTTTGCCTTCATGAGTGTAAATGTAACTTTCTCAGAGAGAGAGAGAGAGAGAGAGAGAGAGAGAGTATGTGAACTTTTGTTAGTAGATCAGAGCGTCTTTGTGCTTTTGCACTGAAATCCCCGAGCCAATTTCAAGTGAAACTTACACAAAACCAACTCTTATTGCACACATGGTCTAATAATAACAAACTTTTGAAAGATCGGATTGCTTTAAGTTGCAATAAAACTGCCTCGTTCGTAGTTCTTTTATTTTTCAAGGGGGATAATGTATTTTTTGAACTCATATTAAAAAGCAAAAAACAAAAAAGAAAGACTATCGTCATAGGGTCGACTCACTTCAAACACTAACACCAATATTAATGAAATTATATATAAATTGTGTGAATGATATATTTTTTTAAATTTTTGTTTAGAAGAAGAAACAAACATTTTTGTTTGTTAGAACGGATTTGTGGGAGGAGAAGAAGGAAGAGTTTTACGAAAAGAAAAAAAGTCACTAATTAATGGGCAGATAACTGGCGCCATATTTGCTTGGATCTATTTGGCGTGAAATTCCCAAATCACCTTTCCATAGAACATAAAAGGAAAGAATTATGATTAAAAAGAAAAGAAAATAATCTGAGAAGATTTGAATGAGAGGACAAAAAACAGGAGAATGGTGCGTAAAAATAAATAAATGGCAAATAAATTGGAAAATGAAGAACAAGCAAAGATGAAAAGAGTTTCAAATATTTGCTTAATTTTGAATGTCTCCATTTAAAATAATGCAAGATCAACTGAATTAAAGATGGCGACAAAGATTATAGAAATGAAAAAAAACAACAAAAAAACAAACCAAAAGTGGTAAGGGAAGATAAATAATAAATGATTTTTGTGGTGGTCAAAGGAAAAAGACAGAAAGAAAGGAATAAGGAGAAAAGGAATTAGATATTTGTGCAATAGCAAGTTTGAATGATGGTGAAAAGAAAGGAATTTTGAAGAGAAAAAGTATGAATGGATGGATTAAGAAAAAATCAATCACGGATATCAGAAGAAGAAAGTGAATGACGGGTCTTAAACGAAATGAAAGACGTGTAAAAAATATATATAAGGGTTATCAGAAGAAAATGAATGTTGAGTAAAAGAGAAAAAGAAATTGCATAACGGATATCGGAAATAATGAAATGCTTAAAAATAAATAAAAAAGAATGATCTTAATACAAATTTCGAGAAAGAAGGGCAGAAAAGAAGAAAAAGAAAATAAACAAAACAAAACACAAATCAAAACAATAATTAGCAGAATTTGAGATAAAACTGCAAAAAGTAATTGTTAGAAAATCAGTAAAATGAAAAACAAAAAAGAAGAAAGAGAGAGAGAGAGAGAGAGAGAGAGAGAGAGAGAGAGAGAGGGGGGGGTAATTAAAACACAATAAAAAAGTTTAATGACGGCGTGAAAATTTATTCATTTTTAAAATTATTGATTTTAAAGATCCTTTTTTAAACCCTCACTTATGTACATGATCTAATTTTACTGTTTCTTGTGTGAGTCAATGTCATACGGTGGATTTTGTTCTTGAATACAACAAGGATGATGCTTTTTGTTATTTTATATTTTGATGTATATTTTGAAATAAAATATTATTCAATTATATTCATGTAATAAACGATTTTAAAGTGCGAATATCACTTTACAGTTTATTTCTCTATTCAATCCTGTTTATTTTAAAACCTGAAAATAAAGAAGTGGAAATTGTTTGCAATGTCAATTAAACCTTTGGGGATCGTCAACAAATGTAAAACTGAAGTAGACGCCCTTCTACTATTGACGACAAACAGTTCATTTCTGAAACAAATCGCCACAAAACAATTCGAAGTTTAGTAGAGTTAAAGGTCAACTGTACGAAAGTTGTTTGACACTTGCACCAAACTGGAAAATAAGAAAATCTCTACGAACGGATGCAATAGGAGTTGAAAAAATAAAGATAAGAAATCGCCAATACGAAGTGCGCTCTTTTGGCCAAATGGTATGGATCATATTGTGATATGTGACGATAACTAACGACTGACGACGTTCCCAATCAATGTTGGTTGAAATGAAGCACCATAATATATAAATGATTTCAAAAATTAAAACTGCTTTTTAGTGTTCAACAGGTGGAATCATCCAATAAAACTTCTTGAATCCTGAAGAAACCAGCAAAGCAGAGAATTATTGTTGGAGAATCGTCAAAATACATCAAGAACTGCAAAGTTTACGTTCAGCATTGGACGATCGAATCGGTTGTTTTGTACAACTCTTGATGTCTCGCGAATGAATACATAGAAATTGAACGAAACGGCTGATTGATTGATTTTCAATCTGTCTGGAGTTATTTTATGCTCAGAGGTTAGTTAATATTTATATTTTTGTGTTTCACAAGTTATTTGCACATGGTTATATGTTATCAAGTATTCCTGTCAAATTGAAATACGAGAATGATTCAATAAATAAGGTAAATTTTGTCTTAGAAGATGGCAATAAGCAGTATTATTTGCAAAGAAATCAATAGTGATGACCTTCTTTAATGGCCACCATCAACTGAACTTTTTCTTTACTGGGCTGTCTTTTCAACTCAGAATTCTTGTGGCAAAACAATCTTTAGCCCATCTGTAACTTTTTTTTTTGTTGCTAAAACATGTTTCTCCCTACACATCCTTCACTCAATTACTGAAAATTTGATGACAGACCTTTTTTCAAGCCTGGGACATCCGGTTTGATTTATCAAATTAATCTTTTTGTAAAGATGAGAATAATTTTTGTTATAAACAAATTTCGAACGAACCAGAATTTACTGTTATGGAAAAATAAATTATTTTGACCCCCCCCCCAAAAAAAACAACGACAACAAAAAAGCAACTAAATAAAATGAAATAAAATAAATAAATAAATAAAAATAATATTGCTTGAAAAATCCCCATATTTATTGAATGACTCCCGTAATGTTCAGAAAAATCAATTTGACCCACTATGGAAGCGCCTAACAGATACTATCACTCTGGGTCAGATTGATCCAGAGAGTAATGTCAATAAATGGACTTTTTTCTATAAAGATAATGATTATTCATTGTTAGCAGAGATTCTGTTTCATTTAGTTTAATAGGATTTATTAAAAATAGGTAGATATAAAGCTTAAAATTGTATTTGCACGAAACTAATATATAGTAAAGTTAAGATGACGACCGTAGTCGAGGGCGACCCAAAGGCTCCCTTATCAATAGCTACTACACCGAGGTGCAGGGGAAGGCGCTACTCCTTCTCCCGAATTCCTTCACTTTACCCTTGATACGTACCATATAATGCTGAGTGTTAAGCAAGGAAGTATCAAGTACTATTTTTTAAGTATTTGATATGACTCGACCTGGGATTGAACCCTGATCTACCGGGCCATTGGCGAACACTATACCCACAAGACCGTTGAACCGAATAAACAAAAAAAAAAAAAAAAGAACAAATTTCATGTCGAATCTGTCGCTTTCACCGAGGAATCAGTGATTGGTATTTTGAATAGAAGACGAACAATATTTTATTTCAAAAATAGTTTATCAAATATTTACTGCTGATATTAAAAAAAATTGTAAAATAATATTTCTTTAAAAAAATTGAACTTTTCTCCCCCTTTTAGATTCCCTCAAATTCGTATTTTTCCAATACATTTTGATAACTGAATCATCACAATATGACAGATGGCGCTTGTCCGGCTCTTTAATTAAAGTACTTATATAGATTTTATAATTTGAAATGCCTCACACTAACTAACTGAAATTAATATATATATATATACATATATATATATATATATATATATATATATATATATATATATACATTAATAAAAGTTGATGGTTTGTTAGAAATACAGGTAATTAAGTTGTGCGGAAACTATCAATGCCCGGAAGATATTCTCGTAATTTTTTCACGCCAAGACTTGATACTTTAGGGCAATATGCACACGTTAAATATATGATTTAAGACAAAATAGCAAAATTAATTTAAAATATATGCCCGAAAATTATCTTTAATATGAAAAGAATCAAAATAAATAATAATAATAATAATAATAATAATAATAATAATAATAATACTGAATCAGTTCCAGAAAATGAGACGCTGAAAATTCTCTCGGATTTTGATCACCTAATCTCAGAAAACCAAACCTCGTGTTAACAAGAAAAAAAGAACTTGTCATCTGGTGGATTTTGCCGTTCCAGGGGATCACTGAGAGAAAACAGAAGAAAATGAAAGATAGACAAATACTTAGGCCTTGCCAGAGAACTAAAGAAACTGTAGAACATGGTGGTGACAGTGATACCAATTGTAATTGGTGCACCTGGAACGGTCTCCCAAATCATGTAAAAAGACTCGAGGAATTGGAAATCAGAGAAAGAATCGAGATCATCCAGTTCATAGCATTGTTAAAATCGGCTAGAATACTGAGAAGAGTCCTGGAAACCTGAGGAAACCTGCCGTTACTAATGCAAATCAGAAAAACTTACAAGAAATGAAATAATAATTAAAGTAATAATATGAGACGCAAGAGATTTTCTTCGATTTTGATATACAAATAGATCACTAATCTCGGCCTGACGAACAGACCAAGAGATAATCAACAACAGAGAGAGAGAGAGAGAGAGAGAGAGAGAGAGAGAGAGAGAGAGAGAGAGAGAGAGAGAGAGAGAGAATTTTCCGTCTTGTGAACTTTGCTAGGGAAGCAGTGGAACATGAGGGTGAAGGTAATATCATCAGTTGTTGGTGCACTTGGAACAGTCCCCAAGAGCCTGAAGAAGTGACTGTAGGGATTGGAAACCAGAGGGAGAATAGTAAACATCCAGACTACAGCGTTGTTGAGATTGGCTAGAATACTGAGAAGAGTCCTGGAGTCTACTTCCAGTAACACAGACACCAGTGAAAGACTATTGGCGAACGTCCATGTGAAAAATTTGCAAGGAGGGAAATAATAATAATGATAATAATAATTTAAGTTGTCCTTCATTTAAAAAAAAAATGTCCTCTTGTAAAATACTTGGGACCATTCTTAACGTAGAAGAGGGAGGAACTTAAACAAATGAACCTGAGAACAAAAAAAAAAAATTCATGTCGATCAATAATGCTTAACATCTCAGATGACGTTGACAGACTGTATGTATCAAGAAAAGAAGGAGGAAGAGGACACGCTAGTGCTGAAGATAGCGTCGATGCATCGATACAAAGACTCGAAGACTACATAAGGAAGTGCAGAGGAAGACTGATTACAGAAATTAGAAACAAGATAGACAACACAAACATCAACAGAACAACAATAACTCGAACATAAAAATGGGAAGAAAAACAACTTTACGGATATTTCAAGCGACAAACAAGCGAAACGTCACATGAGAAAGCATGGAAATGGCTAAGAAAGGGAAATCTTAAGAAAGAAACTGAATCTTTTTAAATAGCAGCTCAAAATAACGCCATAAAGGTCAACTATGTCAAAGTAAAAATAGACAAGACCCAACAAAATAGCAGATGTAGGTTATGTGGTGATAGAGACGAAACAATCAATCCTATAATAAGGGAATGCAGTAAGTTAGCGCAGAAAGAGTATAAGACAAGACACGACTGAGTAAGGCACCTCTGATGGTGTAATGGTTAGCAAGCTAGACTAGCAAACCGACAAGCGTGAGTTCGACTCTCACTGAGTGCCCCATTCATACGGCCTTGTGCCATATTTAAACAAATTGCTAAGTAAATTACTATTAGATACAACTGGGTGTGGACGTTGATCCAAAGGGAATTGTGCAAGAAATTTAAATTTGATCATACGAACAAGTGGTATATGCACAACCCAGAATCCGTCCTGGAAAATGAGACGCATAAACCTCACTGGAATTTTGAGATACAAACGGATCACCTAATCTAAACCAAACGACTAGACTTAGAGATAGTTAACAACAACAACAACAGGAAAAAAGAAAGAGAACTTGCCAAATAGTGGAAAACTGAAAAGAGATCAAATAGAAAAATAAGTACCTGGACTTTGCGAAAGAATAGAAAAAAACTATGGAACATGAAGTTAATGGATATACCAGTTGTAATTGGTTCGCTCGGTACAGTCACCAAAGGACTGGGACTGGGACTGGAAGACTTGGAAATAAGAGAACGTGTAGAGACCATCCAAACTACCGCATTATTAAGATAAGCCAGAACACTGAAAAGACTTCTGGAGACTTGAGGAGACTGGCTGTCATTCAAACTTCAGTGGAAGACCATCAGCTATCTTTGGTGTAAAAAACTCTCAATGAAGTAAAATAATAATCATAAATTATCTATATAATCAACAGTGTAACTTTTTGCTCTTTGTTGTTGCTAATCTCTATTTTCAATTAGGATTAGTGCATCGTCCCCGTTCATTCTGCCTAATATCGAATAATCGCTCTCAGAATCAAAGCGTATTTTCCCGGTATACGGACTGGGGTCAGAGCGTTGTATCTGTTCCTCCCTGGATGTGACAAAAATTGGGGCGATCTTGGAATTTCGGTGGTGTGCGAGTGATAATACTTTACATGAACTGCTCTTTAAAGGAATGTTTGGAATATTCTGTCGCCTTCCTAACACTAGTCGCAATTTTTGTCTTTACCTACATGTACACATATTGGTTTGCACATAAAGCTGATTATTATGTGTCCCATTTTGGGGCATTAGTTGAACATCGGATAAGAGTTTAGTAAAATCTCATCAAATAAAAATAATAAGAAATAAATTAAATTAAGATTTAAAAGATTAAAATGATAAACTAAATATTTATACGTCTGTTTTTTTTTCTGATTTATTCTTGGGGAAGTATTAAACTTTATTCTTTTCAAAATAATAACCGCTGATTTACACGGGTACGAATACTACACTTTGATCCTAAGCAGAACTGATGGTCTGTATACATATTGACGGGAACTTTGTCAGTTAATATATTCATTCATTTAATGCCCCTAACATGTTATTATAGTTAGCAAGTTGTATATCCAGACCATTAGTGAGTTTGATTCTAGCTTTGTGCTTCATATATCCAGTCTTGTGGTATAATTAAACTAAGCGTAGTAAATAACTATATTTATTGATTAAAGATTTGTTTAGGCTGACACAAGACCAAAATGCTATACATCAAAAATTGAAATTTATTAAAACCATAAAATGAATGCAATTCAGTTTATTTGCTGTTATTTACTTAGCGTGTCTTTGTTTCATACAACGTTAGACGAGTAGAGCGACTGCGAGGTTCAGCTTCCCCTTCTATCGAGACGAGCTCACAAAATATTGATCTCTGCCGAGTATGTCTCATTGGATTATTGTGTCTATTGTTATTGGTTGTGCTACTAGGAGGAACCCACGGCTCTGGCATTAATATTCCTAAAAATAGATTCTGGAAGGACTTATCTTTATACTAAAAAATATTTTGATACATGAATTTTATTTTATATACAGGCTTCATTACATTATCTATCTATCTATCTATCTATCTATCTATGTTACAAAACACCCTTTTGATAACTACATTTTTCATAAAATAAATTCATAAAGACAACTTCTCACCACAGAACAAACGCAGGATGTTTGAATGTCGCTCTACCTTCAACCTTTAATTTTGTCGCTTTCCCATTATTTTGTCATCCTTTAGTGCTGTATCATGATACTGACCACAATGAGTGTTTGTTGTGCTGTCTCAGAAAAACTGCCTATATATTTCTCAGTAGGGAACAGAAATATTAGTTCCCATTTCCATGAATTATATTATTGAATGAACTTAATGTTTATGTTGAATGTAGCATCTTGGTTGAGTTTGCAATGCCAATCTATCCCTACCAGAATATACGTTTCGCTTTTCTTTCCTATTTCTTTATTCTCAAAATGCGATTTTAGTTCTGGTAAAAGGTAAACATATACAATAAAGATTGCTGTGAAAATTTGGGAATATATTTTGAAACAAATTCAAAACAAACTCAGATATATTTTTAGTTATTTTCAAAAACTTCTCTCTTAATTTTCTCAGTTTGAGACAGTGTCTACAGTTGGAAATATCCAATAAATAAACGGGACCGTCTGTTAGAAATTGATGCATGAGAATAAACACACACACACACACACTCACACACACATATATATATAGGAAGATCATTTCCAAACTTTTTTCATATGGGTACTTTTATTGATAGTACACAGTCCCCTTCGAAGTAGTCTCCTCCGGCTGCAATACACTTGTTCTACCGTTCCAACAACTTCTAGAAGGCTCCATGGAAGTCCTCTCGCGTGAGCGTGTCAATGACCTTCGTCACAGCCTCTTTCATCTCCTCAATTGTCTCATAACGACAGCCTCTGAGCTTAGGGAATAACCAAAAGTCACAGGAAGCAAGATCTCGACTATTGGGAGGCTGAGGAACTGTCTTGATGCCTATCTTGGTTAAATAGTCTGTGACAAGGATGGAGTTGTGTACTGGTGCATTGTCCTGCTGGAAATGCCACTGACCCGATTTGAAGAGTGCTGGCCTCTTCCCAAGGAATCCCTTCCTGATCTCCCTTAAAACCTCAACATAGTAACCCTAACCCTTTGGCCAATCAACTCTGGTGTATTGACTTTCTTACACCTCCCACACCTCTCATCGTCCCTCACAGACTCCCTGCCTTCCTTGAATCTCTTATGCTACTCAAAAACTGATGGTCGATTCATGCAAGATGGTCGAAAAGCAGTCTGAAGCATTCCATACGTTTCTCTGGCATTCTTTCCAAGTTTAAAACAATTTTATAGCATATCGTTCTTCTAAAATGTCCTCACGTCCAGATTACATTTTTGAAATTCACCAGCTGTGACAATCAGATTTAGTAGGGTGTATTCCAATTGCTGCTGTAGCTGTTCATTTGAACCTGAAGTCATAAAAATTTGTCAGTCATCTAAGATGTATAGCAATAACATACTGAATTTTCAAGAATCTACGACAATATTAAATGCCTGTACAAAAAAGTCTGGAAACTTATTGAATGCATCACGTATATATATATATATATATATATATATATATATATATATATATATATATATATATATATGAAGGTAGCAGGAAAAAATATAATCCAAATAGGTGAATATATCATGATGTAAAGTCGACGTTAACGTTTCGGTTTATTAACCATCATCAGGACTTGGATATGAAATAGTTCACATATCGATGGGTGCTTGCTGAGATGACAGGAGCAAATGAGAAATATACAACGAAAAGATACATAAACATGCACATAGCGCTCAAAATTCAAAAGTCATCAGAACGTGTTTGGCACGTGGAAAAATATTTGAAAATGTTGGATTTTTCAAAGAAACGAGACAAAACCTCCCGTTTCTTGAGAAATACGCAACAAATAAGTTTACATATGTATGGATCATTTGGAATCATCCATGTTAAATATATACATTCTTACATAACATTTAACATGGATGATTCCAAATGATCTATACATATGTAAACTTATTTGTTGCGTATTTCTCATGAAACGAGAGGTTTTGTCTCGTTTCTTTGAAAAATCCAACATTTTCAAATATTTTTCCACGTGCCAAACACGTTCTGATGACTTTTGAATTTTGAACGCTATGTGCATGTTTATCTATCTTTTCGTTGTATATTTCTCATTTGCTCCTGTCATCTCAGCAAGCACCCATCGATATGTGAACTATTTCATATCCAAGTCCTGATGATACTTAATAAACCGAAACGTTAACGTCGACTTTACATCATGATATATTCACCTATTTGGATTATATTTTTTCCTGCTACCTTCATACTGTCGGATTTTATCCATATTTACTTTCACACACACACACACACACACACACACATATATATATATATATATATATATATATATATATAATGGTGAGAAGTAGTTCTTTTTTCAAAATGTTATCTTCGCTTTTGTCTTCAAGCCAAACTTATGAAATAAGCAGAACTTGAAGTAAAAAAAAAAAGTTTGATATGTTGACTGGCAGGGAATATTTATGGTAGCAAAATATTCTATATGCTTGTTTTTCTTCTTAATGATTGAATGGGCAAAAATGTGATGTTTTTGCAATTTTTCCTTGAAATTTCCAGAAAAAATCTATTAATCTATTGTAGATCACTTTATTGTAAAGAACATTTTAACTACAGTAACAAGAGATCAGGTTAGGGATTGTAACTTTCTATCGGTAACATATGGTTCAAAACTTGTCATGTTTCTTGAAGAGAATATGGGCGCTGAGAAGTGACCTGAAGGAAAATGCTTGGCATGTCACCTCAACGACCCAGTAGATTATGGAAACCATCCATCCATCCATTTACCCGTCCGTCCGTCCGTCTGTCTCAACTCTTCCTTCATTCATCCATCTGTTCCTCACTCCCTCATCCATCATACCCTCTGTCTGTCCAACCCAACCATCTGTCCATCCCACTTCTTTAATCTATCCCTTCCTCTCTTCGTCTATATCTCTCCATTTCTTCATCATCCACTTCGTCCATCACTCTGTTAATATTTCGATAGATAAATAATGAGGCAATCTTAAGTGGCCATTAAATTTCATTTAGATGAATTCATTTTCAATAAAACATATTTATATCCACCCTTTCTGTTAGTTTTAATTTTCTTAACACAAAATTATCATTTTTAATCAACCTTGAAAAACGTACGTTTTCTAAAAAATGATTGCTTCTTTTGGATTGGAAAGAAAATATCGGTTTTGACTTTATTCTGTTTAAAATGGTTTTGGCTGTTAAAATAGTTGTCAGAATTTTTCTAAAAGATTGTTTTTAAATATTTGTTGTGGTTGTTTTTATTTAATGTTAGATAAGCAAAGGAACAGAGTAACAAATGCAATTTAAATTAACATTCCTCTCTCCCCCTCTCTGTCTGTCTCTCTTAATAAAAATAATAATAATAACGATGATGATAACCGATAGAATATAACGAAAGACATTATAAGATAGGACACTGATTTGAAAATCCAGCTAGAATTGACCTAAAAAATAACCAGTAGAGTATTAAAGAAATATTTAAAGATTACAACTGATTTGTATGCGACAGTTAACACACGAGAAGCAAGATAAAAAATATTCAATTAGTAAAAAAGCAAAATAAATAAATGAATTTGTTAACAAGTTCAATCTCACACCGAAAAGTAATGGACGCAGCAAAAATCACGAAAAAGAAGAAAATCACAAAGACTAAATTAAAACGCCTTAGTGTAATATTAAGCTCCAAAAATACGACCAAAACATGAAAATGTGAAATAGACATAATGTTCATAGAATGTTCATAACGCATATAGGAATCCGAAAAACACGAAACTGATTCAAGTATGAAACCTTTTATTACCTTTTTGAGTTTAAGGCTTTTCAACATGAGGAGAGAGAGATACAATTTCTTTCTATCCTGACTTTTCCATCTGCCCCACCACGTGCGGCACCCCAGCCGCAAAAAAACTGGTCGGCGCGCTCCGAAAATCGTCTACCTTCTTCTAGGGTCGAATCTCAACTAACTGTTTTTTTCAAATCCCCCAAATCCTCAGCGCTTCCGGGCATGTTGTCATTCACGTCCCCGGTTCATTTCCTATCTGGGATTTTTATTGTGACATTTCTGTATGTCACATCCGCCCCGCACGCACCTGCACTCAATGAACACTTGCCCTCAATGTATGCACCTAACTAATCCATGCACTAAGCGAAAGGTTCTCAGCCTAACTATACCGAAAAGCAAGATATTTAAAACGAAATCCCTCCGCAATTATATTACATTAGAACATAGAACATTGCATTCATTGGGAAGTACATAAATGCTTAGGAGTTATTAAATTGTGAAAAATGGTATGAACAACAACCATAACCAATAATAGAAGCAAAAGGGGCTACTATTCTCTTGGACTTTCCTAGACAAACTGATTGAAAAAATAAAGACCTGATATAGTATTTAAGGGCTATAAATGACATACCTTCTAATTGATATATCAGTGCCAACAGACAAGAAAATACCAGTCAAAGAATATAATAAATTATCACCGTGACCAGGAAATAGAAATTGCACTTTAAAACTACGACCATGCAAGAAATTATGGGATTTATGAGTTTGATGAAGATAAGAATAGATTAACACATTAAGAAGATGTCTGGCAGTAACAACAGATATGAAATACAAATAATTGCGCTTTGTGGAACTGCTTGTCTTTTTAGGAGAGTACAACCAACGATACTGACAAATATTACTCAAAAGTGGCAGCAAAAATATAAATACATAGAATGCATATAATCCCTACCTTTCCTCATCCTGGAGAGTGTAACTTACAGCGGGAGGAAAAAGCTTAACTGAGGTGAAAATCCAGAGAGGGATCTTTTAGGAAGATGCACTATCACGATTACTATTTGTGATAAAGATGATACCACTAAATCACGTACTTAGATAATGCACAGGCAGATACAAACTTCAGAAATCGCAAGAAAAAATCCACCTAAAGTACATGGAAAACATCAATTTAGAAAGAATTGGAAATCCTAATGCAGGCAGTGAGAATATACAGTCAAGATATAGGAATGGAATTTGCCATATGAAATGTACGATGTTAATAATGAAAAGCGGAAAACTTGGAAAAGTTTTGCAGAGTCGTATCAATGACCACAAGGGCAATAAAAAGTTCTCTAATGATAACCTGTTATTTTTAAAGGTAGATGCCATCCATCAAACGGAGATGAAAGAAAAAGTCAGAAAGGAGAACTTCAAAAGAACAAATAAACTTCTTGGAACCAAACTCTGCAGCAGAAATCTCACTAAAGGAATAAATGTTTTGTAACATTCTATAGACCCTTCCTAAAATGTACTTGGTAGAAAAAGAGACAGCTGGACGAAAGGACAACGCAGCAATTCGAGAATTGAAAAATATACAAAAATTTAAAAAAGACTGAATACAACAGTCAGTACGAGCAATATTAACAGAAATAATTCAAGGACAAACAGAAAACAATAAAAAATTTAGAAAAAAATAGGTAGCAAAACAACTCTATGAATATTTCAAGCTAACAATGGAAATTACACATGAAATCATCTGGATATGGTTATTAAGGCGATACCTTTAGAGAGAAACTGAATCCCTTTTAATAGCAGAACAGAAAAAAATACATAAGAACTAATTAAGCCAAAGCAAAAGTTGATAACGCCCAGATGAATAACAAGTGTAGGTTACATAAAGATGAACACAGTTAATCATATAATAACCGAATGAAGACAATTGTCACAAAAAGAATACCAGACAAGGAACAAATAAGTGGCTGAAGTGATCGACAGGGAAATGTTCAAGAGATTAAACTTTGATCAGGCTGACAAATGGTCTAGGAACGAACCAGAGATTGTCCTAGAATATGAGTGGCATAGAATTCTCTGAGACTTTGGAATACGAATGGATCACTCAATCCTTGCCCGAAGCCCAGATCTAGTATCAAGTAATAAGAAAAGAACTTGTCATCTTGTGAATTTTGTTGTTCCTGCGGACTGTTGAGTGAAAGCAAAAGAAAGGAAAGATATAGAGTAATATTTCGATAGTTAAAATTTTAAAATCTGTGGAACATGAAGGTAATCGTTATAGGTCACCAAGAGAGTAAAAAAAAAAGGGACTGAGCAAACAAGAGATCTGAGGAAGGATCGTGTCCATCCAGAACACAGCACTTTTGAAATCAGCGAAAATAATTAGAAAAGTTCTGGTGACATGTGGAGGTGTCCCAAAATAGATGCAACCCATTAATATGATAATGATTTATTACTGAGACTGTTGTATACTCATATGCAGATGCATGCATAACATAACGACACACAATAAAGACGACGCGCGACACAGTCTTTTAGAAAAATATACCTCTCACTTTATTTGAAAGGTTTGTGTGTGAGAGGCAGTTGGAGACCGAATAGAACTGCGACATATTGACCCCCACTCTTATGGCCATCAGCGTCTCTTTCCCGTTCTTCTGGGCTGCTCAATCGGGGCCTGGGGGCCAGCCTCTCTGGGTGCTGGTTTTCTCTACCGCATCTTATCTCTAACTGGTCTGGTCTCCAAACTCAATCGGGAGTCCCGAGGCTCTCTTCTGCCGGGTGCTGGCTTTCTCTACCACATCTTGTCTCCAACTGATTGAATTTCCTGTGCACTCAGTTATATAACAGTCCACGCCCACTCAATAACTCACCATGATCGTCCACGAGCGGAAATAATTGTCATGCAGTTCACAGGTCACTCTCTTCCGGTGCATCAGTCCGTGACTGTACCGTGGGATTTTAACCCTGTCCCATATTGTCAGCCAAGCCCGCCCACGCCAATGGAATATGCACTTCCGCCGTCTTTGGAATGGCATGTTTGGCCGGGTCGGAGGTCAATATACAACAAGACAAGAGCAATGAAGGTCATTTGAAACACATCTAGTAAAAAAATTCATCCTTTCAGCTAGAGACATCAAATCAATGTTGTTGTTTTTTTAATTGTTATTATATCAGCTTCCAGGACACACCATTATTATTAGTAGAGTTATTAGTTGTCACATTGCTCCCACATACATTTGGACACCTTATATTATTCAGAATTCAATGAAAAACCATCAACTAGAACTGGTACGAAATAGATGTCCTTTTTTTTCTTTCAAGTAGAAGAATTATATTACTAACTGAATTACGATGACCAGAAAATCCGGCAAGCACTGCGCGTGACATACGGAACCACTGAAAAGCTTTTTCGACCTTATAAGGTCGAATCAGCAGTGTATACCGTGATCTCCTCCACTGGTGTGAAATGCTAGCATAGAGTGAAAATAATAAACTGAATGATTAATAATGGCAGTCAAGACGAAGCCGTAAGAATCAACTATATAAAAGCCGAAGACGAGGAACATGAAAATAGCAATGCATACAGTAGATTGAGGGAAATTGAATTATCAGTCTTATAATATATTTTAACCAAGAAAAATATAAAAAAACAGACATGACTGTGTAAGGTAGGTGATCCATGTGAAACTTTGCAAATGTCTAATAGTATATGCACAAACAAGAATCTATCTTTGAGAATAGAAGGACATAAAATTCCTGATAATTTTAGATTTAAATGGGTCATCCAATTAAGGTTCGATAACCAGATCGCGTTATCATAAACAAGAGGAAGATAATTTGTTCTTCAATGGATGTCGTTATTCTTGTCAATCACCGAGTAAAATGAAAAAGATTGAAAAACTGGTAACATATTCAGACCTGAAATGGGAAAAAAATCATTTGAAGATGTGAGTCGTGCAAATAGAAATGTTTTTAAAAGTTTTGAAAGAACGTATTAAAAATCAAAGAAAAACTGGAGATATGTGAAAATCGAAACCAGAGAAACAAAACTAATGTTGTGAATGGTCGAAATATAGTGGGGAGTACCGGTGTATTGAGAGTGTTATCACTTAGTTTTCTAAGATTATATCCGGACAAAGATAATAATTTGTATTAAGGATAGTTTTTTGTAATATACGTATTGTATAGGTGTAAATAATTAGGTTTTAAGATTAAAATTAGTTATTAAAAAAGCAGGATCTCGTTTTGTGCTTCATATATAAAATGGATTTAAGATTGAAACTGTTTTTTATAAGTTGCAATTTAAACCAAGTTTTATTTTCAACTGTTATTTACAAGGCTGTCATAAATAAACATTATTAACTGTGGTTTATATGAACACGACGTCAACTTTTATAAAGCGTTATCATTATCCATGTGTTGTCTTTGGCCCAATCGGCTAGGTCTGTAGAATACACGAACTACATTTCTGCAGAATGGTAAGACTCTCTCAAAAAATCTGATGGGGAGGTTCCAGTAATGCTGGAGCTTTGGGGAATGCGGGGTACACCTTTATTGTCATCGCTTCCCGGTCCACTCAGGCCCGGAGTGGTAGCACTTGATAGGGTCTTATCTATGGGTCAAATAAAACAAAACTGTGTACTTATGCTGAATTGAATTGCTTGAAATGAAACTAATTTGACATTTAAACCGCGTACTTGTGCTAAACTGAATTGTTTGAAATAGAACTGTTTACATGTATAAAAATGGATTTGATATTAAACAACCAACAACGATTGATATGTCATTAAACCAAACCAAGCCATGTTGTCTTTGATTACCATCTCTCGATAACGATTTCTCTTTATCTTTATATCATTTTGCATATAATATAATCAATAACAAATAAATTATATATATAAAGGGATTTTTTTTATTGTGCGCGAGATAATTGTAATGCGAGTGAGAATTATATTAAGTTTCAACTGGGGAGGAATATTTTTATCGAAGGGGTTTATAGTCTAAAGGCTTTAAATACAATTTCTTTCACCTTAGAAAGTTAAAATATAGATCGGGAATGCCTATCCCTGATTTTTGGGGAAATTTTGACATCAGATACAATGTGTAGCTGCTGTGTCCTAGATATTAACCTTAAATGACCGGACCTTTGTTAAGAATCCAAAAAAATGTTTCTGTTGTATTTGCAGTAGTAATATTGCAAATATATATATATATATATATATATATAGTTATTTTTTTGGCAATAGATTACAAACTTATACCGTTTGGAGGTACGGTTCGAAGGAAATGTATTTGGCGACTCCAGTTCAAATCTAGCATGAGACCATTTGCATCTCATTTCGTGTTAATGCACTTGGGTAAGGCATGAATCCTTCTGTTATCCCCTCCAGCTAGGGATGATAGGACAGAGCGAGTTCTTTTTCCTTGCTGTGACAACCGGTCAGGGAGAAAGAAGTCTCTGAATTCAAACCAGCTTTACTCCATTTACCTTGTGCTACCTCCTGCTCATAGAAGAGAGGCTGGGTGAAAACAATCCCATCATTAGTTTTCTCGGAAGAAGAATTATTTTACCTTAATACGTGTCCCAGTTATTTTTTAACTTTAATTCTATGTTCATACGTCATGAAAAAATAGATTTAATTTTTATTGGTATTTGGTATCACACCAAATTTATCAATATGAGTTCATCCAATATTAGTGTCCCGGATACAAAATACTAAATTCTAAATCTTATTAACATCAGGAGCGAATACAATACCGACCGGTTCCTTGCATTAATATTTCTCCACTTCAGATATTGGAGATTTTATAGGATAGAAATGTCATATTCAACATATTTTACGGTCTTTTATTTCGCTTTTTTAAATAAAAAAAAACCCAGACATATTTTCTAGTCTTCATTATGTAAATTCTGTTCACGAGGTGTTGTTTAAAGAGGAAAATTCGAAAGATAAACGACATTATGATTATATTTTATCTCAGCACTTCATTTAATAACGGAGAGAATAAGATTCTGAAAGCAAAATAAAAGTTCACAATTTTCAGTTTTAAATTTTGTCCTTTTATTAAAAAATCGAAGCAACTTGTTCTACTTTCTTTGCAGAAATTTATTACACACAAAATGGGAAGAATAGAGAAATGTGAATTTCTAATTATCTGTGTTTATTGAACTTCTCTTGTCGTAGGTCCGTTCTTCGCGTGCTTGTTTCCCTAATCATTCATAGTGAGTTCGTTTCTCATCAGTATACCATTAAAAACGACGTAAATTTAGTGGTTTGAGATTCGAATGAGTAAAAATTCAGAAAACTCCATCTTCATCACTTGAGTCCAGATAAAACAAGAAATTTGAATATTCATTTTCAGTGCTGCAAGGTCTTACACACTTTAAACATTCTTTACAACTATTCGTAATCATATATTTGTAAAATCAGGGATACCTTAGTGGAGGAGTAGTTAGCTTAATGGTGAGTGTCTTAAGAAATGGACATGGAAATCCAAGTTGATATGGTGGACTAAGCTTATTACTTTGCGCTTCTGCCTTTGAAAAAACGTATGAATCAATCGGTCCCTCCCTTAGCTATATCTAGATAGTTAAGTTGAAAAGATTCCTTGGTTAGGCAACAAGTCTGGCAGAAAGAAAACTCAAATATTAATTTGCTTAACAACTGACTTTTTGTCACATCCTGCCCGTAGCGGTGGTGTTGGGTAAAAACATACCTCAGTATCATGAATCTTATTGGCTGAATCACTTGTCAATTTCTCTATTCAAATTAGGGCTGATAATTTGAATACGAATTGTCAAAGCTTTCGGACTTCCCCAGCAGAAATATGCTACATAATCTTCCTTGAATTTTGGGCATTAACCAAATTGTAATATATTTATCTCAATATCCTTATAGATATAAACTTACACAAATAATCAAAATGATCCAAAAAACCTATTTGATGATGATTTGTTTCAAATAAAAAAATGAAATTTTGTGAATATTTCAATTATTTTCAAAGAACAATCATCTGTAAAACAATATGAATTTATAAGTTACTCTGAGTCTATGAACAGTACAGGTAAACATAAGTGCAATTGGATATCTACTAAATTTAGTTTCGTCTAAGACAAAAACTACAACAGTGTGTCATCCACTAAGGACTTAAATATTGCACTAGTAATGGTGTCTACTAAACTGATAACAATCACTCTTAAAATACCAGTCTCTCCTCTTGAATCTTAAGCTTAGCTCCGTCAAGTAAAGAGTCATACTGTCTGCAACTGTTCTTAACAACAAACTTGCTCATATCCCATTTAAGTATCGTGGATTATTTCAATTGTTTTTTTTTAAGTATGTATTTTTACAGTGACTTCCACCAACCACGCTCTGATAAAATATGTAAGTGAGATATCCCCAAATATTTTTATCCGAACTATTTAGGGAACAAATATGCTTCGAAATGGATTTGAGAATTTTTATTTATTCATGTCTATATGGTGCATTATATTGGTCATTTATAGACTGGGCTACTATTTTGAGCATTTAGAGATACCACTACAGAATTCTGACAGGCCGAACTGATTCGAAAATATGAATGTTTTTTGCAACTTACCATGAAGCAGAAATACAACTTTGTTCTATGCAGAATAAACACTAAACAAGAAACAAATATAACAGATGCCAGAGAGACTCTACAGGTTTGTATAAACAGTGTACAGCTGATATAGTAATTGTTGCCATGAGAGATTCCTTAGCTGGGTGATAAAATGATAGTTATGTTATATTAAGTTTATTATTCTAATTATAATCATCCATAGATTCTATTTAGCGTGGGTTGTTTTGAGTTTATATCACATCCCATCAGTCAAATGAGAGAAATTTGAAGAAAATGTTTTTCACAATTCAGGTTAATACACTGCGAAGCAGTAACAAGTAAGACCTATGATCACCGATTTTTTTTTAATGAGAATTAGATTTTACAAGCATTAGTTAATAATAATCCATTCATTTATGGGTTTAAAAATTCTATTCACATCTTTTTAAGGGCCCGAAATTTACAGAGAATTTGAAAAAAATTGTTTCCAGTTTTATTGAATTTTTGTAATGTATAAGGAGACATTTTCTTTATCTTTGAAATGTTAACAACACTTATAAACCCTGAAACTTTGCAAAACTGAAGCCCTGGTGAATAAACAATCATATAAATTCTGTGAATTAAGTGAAAGAAAAATTCTAGCAAGTGACAAAACTTGAGATAGGCTTAATCTTGTTTCTGTGCCGAAAAAGGCTTAGAGTACATTTATGTAATTGTAAATTCCCTCTTACCCACGTAGAAAACTGTTAGTTGGAAATTCCAACTAGCTAATTGAATAACGGTTATCATAAATGATTTGGTCAAATGAATTGCGTCAAAAAACTCGCTTTCTTATTTTTCTTGGCCACTCCTTACCTCGAACCTGAAACTGCCAATTTGGAAATAAAATTAATGTAGGAACTGCCAGGCTTACCGGAAGAGATGTAGACTTCCTGGTGCCGAAAGATTGGGTTTTCTTCTGCTCCGAGCAAGGAAACAGGATCTCTTGTGCAAAGTGATGCTCCACGTGTTTTAGAGACGCGTTATTAAAATTCTCAAGAAAATGGTTTGTTTACGTTCAAAATGAACGGCGTGGTCGAGGAGACCCTTAGGCAAGTTTTTCCACTGATTTTTACTTGTTCACTTTTGAAAGAGTTTTGTAAATAAAATGCAAATGATATATATTATATCGTTAATAAATAAGCAAATAAACTGAACTAAAAAGGTTTTTCCAATATTCATCTATACAGGCTCTTCATCTGATGCTTTATTTTCTACAAGAAGATATTTGTTTTCGACTCAGCCATACAGTGACTTATTATTATAAAACTGATAGGAAATATTTCAAAAAGTGTATTCACTTCCAGATTTAATAGCAATACTAAGAGTCATGAAATTCTGTATAAAGTGACGGATTAGTGTTCTAAATATATATATATATATATATATATAGATTGATAGATTGATTCAGAGGTTTTGTTCTCTTAGATCAGGTGCCTTTGTAAGGCTAAAAGAACCCAGAATGTCCCACTATTTGCCTATAGATGGAGAGCAAAGAGATAGATTCGTTCTAAGGGCATTAGCACAAAGTGAAACGTACTGATCTTACCAAAGATTTGAATAGGGATCGTCTTTTCCATTTCTTTGCTGCGATAACCGTTACGTCACGTGTGCTTCCAAGGAATTTTTAAATCTAATTCGACCATTTTGATATTTCAATAATTTACCTTCTTGAATAACAAGTTGTCTGCTTGACATGATTATATATATATATATTTATATATATATATGTGTGTGTGTGTATGTGTGTGTGTGTATATAATTTTTATAACTATTTCTATTAAACGGGTACATTATTGCAGACAATTGCACCCCAAGAAAAGGTGATGTAATTAGGAAAACAACTGCATTGTTTATTTCACAAGTTTGGATCTAAATAAGTTATTCAATCTAACTTAAAAATTACATATTACTTAGATATTTCACTAAACATATACAACGGTACTGTGTCCCTATTTAGGCAAAATAGCCAATACCCATGTTATATCGACGTAGGTTCTAATATACCAGAATACTAAGAAGAATCATGGAGACTTGAAAAGACTTGCTGTCACTTAAACTCCAGTGAGAAACCATCAGCGTTAGCTGAAGGGAAAAAATCTCAAAGGAGTAAATAATAATAATAATAATAAAGAAAAATTCCAAAATTGTAGATTTTGCTGTACCGGCTGACCAAAGAATAAAAATTAAGAAAGTAAAAAGTAGGATAAGTACCTCGACCTTGCTAGGAAATTAAAAAAAAAACTATGGAACATGAAGGTGACAATTATACCAATTGTGATTGTTGTATTTGGTACTGTAACTAAAGGATTATTAAATGGAATGGAAGACTTGGAAGTTGGAGGACGAGTGGAGACCATCCAAACTACAATATTGTTGAGAACGACCAGAATACTGAGAAGAGTTCTGAAGACTTGAGGAGATTTGCTGTTACTCAAACTCCACTGATAGACCATCAGCTAACGCTGATGTGAAAAAATCTAAAGGAGTAAATGATAATAATCAAACAACTACAGACCCATAACCTGCCTACCGATGATGTGGAAAATATTAACAGCACAAATAAGGGAAGAGATTTACTATTCACTAACAAGCCGTTCTGAGAAACAGAAAGTAAGCTTTAAAGGATCCAGAAGCACAGCAGAGTTACTTTACATATATCAGCACATCCTTAACGAGAGCAATACAAGACGGAATAATCTAGCTATGGCCTGATTAACTATAAAAAAGCTTACAATATGGTCCCACAAAGCTCCATAATAAACTGCCTCAAAATGTACAAAATATCACATGAAGACATAAACTGCAGAAAATGCACAGCCGGATACAAACTTAGTAGATCATGAGAAAAGATCAATCACCTAATGAACAGGGATGACATCAAACTATTTGCAAAAAATGAAAAAGAGCTGGAAACTCTCATATACGCAGTTAGAATATACAATCAGGACATAGGAATGGAATTTGGCATAGAAAAATGTGCCATGCTAATAATGAAAAGTGGCAAACGACATCTGAATGACGGAATGGAACCACCAAATCAAGAGAAGATTAGAACGCTCGGAGAAAACGAAACGTACAAATACTTGGGCATCTTTGAGGATGACACCATCAAACAAGTGGAGATGAAAGAAAAAATTAAGAAAGAATATTTCAGGTGAACTAGAAAACTACTCAAGACAAAACTATCTAACAGAAACCTTATCAAAGGAAAAATACCTGTGCTGTATCCCTCGTTGGATATTCGGGACCCTTTTTGAAGTGGACCAGAGAAGAACTTAAGCAAATGGACCGTAGAATAAGAAAACTAATGACCACGCATAAGGCAAAGATGACTTTGAGAGACTATATGTATCAATAAAGGAGGGAGGAAATGGACTTGCCAGCATTGAAGACTGCGTTAATGTATTGATACAACGACTCGATGACAACATAGAAAAGTACGAAGAAGGACTGATTACAGCCTTCAAAAACGATACGGACAACAGAATGACAATAAATAGGAAACAAAAATGGAAAGAAAAAAGACTCTATGGGCGTTTGAAACGACTAATAAACAATATCTCATACGAGAAAACCTGGAAGTGGCTAAGAAAAGGTAACTTTAAGAGCGAAACAGAATTTCTCCTAATAACAGCACAAAACAACGCCATAAGAACCTATCATATCGAAGCGAGAATAGATAAGACACAACAAAATAGCAACTGTGGGCTATGCGGTGATAGAGACGAAACAATCAATCACATTATAAGCGAATGCAGCAAATTACCACAAAAGTAATATGACTAGACACGGCTGGGTGGGCAAGGTGATCCACTCGGAGATGTGCAAGATATTTAAATTTGACCATACGAACAAATGGTATATGCACAACCCAGCATCTGTGCTAGAGAATGGCACACATAAACTCCTATGAGACTTTGACATACAAACGGATCCCCTTATCTCGGCCAGAAGACCAGACCTTATAATAATCAACAAAAACAAAAAGAGAACTTTCCAAATTTTGGACTTTGCTGTCCCGGCTGACTACAGAATAAAACTGAAAGAAAGTAAAAAGAAGGATAAGTACCTCGACCTTGCTAGGAAAATTGAAAAAACTATGGAACATGATGGTGACAATCATACCAATTGTGATTGCTGCTTTTGGTACAGTAACTAAAGGATTATTAAAGGGAATGGAGGACTTGGAAGTTGGAGGACGAGTGGAGACCATCCAAACTACAATATTGTTGAGAACGACCAGAATACTGAGAAGAGTTCTGAAGACTTGAGGAGACTTGCTGTTACTCAAACTCCAGCGAAAAACCATCAACTAAAATTGATGTGAAAAACTCTCAAGGAGTAAATAAAGTGTACTTGAGGTCTACCCAAGAAACTTAAAGGAAAAAAAAAAAAAAGATATTATAACCATAGAAATATTTTCGCACACGAAATATACCAGCATAGTACTAGTTTATTTCTGTGTGGGAAATTGAAAAGTAGCAATGAATAGATCCTATATTAAAATGATAAATAATAAAAATATGCTGAAAATATAAGGCTGGTGATAGATATTGCCTCGTATGGGTTGGGGAGTTATAGCTTCTTATAATAACCCCTGTGAAATGCTCAATCAGAGGTCTGAAAAATGAAATGCTTGGAGGCATAAAACCCCTGGCTCCTTGGCAAATAGAATGGAGATTTGTTTTTATGCTAATTTTTTATTCTTTCTTGTTGTAATAATAAAATGTTGTTTGGGCCAATCCTCTTTAGTCAGAATTATCCTGAAGATCCATTAGATGAAACGTGGGTAGGTAGTTTCTGGCTGTTTTAGGTATTCACTCACTCTCTCTCTCTCTCTCACTCTCTCTCTCACACACACTCACACACACACTCTCTCTCTCTCTCTATATATATATATATATATATATAGACTTCTCTGATGATAGTATTTTTTAAATATATGAAACTATCAGTGATAAAATAGCTGCAGGGGCATGAGTAAACATTTAAGTATTTTTGGTCTTATCTCGTTCTACTGGAGCTCTGTGCGGACACTAGATGCTGTCTAATGGACTACACATAGATAATGGTGATTCATTAAATAGAATTTCATAAATTTCTGGAATGATATATCTATATATCTATCTATCAAGTGGAAAACTAGTCTATCAATTATTTTAACTTACTTCAAGCGGGTAAATCTTTGAAACATCGAATAGCATTGTAGATGATCAAAATTATTAAAGATTTATTTATTTCTATTATTTTGGGGGACATCTATTTTATTGATAATCCAAAAGTCTATAAAAATGCAGATGTTTAGAAGTATTGATAATTGTGTATTTTTTATTATCTATTGTAAGATGTTCATAGAATACAGGATGGTACGCAATCACTGAATAAAGTTTTTGTAACTATTACATTATCTCTAAGTCATGACTAAAAACGAGCGACTAACTCAGTAATTATGTGTAAAGATTATATCAATTCATTGGACTGTTTTTTTTTCTTTCTTGACTATAAAAATATTTTTAAAAGAATGAATCCACAATTTTCTCTCATTTTAGTCAATAATAAAATCTGAAGTCAGATTGTATAATATAAGGGCGAATTAAAAATTCTGCATTTTTGTATTGATGCTAGTTTGTGGCGCGAAGCACTTTAAGGTAACCGCTATGGTTGGTAGTATCGAGGTAGTTGGTGCGCTGACACATTGTGCATTGCTTTACCCTGTGTGTGTTTTTGGAACTTATATACATGAACGAGCAACGTTGTCAAATTCGGGAAATTATACTTAATGAGTTTGAACGAGGCCATTAGGGAAACAACTCGAAACATTTGTTGTGCAAAGGTGCCGTTTATCGCAGTCCAGTAACAACAGGATTAAAGAAATGTTTCTCAAGTTGCAAGAACCTCGACGATCAAGCAAAGTCTGGTTGGCTTTAAATCGTGGATTCCAAGGCCGTGTTTCAAGTTATAGAGATGGATATGGTGGGTAGCATTCAGAGAATGTCATCTCACAGTCCAGTGTGATTGGTCATCTTTATAACCTCTGCAAAAGCATCCAGATTTGTCGAATTTTACCTTACGTTACCAAAATATTGAAAAAACTTTTTGACTTCCCTTTGCATCCCAGTAAATGAACTCGCCTGAATCAGTATGTGTCTTTTGTACAGTTCAAATCATTTGGTCATTTTCTATTTTTAATTCAAGTTGCAAATATGTTTAAATACCGAATGTTTTTCTTTTCTTTCTAGCAACATCTCATAAGAAAGGATATACTACTTACGCAAATGATATGAAATTTTCAAGACGTCATACTGTAAAAACATAATTACTAAAAAGGTAACTGAACACGAGGAATGATTAGGATTCTTCACAAACGAAGTTTTTGTTACAGGATTATGTCAACATTCTATCCTATGTAACACACCCAACTTCATATTAACATTAACTTGGATATCATTTGGTGTCAAGAAGTAATTATAAACTCATTAATTGAATTAATAAATATTTGACGCTCTTTTCGATTTATCTATTTTCATTTACCTACAGTCTTTTGGATTTCAAGATAAATAAAAAATATTGAAATGATCTCAACTGCAGCAACACGAATCACTAAAAAAACAAACAACAAAAAAACAAAACAAAACAAAAAACAAAAGCAAACAAAAAAACCCATAAAAATACAAAAAAAAAATGTAAACGTCTAAATATTAAAGGATCTAAAATCATATGATAAAATCTTCAACAAAACTTTTTCAAAATTGACTCTGGTTTTGAGTAGAAGAAGGCAACAAGTGAAATATTTCTTCTTCGTTTCATGTAGACTGAATAAGACAATTTGCATCAAAAGAATAAAAAGAAACTCCTGCTTTGGGTTGGCAAAGGGAAATAGGAATTTAAGATCGGAACGCGAAATAAAATTACTTTTTCTTTCGCAGAATCTTTCATATCTATTTTCTGCTGTACTTTTGGAGTATCAATATTTTAGCGATGTCGATTGCAAAAATAAATCAACAGGAAATCTTGACTCGCTATCTCTGACCTGAAATCTGAAAAGTTTTTGAATTGACCAAATATCCACAATAATAAAAGAAACATTGGATCCCAAATGTGTTTTTAAGTTTTCACTTTCTGCAAATTTCCAACATATTTCTTTCTTATCATTATCATCAATGCTATATGTACACTTAAATGCCAACGTTATTGGCCTTTAAGCTAGATGTCGAGTCATATCTTATTGAATTGATATTATACTTAATTGCAAATAAAAAATAGATTCGGCGAACTATTCTATGATAATATCATTAGCAGTAATAATGTTCGAAGTGAGCATGAATGAAGACCCCACAATTTTATTATTAGGTTGCAAATTGGATTGAAAATGAGTAAATCTCTAGATTAAGATATATTAAAATAATTTTGCGTTGAACAGAAATTGAGCTTCGATGTGGACTTTTGTTTTACAATTTTACAGTAACGTACACACAAAATCGAATCATTATAATATAGATTTTTTAGATTTTGAATGAACTGAAATTTCTGGATAGTCGAAAAAAAGGAGATTCCAATTGATTTTTTTCACTTTGAATTTCTTCTTCATTTTTATCCCTATTCAATATCGTTTTAATTGGTATTTATTTATTTATTAATTATTTGACTTTTAATATCATATTTGGTTGCACATAAAGCCCATGGACACAACAATGTTTACCGGCCAGCAAAACTTACATTTATCAGCTCTGTGTGGACACTAGATGCTGTCTAATCGACTACAAATTGATAATGATGATTCATTAAATAGAATTTCATAAATTTCTGATAAAGGCATAAAATGAAGAAGTTCCTATAACATTTGATGATCATCATCCAGAAATGATTTATCTAAGTATTTCCCGCTGAAATAAAGTGATTTGATGAGAAAATAAATACCATAACTCTTGTTGTTTTAATTCTTTCTTTCTTTCTTTCTTTCTTTCTTTCTTTCTTTTATTAAAATGAACAGTATTCACAATATTTTTTATTCCCTATCTCCGTATAAGTGATAATAGAAAATTATGCTTGTCTCTTTAATCGTCAACACAAGCTTTTCATATGGAAAAAGCGACCATCTGCCTTGATATTAACAAAGCTTCACCATCGGTTAGGGAGATTTGTTAATATGCTCGTGATGGGATGGTCAGCTTGCCTGCCTTGAAAATATGCATACGAAATACTGGCTTTTATCTGAACTCAAACACCACCTCAAAGGGCGGAGAATGTACAAATATCACGCCGACAAAATAGACAGGACATGTTTTCTAAGTTTAAAACGACCAGATAGAAATTGAACGTCACGAAAGATTTAAATGAAATTACATCTTATTATCTACTAAGCGTGGTTTAGTTTTAGCACCAGGGGAGAAGCATGAATCACAAAGAACATCGAAATCTATTTAAAATCAATGGTACAAGCATGTTTTTACCAATTCTTCAGCCACGGGCAGGATTTGATACAAAGTTAATTTTTTTAAGAGGAGTTCTGCTGGTTTGACTTCAGTTTTCTTTCTCCGAGATTAGTTGCCAAACCAAGATAAAAGAATTCTGACTGCCCGATTATTTACTCATACTTGAAGTGAAGAAAGATTGATTCATGCCTTTCCCAATGGCATTAGCACGAAGTGAAACACAAACAGCTTTATCCAGGATTTGATCTCAGGTTGCCAATTCCGTTTCCTACGACGATAACGTTACGATAAGTGCGTAATGATCTGTATAACATGCTTGTTAACCATTACACATTGGCGAAGTGCTTGTGAATGAGTGTTGCTGATAAGAAAATGATTCTAGCATCAAGGATATAATTCTGTCAAGGAGAGAAACCACAACTGTTTGAGAAAATCAGAGGCAAGTTTAAGTAACACTAATATTAGCGTCACAAACAAGAAATGGAAGCGTCCACAAAGTTGTGTAGCCATCAAATAATTCGACAGGCTTTAATAGATAGAAAATTAACAAATAAATAAAAATAAGAAAATAAAAAATAAAAACTAATTACCGTAGATATTCGTGCTTAGGTTGATTTTGTGTTCAGATTTTTTCTCGATTCATAATCAGATCATGAATTTATGGAAGAATTTTTTATGCCAAAAGTTGCTCCCAATCATTCTCCTTAAGTTGGAATTTCAGTCTTACAAAATTATCGCTAATTTGTAGATCCACATCAATGTTTTTTGCCAAAAATTTAGGTATTCAAAATTCAGCCTATATACAAGAATACACAGTTTTGTAATCATACTAAATACCCTTTTTGAGCGGATAAGACGAAAATTGCGATTTCATTTATATATGAGGTCCATCCAATATGTTACGAGCCATTTTGAACATCTCAAGAAACAGTTATGACCACTTAATGGAACTTGACAACCAGTCGTACTGCGTATGCTTGAACACATTCTCTTCCACGGGGTTATTCAGTCGATATTGCGACATTGCTGCGTGTGTGAACATTGCATTCTCATTCTTCCTTGGAAATTATTAGAGGGGCTCAGAAAACTTTTGAGTAGGATTCAATGAACGAAGAAATTCTCGATTGAAAAGGAAAAAAAAAACTCTCTTGAACTAATATAAACTGATATCAGATGCCTCTTCGAATCAATGGGTTATCGTAGAAGAAATAAGAAAATAAATAGACTAAGAAGATAAAAATATGATTAGAAAAGAACTAAAAAGTTCTAATTAATACCTATGTAGCTGTGTAATAAACGACCTTTTAAGTTCATTTTTCACCTCAAAACAAGAGGTCTTTCATTACATGCGATATCTTTTTGAAATGTCGAAGCTTAACTTGTTTCTAGGACTGATCTTACCTAAACTTCCATCTAAAATGTCACCGCATAGCCTTTAACTAAACAAAGATAATGAATTTTTACTTACTACTGTTTACTTTTTATAACATATAATCTGTCCAAATATTATTAGTCAGAGTTTCAGTGGCGTAATGTTTCATGTGCTAATCATCGAGATTGTAATAAGTGAGTTTGAACTTCAATTGTGCTATTACGTTCATTTTCAAAGAAATATTATTGGGAAAGGTATAAATCCCTTATCCCTCAAGCTATGGGTTAAATAGGAACACTGCTGTTCTACAAAGAAGGCATTCAATAACCCACGAAGGCTGATATGCCATTAAATAAAGAAACAAAACCAAACCAAACCAAATTTTACAGAATGTAAACAGTTATATAAAAACCTCACTATATTAAGTAAAAACCTTTGTTTAGGCATTAGCATAGCCAAAATTTCGGGTATTTCATTATACGCTATATATGATATAACTCCTTTTCATGGCTACAAATTTGGGGACGTTCATTACACAATCTCTTTTTATGGCTACAAATTAAGGGACGTTCATTACACAACTCCTTTTCATGGCTACAAATTTGGGGACGTTTATTACACAATCTCTTTTTATGGCTACAAATTAAGGGACGTTCATTACACAACTCCTTTTCATGGCTACAAATTTGGGGACGTTTATTACACGAAATCGTTCATTGTTCGAGTAGATGCAGTTAGTATGACACATTTGATGTTATTGCTGACAAGAAAATAAAAGAGAACAGAACAATAAAAAAAAAAAAACCAGAAGAAAAACAGTAAAATCCAAACATTTTAATATCTTAAAGAAAAATGAGCAAAACTTTGTAGTAAAATGTCAGGATGTTTTTGATACGTATGAGGTTTGACTTTGTTTGGTTAATTAGAAAGTTTTAACGTTTAAATATTTCTAAGAAGAAAAAAAAAGGTAAAGGGCTTATTTTTGGAAGTAATGTTGCACTATCGTAAGAGTGAACGAGAAAACCAAATAAGAAATGCGAATAAGAATTAAGTTGCTTACTTTTTACTAAGCTAAGATTCCTTACTGGTTGTACTGGTTGCTACATGTGGCGTGATACTTGAGGAATTTAATCTATGTGAATCTGGTAAAAGTTAGTGTTATTTTATCACTACAGACTAGCTTGCACCATCGAAAAAAGTCAATTTTGTTAGTTTTTATGCAACAAAATATATGAGAGGTAGATAAGTAGATAAATTGATTTACTACCTGGGTATCGTAGATTTTTCAAGCACATGAAAAACTGAAAATAATTTAGAAGACTTAATTAGAATTTTAAGCTTTAAAAATAATCATTTGAAAACTAGCCTGAACTGAGTTTAACACTCGAACATGCTCAGGGTTTTGCTCATGACATTCTAGTGGACCGACGATTCTTACGACCTATTGAGTTATTGTGGTACCATATTGAGTATTTCACATTAATAGCCTTTTCCTGGGGAATCTGAGTTCGTTGACTGCGCTCATCTATTCAATGTGATTGGTTGTTGGAGGCGCGTGGCGTTATCACCTTAGAAAATTAAAACACTGACCTGGGTTCAAATTCTAGGCGATGCTGCTTACGTTTCACTTAATGTTTATGCTCTGAACAAAGACTTAAATTCATCTTTTCTCCCAACTAGGTAGACTGGGTTCTTTGGTACAGCAACCACTCTTGGAGAAGGAAAACTCAAAATTAAAACCAGTACTACTTCCCCGAAAAATTGGTCTTGTGTTCCATACCACTCGTGGTTGAAGGGTTGGATAAATATAAAAATGCGAATGGCTGTACTGGGTTGTGGTATCCGCACCAATGAATAATCAGATTTCTAACACTGACTTGATTTTAGGTGGATTATGCTGCGCTAACATCCATAAAAGAAAAGTTGAACACTTTCAACAAGATTACAATATAGATGATTGATGCTGGGGAAAATAGTCGATAGATGTGAATTTATAAGAATAGAGTAAAAAATAACTTACATCGATTGAAATAAAGACAAATTGATGTAAAAATTTAAATAATAAATCACAGCTATTTTAATTTTATTAAGACATTTATTTAAAAGCTCATTTCGTGTACACATCTAAAGATTCCACTATATTACTAATATTATTCAAAGAATGGACTTAAAGTTCTCGGACCAACTAAGATGGAAAATGCTTTCCATATACATATGCAATGTATTTTTATTCAAAATCTTATTTCACTATCATCATTACTCTTCAACTGGATCCTTTCTCATGTTATAATGACGAGTACAAATAATATTAATTGTAGCTATTGAAAAGGAGCCTTCTGGTCGCCCTCGACTACTTACAAATAATAATATCCTAATAATTTTGCGTCATTGTTTTAAATCAGATTTCAAAGATGTTTAAGCTGCTCGAAGAAGGGAATAAATCAATATCTGACCATTCTGAGTAGGCTTTTCCTTTGGAATCAAACTGGAATTTGGTGATCATTAGTTGTAGTTTTTATGATGCCTTAAAATGCTAAGAAATTACAGATTCTTAAAGAGATACCATATCTTGAGCATAACATTTGATTTAAAAATATAGAAACTCTTGAAATGTTTCCGATGGAATCTCAGTGTATTATGAAACGATACACTTAATAGATAAGAGAGGATAATATAAGCAGATTGGGAGAAAAATGAACTGACGTTATTTACTAAGTTTGGATAAGTCTGGTTCAGGGATACAACTGTCGGCCATTTCATAAGAATCGATCACACTGCATTAATAATGGCCTACTTACTATTGTCGTGTAGAAAAGCGTTCATTAGTTGTTTATCAAGTTTACTTTAGTCTGGTTTAAGACTATGGCGATAGCTCAACTCGTAGGGATCGAACTTATACTATGAAATTGGTCGGTAAAATGAGTTTACTAATAATCGCACCATAATCGGGTATACAGATCGAAATGTACACAATAAACAGGTACATATAACACACACACACACACACACACACACACACACACACACACACACACACACACACACACACACACATATATATATATATATAAAGAGCTAAATATATATATATATATATATATATATAAAGGGATAGAAAGTTCGGGAAAGAAGTCTCTCATAAAAATGATTAACTTTATACAAAACGAAATAGAGAAATAGATAGATCACACACACACACACACACACACACACACACACACACACACACACACACACACACACATGTATCTATCTATATATCTATCTATAAAAGACCACCTGGACTTTTGTTTTGGGTGTGGTTTTGTAGGTATCAATGATCAGCAGACTAACGTAATGGTAGAATTTAATTTCTTACAGATCTACAAACATGTTACGGATAAAATGCCTAAATTTTAGGATAGAATTCTTGGCCCTATTAACTGTACATATCTTTGTATATTCAAAAGAAAATTTGATTTTATAAAAAATCTTTATATTATTGATCTTGTTCTTCGTAATTACTTACTTATGGCGTTCGTAACTAAAGCACATTAACAAGGTATCTTATTAACCATAGATCTATTAATGATTTTATTGGCATGTACAATTGTAATATAATTGTGGAGGGATTTTTAAAAATATAATCATTTTTCGTTTTATATATCTTGCCTTTCGGTTTAGTTAGGCTGAGAACCTTTCAGCTTAGTGCATGGGTTAGTTAGGTGCACACATTGAGTGCAGGTGTTCACGCGCGCGCGGGGCAGATGTGACAATCAGAAATGTCACAGTAAAAACCCCAGATAGGAAATAGGACAAAGGACGTGAATGACGTCATGCCCGGAAGCGACGAGCGGAGGATTTTGGGATTTAAAAAAAAAGCAGTTAGTTGAGATTTAAACATCGAACGAGAGAGTTGAGATTCGAGTCTAGAGGAAGGTAATCGATTTTTGGTCCCACCTCGGGTCTACGAAATGTACCGCGCGTTTGTTGAAGAAATTGTGTCTCTCTCTCCTCATGTCGAAAAACCTTAAACTCAGAAAGGTAAGAAAAAGTTTCGTACCTGAACCAATTTTGTGTTTTTTGGGATTCCCTATGTCTTTGTTGTATTTTTGAATATTTTTGGACCTATATATGTTACACAATACATAAGACTAAACCTTACTTTTTTCATGAAGCTGGAATACCCTCAATATTATCAAGATTTCGTCACAGAGAAATGTATTTACATACGTTGAATTATATATATATATATATATATACTAGACTAGTACCCTTAAAAGCTATTGGGTTATTTAAGTATGCATCAACTTTTCTGCAAAAGATGAGAGAATTTATTCAATCTGTCATTGGACATTTACATAAGATCAGTGCAGTATCTGTGCGCTCGGCGTAGTCTAGTATTCTCTTGTCAATTTGTTGGTGCTGTTTAAATAGCATAGTGATTGCGTTATTACTAACTCAACTCCAGCTTTGAGGTTTGAATCAGTGCTGGATTAAACTGTTAATTTTATGACTTTTTTTTATTTAGAGCCGCTAAAAGCAAGCACACTTAAAAAAATCACAATATTTCTTATTATACGATATAAATTAACGGGTGTAGGCACGCATGCGCGCACACACAGACACACGGGTGCACGTGCGAATGAATAATTTTATTTATGGGAAGAATAATTTTGTTTTCCAATGAGAGTATTGGTCTGTGTTCAAGATCAAGTAAAAATAATTATTTAAGATTAAACTTCCCACTTGATAGATTGGTGTAATTTATCTTCAGTATTTACACGCACGTATACATAATGGACATTGTGGCATTTTTGTTTTCTTTTTTATGACTTTTGTCACGAATATATATTGCGATAAAGGATGGCCATATTTAAGATGATCAAAAGAAGAGATGAGAAAACCGGCACGAAGAGTTTTGTTAGAAAATACCAAGATATAAGATTGATACAATTCCGCACGGTAACATTATTTAAGACATGATCTCTTATTTTCTCCAGTCTTTCAGAAAATAAGAGAGCAACTTTGAAATAGCACCACGAATTGTTCCCAATTTTCTTTGGAAAACTTCGGTATTTTCGGGACAATTTATTTGTTAAAATGTTACTTGACTCTAAAGTATTTATTCTTGTGCCAATAAATATTATGACATTTACCATTTATAGCATTTACTTGATGGGCGAAATAGAAATTTGTATGAAAACCAATATTCTCAAGTCAATGAGTCGTATAAATATGTATTTTATTTCAAAATTTAGTATTTAACTTAATGATGAATTCTTATAAGGAAAATCAATGTTCTGACACAATAATCACAATTTTTATAGGATATTTTCATTGTATAATATTCACACTTTGTGAGTAATGAATAAACATTGGGAAGAAAGTAAAGTAACATTTGTTTGGTAAAATAAATTTTTGTGATTAGGATTTTAAACTATCCTAAATACTAGGCTGAGTCAAAACATTGACCGCATTGTAGTACTAGTTAGTTTGTGATGCGTATAGTCTGTAACCGTAGCACTTTAATCTTAGCAAAGTACTCGCAATAATTGGTAATATCGTGGTAGTTGATATGCTGACAAATTGTGCATCGCTTCGCTCAGTGTATTTTTAAAGCGGCACAGATAAACGTGTAGCAACGTAGTCGAATTCAGGAAATTTTGCTCAACGGGTTCGAACTCAGCCGTGGAAGAAAATTAAAAACAGATGGTTCAAGAAATTTCGACCATCAGGGTGAGTAAAGAAGGTTTGTAACCAAGGATTCTTGGGCCGTGCTCTAAGCCAGAGAGGCAAACCCGACCATCAGACACTTTGTCAGTTTAAAGCGAACTAGGCATCTCATTGTCCAATATGATTTTATCACCGTTATGATCTCGACAAAAACACTTGCAACCTCAGAATTGTTACCAAAATATTGAAAAACGATTGGCTCACCAAAGTATTATGAAATTTATTCTTAAGCAAAAGACAATGTTATATTTTATCTTTTTATATAACAGCTTAAACAGGTAAAAATGATCGTATTGACCATAGGTATCTCCACAAACCAAGGTTTTACCCAAGGAGTAATGTGGAGAAAATGACAATGAGTCAAGAAAATGGAAAGAAATCAGCAAAACTCTTCTAATAGTTGGGTTGTATTTGATGCTATTTCTAACGAAAAATATAAAAATATAACATCATAACAAATACATTTTTTAACATCATCTCAAAATCTCAGATAGTTGGGAAATAGTAAGAAGCTTAAAAAAGTATTTAAAAATTAATTACAGGCATCCATTGATATCTATCAAACTTTTTTCGGTAAATATCTTCAACGGGTGAATTTACATTGAGTTCAGTGGAATTCATGCAATTGTCTATATTGTAAGTCCTGTCTTTTCACGCTTCATACGAGAAAAGATATACAAGTTGGTATTAGTGTAATCGCATAAGTTGTGAAAGCAAATTCAAACAAACTTGGTTTAGAAGCTCCAACTTTGGATTTGGTTCCCAGGCTTTAGACGAGTGTTTATGAAGGTTTTGAAATCAGAACTGCTCTTCTGTAAGGTTGATTGCCAATGAAGGATCAGAAACTTTTTCTTTCTTAGCTCGTAAGCTAATGATGCATATTTGAAAAGAATGTTTACAATGAAAGTCAATTATGTAAGAATCAAATAAAAATATTGGCGACTTAAATTCCACGATTTACTTATTTAAAGCAATACATCTGAAACGAGAAACTTTCAGAATCTATCTATCTATCTTATTTTTCAACTGAATATTGTTACAGATCTTAAATTCCTAATGACTTTCTGAAAAGAATTGCGATCCATTTTTGGTTCTGCGAAATTGATGCTTCACATTTCTCTCTTAATGTTTCTAATTCATCGTTCGTAAAACTGGCAAATAAAAATAGATACAGATTATAATCCATCCTTAATAAAGTCGTTGAAATGTGG
Organism: Sepioteuthis lessoniana; assembly: GCA_963585895.1. Taxonomy (NCBI): domain Eukaryota; kingdom Metazoa; phylum Mollusca; class Cephalopoda; order Myopsida; family Loliginidae; genus Sepioteuthis; species Sepioteuthis lessoniana. Next base: position 131,360,334 of record OY757910.1, read on the forward strand.
AAACAGCAACAGATTGCAAAACTTCAACCTCATAGAAAATAAAATAATATGGTTTGTTTGGAGAAAGTCTGATTTGTTCATTAATCAATGAAATTAAAATCTATCTATCTATCTATCTATCTATCTATCTATCTATCAAGGGAGCGCGTGTAGCCTAACGGTTAACAATGAAAATTTAAATCGGTGATCCGTTCACATTCCGGATGGTACAGTTTGTGTTCACGTGGCATTAAAGCCTTGGAAAAGGAATAAGTGTATTTCTTATATGCCCAGTTATGAGTTAGATATCAAGTCAGATTGGGATTTGTAGTCTTGGTTGGCAACGAGTCGAGGAAAAGGAAAAAATTGAAGTCAAAGCCCTATTGTAGTGCAGCCATTGCAACTTATTGGAATCAAGAGTAAAACCCGAGGAAAAAAACATGGACGTTCATTGATGTTAAGTTAATCGAAATAAATTGGAGCCATAAGATATTAAGGGTGTCCATAACATGTAGACAATTTGCCAGAGGTAATATTGAAAAGTCTATTTGTTTTTTTTTTTCAAGGGCAGTTTTTATTCCAAACATGCTAGCATAGTACCCGTAAAAATAAGTGTTGTTAATATATGGATCAATACTTATGTCAAGGAATGTATGAATCAGTGAATATATCCAGAAAAAGTGAACCTGTCTTTTGTTTAGGATCAAAGTGTATCTCTCTAACCGTCGGCCAAGGATCAATGCGAAGTATATGTGTGCTCTGCCTAATTTAGTGGTTCCAATTTAATTTTTTAGTGCTGTTTAGAATGCTTTTGCTGTGAATATGTTACAAGTTTGCTAATTACTTGCTCAGACAAGTGAATCAAGAAAATATTCACTTTTTAATTTTTAAATATCGGTTTATTTTAGTGTGACAAATTTTGGATAAAGAAACAAATATTCATATTGAAAACGTTACCCTGTTGATTAAATAATTTTAAGATAAATTGTAAACACACACACACACACACACACACACACACACACACACACACACACATATATATATATATATATATATTCTTATATATATTTGCTAGAATAACTTAGACATAGAGTCAACGGGTGTTTTGTGAATGCACCCTGTATGCTCTATCGCCGATATTGAACACTCTTTATTTATAAATACATTATATATATATATATATATATATATATATATATATGTGTGTGTGTGTGTGTGTGTGTGTGTGTGTATGTATGTTTATGTCTGTTTGATTAAATAATAAAGACACATTTTGTCTATGTAATTTAATTAAGATCCTTTCAAACTTGAGAGGAACTTAATTAAATTATATAGACAAAATGTGTCTTTATTATTTAATCAAACATGCTTAAATGAAAGACTGCTGCCTAAGTACACACACACACACACACACACACACACACACACACACACACACACACACACACACACACATATATATATATATATATGTGTGTGTGTGTGTGTGTGTTTGTGTGTGTGTGTTTGCTGGAAGTATTTTTTGCTTTACGAAATAGTACATTCATAATGTAAAATCTATTTCCAATTATCACATATAAGCGTAAAAAGATAATTGCACACACCTCCAATATAGAGAAGATTGTTTCACATACACACATGCACGAAAAGTGAAGCAGTTGCTTAATTTCTTTTTATATTTACACTTGTGCCAAATTGTCATCGGTAGGGTTAGGTTTAGGTTTAATCTCCACTTAACTTCCACTCATTTAATGATAATGAAAAAGTTATCTTACTGTACATATCATTGTGTTATGGCATGGAAGAACTATTCACTAAAGATAATCCCTTCTGTAAAATAATTTGAATATTTACTAAGTATAGATAAGTCAGAAACAGTCCAAAGCACAAAGCCAGTTATTGAAATCATTGAACTAAGTACACTAATGAATAGACGATAGCTTGTTGAACATCACTATTAGAAGCATTCAATTCTACTGACATCAATAATAGCGACATATTAGATGCTAAGTAAAATGAAGTATGGAACGTAAATGCGCTGAGTAATATTTTACGTTTTTGTCTTGAAAGCGATTGATAATGAATTTACTCAACGCTGGGTGATCATAAAAAGATTCCCGTGACAAAATATTTTTTCTTATAAATCTATAAAATACTTATAAAAAAATTGTTCTAAGTGAATTATGCCCATAAATTTGTTTATATGAAGAGTTTAGTTTTTATGATTTATGAAATATTAGAGGGCATTGCTTAAAAAAAAGACCAGACATAGGAGAAAAACGCTTCCAAAGCAGAGCATTCAATCTGAAGTCCTAATTTCTAATCCTCCACCAAAAAAACAAAACAAAACAAAACAAAACGAATTAAAAAAGAAAGAAAAAGAACGATAGAATGAACTCATTTTTGTTAAATAATGATACCATTTACCAAACCCTCCGCTCGTTCAGGGTATGACACAAGGTCAATTTTTTAAGCGGAGTTTAACAGGTTTGAGTTCAGAGTTTTCCTTCTCCTAGACTAGTTGCCTAACCAAGGCTGAAGAACCTAGTCTGTCCTACTATTTACCTATAGCTGGAGGGAGAATAATTGGATTCATACCTTTCCCAAGGGTATTAGTGCTATGTGAAATGTAATCAGTCTCGTCCAGGATTTGAACTCGTGTCGCCGTGTCCATTTCCTACGACGATAACGACTAAATTGAATAATGATAAAACATACATTTCCATATAAAATAGCAAATGTACAACTACGAGATGAAAAAATATTCGATACATTTAAAAAGTAATTACCGATCATTTTTTTTACATGTATTTTGTATAAGGATTTGAAAACTTGATTAGGAATCTCATAATAGATTTTATTCGGGAAGATATAAATTGTAATCATCAACATTTCATTAACAGAAAACCAACATGATTTGATATTGTGGAAATATAAAACTAATATTTGATGGGAGGGGATAATGTAGATGTATAGTTCGATTTTAGCCAGGAATTTGAGACGGTGTCTCATTATTGTTTACTAGTGAAAAAAACCCCAAAAAACAATCTTAGCTTTTTCTAATAAAATAGTAGATATTGTAAGTTATTTTTGACATAAAACTATGAAAGTAAAAGTTGATAATAATTATTCCGAAACACATAAGTTATTCTGTCTGATGTTCTGGGAGCTTTGTTGTTTTTGATATTCATTAATGATTTACATAATCATATAAAACCAGAAATAAAACTTTTTGCTGATGATGTTAAATTACTTGTTAGAGAATTGTCAAAAGAAAAACTCAGATGGATCTAAGTAAATTGCCATATTTGGAAGATGGTTGGAAATTAAAATTTGATATAGAAAAATGTAAAGTACAATATAATGGATCCAATAACATAAAAGATGAATATAAATTAAGCAAAAAAGATATAAAAAAAGTAATTGATGAAAGCGATCTAGGGGTTGGCTTTGATGTTACATTTAAATCTGACAATCATATTTTGTTTATTGTATCGAGAGCAAATGGAATTATTGGTTGGATGGTTAGAAATTTATTTCAAGGGAGATAACTGTAATTCTAAAAATGCATAAAACCCTGATAAGACCTCATGTAGAAAATTATATTGAAGTCTTAATATCTGTGTCAAGACATGGACATTGGAGTGTAATATTAAGATTATGGGGAATACAAAGTGACAAAAATGATAAAAAGAGAAAAAGATTACAGTTATAGGAAGAGATTAGAGAAATTAGGATTACACACTTTACTAGAAAGAAGAATGACAGGTGATCTAATTGAATCTTTTAAAATAATAAATGGAATTCCTAATTGTGGTAGACATTTTTTTCCAAATTTCTCCTCGAATTGGAAATTTTCTGTCGAGACATTTAAAAAAAATAAGTCTATTAACCAACTAGATGTTTTTGCCAATAAAGTAATATATTTTTTGAAACAAATTGAGTAATCAAATAAGAAATAACAATAGTGAAAGAAACATTAGTTTAAAATGGAGATTTTAGAAAAAATGTTAAGAAAAATAATTTCACAGAGCATTTTTAAGAATTGTCGGATGAATTAGTGAACTGAATTTGATCTGTATAAAGATATTGTATTATTACGTATATGTTCTTGCGAAGATTTTTTTTAAATGGTTAATGTAAGAAGACAGTAAAAAGTGTAGATACCCTAGGAGGTATAACAAACGAATAATAAAAGATAATAATATTTTACGGGAAAAGAAGGAAATATGATAAAACGCTTTTAACTTTACTAATACCAAAAGTGTCAGACGATTCTAATATAAATCACTTATAGCTATTTGTTGTCATGATTTACTTTTGAAATGTCAGTAGTTCAATTAACTTTCAGCGGGAACGAACAACACTCGACCACTCGTAACCATTTATATACTTCAGGACAACATTAGGTTGGTATGAATCGTTAAAAACAACAATGGGACAGCTATTGTGACACGATTGTTCGCAGGCTTGATTCGACGACCAATTCATTTGAGTACAGATTTCAATCATAAGAGTCACTCTATTGTGATCTTGTCCCAGACTTACTGAATCTTAGGAAATAATCATAAAAATTATCAATGGTTTTAGTGAGAAGGAACCGTAATAGTCTGACTCATCTACATAAAAAATGTCGAGATATAATCAGGCTAGGGTGAATTACGAATCAAAATCGCATCTTACGTGCTAATTTAGAGAAAATATCTTGCTAATATAAATTGAAAATTAAAGACAAGCAATGATCCCCACCAAAAAAACAAAAAAACAAAACAAAAAAAAAACAACAAAAAACAAAAAAAGCAAAAAACAAAACAAAACAAAAAAACCCAAAACAAACAGCAAAAATAAATAAAGCAAAAATGAACAAAATAAAACAAAACAACATTGAGAATTTCAGATGCATAAAAATTTTCCAAGATCCTGTTAATAAGAAAAAAATGACCAGAACGTTGTTCACTATAAAGACTATGCCATTCATTAACATTTTTACTACGTCGTTTGTTCCCATCTACAGGTCTGCCTAGAGTATATATTACGCAGTTTTACGCCTGTACTTCCTGAGGGCCAACAACCCTTGACTGTTGTTATCTCAATGTGCACTGAAACTCAGCTCTTCGCAGAGGAAGACTTTGAGCGTTGTTTACCATCAGTGCAATCCTGAAATCAGGAAGAATGGCGTACAGCTACTGATAGTTAAAAGAGAAGTGGGCTGCTTAAACCACCAAGTTTTACACTTCGTTAACAGAGAAGTTCGCACAGATTTGAACGCCTTGACAAAGAATGGCTTCCGGCCAATATCGACATCAAGCAAGAAACATGGACAGACGCAGTTTGAGCTGGTCGGCAAGTGCATAAAAGCAAAAAGTAATTATTTCTTCCAATGTGGTTATCGCGTATTTTACAAGTATTACACCATTTAAAATAAATTTTTTTAGACACTCAGTCAAATGAAATCATCATCATCATCATCCAGTAAACTCGATGCCAAATTATTTTATCTATAAAATTTACTTGATCCTTAGTTGCAAATATATACATAAGAGGGATTACTCTATGGATTACATTTAACAAATATTCTTTCAGAAATTGGATCATTCGATATGAACACGAATGTAGATCTCACGCTATTGTTAAATTATAAAAGGGATAGGAAGTTACAAATGGGACTGCTTTCTTATCTTAGAGAAGACTTTTTTAAAAATTATACTAATAAAAATCTCGCTATGATATGCCATTTTTCTTACAGTAACTCTTACACATTAACAAAAATCAGACGCTTATTAATAATATTGACAACTCGATTAAACTTAATTTCTTTAATCAGTGAAATAAGATTTTGTGATGGAAAGAAAAGTAATTAGAGAGTCAAGTCACCTACAAAAAAAGTACAAAACAACTGATGATAATAGGAAAAGGAAATTATATATATATATATATATATAATGTAGTTTCTATATTTATAAATATAGAACAGTAAATATTGGTGATAGATTTTATATAGGATAGTGTAGACACAGTGTCAACAGTCTCATACAAACCAAAATTTGATCCGTTGATCGCATAGGTTTGGTTTCTTTGTTTTAATGGCATATCAACCTTTGTAGGTTATTTAATGCCAAAGCCATTCTCCTAGAAGAACAGTAGTGGTACTATTTAACCCATAGCTGGGAGGATAAGGGGGTTCATACCTTTCCCAAGGGTATTTGCCCGAAAGTGAACGTAATAGTACGACTGCAGTACGAACTCGCTTACTACGATTCCGCAGTCCATCGCCTCAAACAATACACCACGTGGACACCCCCCTGATCGCATAGGGAGAAACTGATAGTTACTCATTGCTATTGACTCTGTGTCTATGTAATCCTTAGACAGTCAAACGCACACACATGTGAGTATGCATTATATATATATATGTGTGTGTGTGGGTGTATGAGTCTTTGTCCCCATCATCATACTCATCATCATCATTGCCACAACGTAAGGAAACGTGGATACGTGGATATTATTACAGGTATAAATGTTCTTATGTCAAAATCTTCAGGATAATGTACTTGATAATCTTACTCACAATTTGCCTACAAGATTATTTATTGTGAATTAAATTACTACGACCAGAAAATCCGGCGAACACTTGCGCGTGACATACGGAAACACTGGGCAGCTGTTTCGACTTTAATAGGTCTCATCAGCAGTGTATAGACCGTGTCCTCTATAAAAAGTAAGAATGTAATTTACAAGATATATTCAGGTTTTTGGCCGCACAATGACCATGATTAGTTGATTTGGCATTAGTTGCGTGCAATGTGAACTGGTGGCTCTGTTGTAGAATTTGGGCTTAGCATTCTGTGGTCGCTAGTTCAATTTCCAGTGGTTGGAGATCACGGTATACACTGTTGATGAGACCTAATATGGTCGAAACAGTTGTCCATTGTTTCCGTATGTCGCGCGCAAGTGTTTGCCAGATTTTCTGGTCGTAGCAATATAATTCCTCTACTTAAAAGAAGAAAATATACAAGACTATATATATAGAGAAAATCGAAAGAATGATGGAGATGCGGATATATGTGCTTTTATATAATTTCGTATACTTATGCAAATTCATGTCCATATATGTTTAATTGGGATGTGAATATAACCTCAATTTATGGCCGTGCCAGAATTGATTTGATATGGCTTTTACCTGCCTAATAATAATTATTAAAAGAGTGGAGGTGTTTTGAAGAAGAAGAAGAAGAAGAAGAAGAAGAAGAAGAAGAAGAAGAAGAAGAAGAAGAAGAAGAAGAAACGGAAGAAAAAAGAAATAGAAGAAAAAGAAATAAGAGAAGACAACAAGAAAAAGGAAAACAAAAAATGTTGATTAAAAATGAGCGAAAAGTTAGAAAAAGCAAAAGTTAAAAAGGAAAAAACATGGCAAACGATTAATGATCTACAGTTTCGAGGTGAATCAAGTTGGGTCCAGATCAAGACAAATCGTTCTTTTGTTAGTTTTGGAGAAGATTGTTTAAATAGATAGAACCAAAGTGATAAAAGTGATAATACCGTAAGATATCGGCTGAATTCCAGTTTCTCATAGGTAATCGTTCATGCTTTGATGTCTTAATTTTGATATTACCAATTTAACTCCAAAATATTGTCCCCAAAAACTAAAGGATAATTCCGATTAAAGTGAATATGAGAGTTCAAAACTATATTTTTCTTCCTTTTCAGATACATAAACTAAAGATTTGCCGATATATTGAATAAAGTAATACATTAACCTATTGATTAATTCGGAAGTGTTAAATCAAATAAAGAAATGATATCGTAAAAGCGAATAAGTAAAAGACAGCCATTTTTGATTGGAATTTTTCAGGCCCCTTTCTCGTATTAGGAGTTTAGAACAGTTACAAGTAAATCCTAATAAGAATTGATATTAACAAATGTATATATATATATATATATATATATATATATACGAAGGAGAAAAGTTTGAAGCCATTACAGCAAAGACTTTTTTACAATCTTGGAAAATATCAAATTATAAACACTAGGTCTTTTACTTTAAGTTTCCTATTGCTAACACAGCTATATTCTGATTTATTTGGACGACCCTAATGTTATATATATGTCTAATGATTGTGCACACCACGTAAAGTCTAAATTAACGGACTTCGCTTTTATAGTTTGATATTTCTTGTGGTTATAATTATATCATCATTGTCATGATGTTGTGCTGCTCAAACGGATTTCCCAAACTCTCTCTCTCGTCATCTGTCTCTATGATCTATTGCTTCTGGCAGGTCTTCCCGGCTACACCCTGTGTCCGTACACAGCTGTTGTTGATAAGTTCAAGCTGGTCGTTCTACACTTGTGCGTCTATGCAATGTGGTCCATAAAAGAACGTCGCATATGAGTTCGTCTTTGCTTCTTCAGCAGGTGTCCCGAATGTCTTGTTCGACTAATTTGGATGGCCTTCGAAATGGATGATATGTGGCCGTACAGCTGCTGTTTTGTGGGATGTTGCTTCCAGGATTTGTTCAATATAGCTCGTAGCATCATTGTGCAATTACCTTCAAGCTTTTTCTATATGCGCTTAGTTAGCGTCCATGTGGTGCATCCATACAGTAGTATGGACACGACCACTGCTAGAAAAAAATTTCGTTTTATTTTATCGGATAGGTATGACTTCCATCTGACCTATTGATTGCTGCCATGCCTTCGCTTGTCGCGTATTGATGTCATTTTCAGTAGACGAGACGCTGCTTCCGAGGTAGGTAAATTTGTCCACTAGTTTCAGAGAGCCACTATTTAGCGTGGACATATACCAACTTAGATTAAAGCACAGGTTCTCCGTTTTGTCTGCGATCACATGGAGACCTGTGCCACCTGCTGTCCGCTACAGATTTACCGCAGGATTTTATCTTGGGCGGGTGTATTTGCCAGAAGCACTATATTATCAGCGTAGTCCGCATCCGGAATAGTTCCTACGGGCTATCGTCTACTTCTTGCTTTTCCCTGTGTAAGGCCAATTTCTTTCATTAAATCTATCAACGTCCGAAGAACGTAGAGTCTAGGCAGAGATTATAAACTAGTGTGGTGCTAGTGTGTCCCATTGCAGCACACCTGCGACAATGTCAAAGAAGTCTGTGTTTCTCTCCGGTGAGAGTACATTTACTTTCGTGTTGTTATAGACCATCATTATGGCTGTAACGGTCTCCCCAAATAGACCATTGGCTAGAAGTATTTGTTCCATCTTCCCTCTGTGTTTGGAGTAAAATGTCTTAGAGAAATCTACAAATAGGAGTGTAACTTCGAGGTTTTTTGCACGAACACTTTCAAAAAATTCAATGGATTGTCAGATAATGTGATGTTGTAGACTGATTCCTTCGAAAGCCATTTTTTTCCTAAGAATTTTTCCAATTTCAGGTTCAATGCAGTTGAGTAGCTGAGCATTGTAAATCTTAGTTGCTCATGAAGTAAGGGTTATACCCCGGTAGTTCTAGGTAATTCCGAGGTCACCTTTCTTGGGGAAAGGGAGGATGAAACCCTTTGTCCATGTGTCTGTTGTTTTCTGGTTATATGCGCCGTTGCAGTATCGGAGCAGTATGTTGTCGAATTTCCTTGTCTTTCATACTTCTGAGGGTATTTTATCGAGACCGGCAGCTTTCCTGTTTTTGATTTTTGTTGGACTACATCGAGTTCTTTTTGAGTAAACTGTCCATCTTTGACATATTGTTGATTATCAAAAATTTTCGTGATAGGTTCATCCATAATTTTAGGGGACTTTCCCAGCAAATTCTTAGAATGTTCTTTCCACAAGTGTATCCGTTCTTTTTGGGAAGCGGCTTTTAGTTTCGCTTTTGCAGTACTTTTTCTTTTACTCACTTCATTTAGAGTTTGCCATACTATTCGAGATTGTCTATCTTCAACCGAGTGTCGAATCATTGATCTGGTCTTGGATTAATTCTGTTTGTTAGAGATCATTTCCTACTACAACCTTACCAACGCTATTAATGAAACATACCTAGTTACCTTCTATAATGAGCTATCCTGCCTTGTTCGTAGCGTCCTGAAACAGAACGTTTTCATCATCGGAGGAGACATGAATGCCGAAATGGGTAAAAACGCAAATAACAAATTCAGCTAACACGACACGTCAAACAGAAATGGGGAACACCTAACAGATTTCATACTTAAAAATAGATTAAGATACCTTAATACTAAATTTCAGAGAAAGAAGGCGAAACTATGGACCTTCACCGGGGCAAATAATGCTAAAGCACAGATAGATTACATCCTTATAAATAAGAAATAGACTAATAGCGCATTGAAATTTGAGGCATACTCCTCTTTTGAAGGAGTGTCTTCCGACCACCGAATTGTCACGGCAAAGATGCATTTGAGCCTACAACCAGAACCGCATGTTATGACTGGTCCATGCTTAACAATAGAGATATTAGTGATAAATATTCAATTACACTAGGAAAAAATTCAATGCACTTAAGGAGATATCAAAAACACTGACTTCGAATGACGAATACGAGAACTTCGTCAATGCCAACATGGAAGTAGCAGCAGAATGCATTCCAACAAAACTAAGAGCAAAATATAGAGTTCCCAGGCAGATATTAGCAGTTAAAAAAACGTGACGACGTGAAAACCGCTTCCCTAAGCAATAAAAAGAAACCCAACTAATGCCAACACTCAGAAACTTAAGAAGGCATAAAGTGAACTAACTAATGCTTACCTAAAAGAACAAGCAGAATATATATATATATAATTTTTTATTGATTTTCATTGCTTTTACTCTGATCGAATTCCCTCATGGATAAAATGACCCTGGATTCGATCTAATATTTTCCATGAAATGAACATCAAAGAATTTTGCATTGATCGAAACAAAATCCGATGGTGCCAACTTTGGTTGCGTTTATAAGAATTTCCCATCCCTTGTCAATTATGATATTTTTGTCTTCAAAGCAATTTGACGACGAGCTTTGTTACGCACTAGCATACATTTTCTGTCCTGTAAATGACCTATGTCTTTAACTGGAGCTCTGAAACTTCCAAGGTGACAACTCTTACGCTCCCCATTAAAAGATTCACCAAGTTTCCGCAATTCATAAAACAGAAATCCTTTCATATCTCGATGAATATATAGTGAGAGTATTATTTCCAAAAAGTAAATAATTTCCTATTGATTTTGCAGAAAGTTTTGGATTTTCGTACTGAAGCAAATTTTTATCTTTTATAAAACATTTTCACAAATTATTTTTAAAGTCTGGCAAAAAGTTGTAAGCTGTTAGTTTTTAAATTCATATAAATCTTTTTTCTTCCTAGTTTGCGCGGATCTTGTAATTATGGCGTGATTGACACCAGTTTTCAATAAATCCCAGCATCATCTCAGCTGTCACTTAAAAGACGCTGTAATTCAACGCTTCAAAATATTTGTGTTCTACTGCTGTAAGGTCTGTCCAACAAATTCACCTTCCTTGAATTTCGCCAACTAATTCTATGTAAAAAAAACCCACCTCTATGTGCTTTATCAGTCTTCTTTATTTCTGTTGTTTTATCGATTTGGAAAAGGAACAATATTCAGTGTCATACGTTTAACTGGTCCGAGATCATTTCACTTTCTCAACACAAGATAAATCAACATTGTTTGGTACAGAGACTTTCATATAAACAGGTCATGTTTGACAGAAAACGTACAGCAGAAGACAACTAAAATATATGTTCTCTTCAGACAGCAATAGGTACTCTATCCTAAGCTCCGCTATAGAAGACGGGCCTTACACACACACACACACACACACACACACACACACACACACACACACACACACACACACACACACACACACATATATATATATATATATATATATATATAATTTCGATAAATTCCAAGTTTTTACTTTCCCTCATTATTTTCATATCATCTGTATACGTATCATAAAAATTGTATTAAAACATCATTTGTTCATATATCAGAATTTATTTTAGATATAAATTAACATTGTTTTTGAAAGATTTTACAAAGCATCTTATTTTGAGGAAAGAAAGAATGCAAACGAAGGAGAAATTCTTGTGGTAAAAGAAAAGAGAGATAAATGTACAAATCGTAATATAATTAATGCATACCACAGCCTATCCACATTGCCATATTCATCTTATTACCAGGCAGAAAAGAACTGAATTTCAATTTGTATACTTTGGAAGGTTGGATATTTTTTTGTTTTTGTTTATTTTATAGAAATTCATTGAAAGTCATCACCGTACGTATCTATTTAACGATAAAAGTTAGTGATGTATGTATGTATGTATGTATGTATCTATCTATCTATCTATCTATCTATCTATCTATCTATCTGTCAAGCTAGCTAGCTAGCTAGCTAGCTTTCTTTTTGTTGATTTAAAGGTCTTAAGATATTTCATTCCATCTCCACTTTATACGTACCCCATAACTTTGTTGGCAGTTGCAGTACCATGTCGAGTCATTTCCTTTCATGGCATCTTTCAGGGCAATGATTCAAATTGACGAACTTTGATATACTTGTGTTTTCGGTTCATTTTGTGAACTTTTTAAGAAGTCCGTGACTATCTAGAATAAAACTTAAATAGAAATGTCTTCAATTTTTCATTCCACCTTTACTTTATACAATCGATAATCTATTAAGTTTTTCCCCGTATCATGTCGAATAATTTCCATTCACAGAATCTTTCAGTGCATTGATTCATGTTCAACAAAGTCTAAATATCGATGAAAGTTCGATAACACTATTTCCGTTTTTAACTAAATTTCTCTAGTTAAACACATATAGACATACGTAAGCGTATAATTTTGAAGGCCCCCAACGTAGAGTAAATGGGTCAATCAGTTAATCTCATTGAATATTTATTATTACTGCTTCTGTCTTATCGAATTGGTTTGGTTCTTTAATGGCATATGAACATTCTAGGATTATTTAATGCCAAATCCATCCTTCTAGAAGGAGAGTATTGGTACTATTTAACCCATAGCTGGGAGGATAAGGGGATTCATACCTTTCTCAAAGGGCATTAGTCCGAAAGTGAACGTAATAGCTTAAATGTAGTTCGAACTCGCTTACTACGATTACGTAGTCCATCGCTTTAATCATTACACCGCGAGGAGGACACCCCCGTCATTGAATTGTGACCTTTAGCCAAATTAAGCTTTGTAATTAAGCTTTTCCTCAAAGTTGGGGTTATTAGGCCATTTCTCCAATAATGAGTTTAACGGGTTTCTCCTACAAAACAACTTTATGTACACACTATCTTTGTACGTAAACGCTTGTATATTTACGTGCGCACAAGAAAAAAAAGTTATCACTTTCACATTATCCATTAACTGTACATAAATATATCTCTCTACGGAAGCCATTCCAAAAATAATACCTCATGTTCTATTATGTTGGCCCCTGATGTCAGAGGAGGATATTAATAGCATGAGAGTAGAGATTGATCCTTCCAGCCAATAAGCCATTATATTTTTGTCTTGCTATCGATAGTAGCTAAACGACAATCTAGCAAAATGACACCTGTCATTAAAGTGGAAACGAATTAAAGATATGGTAATAAATTATTCTGTGCAAAAAAATTCTCCACATTGATATTCATCGACGTTTTACCCATAATTTATTGGCGATCGGATAAAGGACGTAAGCAGAGAGTTAAGGCATTTCAGTTAAGGCAATAACGATGTCAATGACAAGACGCGTGAATACAATTTTTAGCCGTAGAAATAAAGAGCGCTTCCATCAGCTCATCTATACGACTTGGCCCATGAATGATGGTCTACTAAGACATCATTTATTTACAACAAAAACGACGATATAATCGTTACTGTAAAAGAAGGGGGTCTCTTCCACCTACTGGTTTAGATTTTTTACAAACGTGGCATTTAGACTCTTTGTCTTTGCTGGTGAAGATGTATAGCCAATTACGGTGACTGGACACACACCACACGTCAACTAGAAGATAGTTCGGAGCTGATCATCACGGTTTCAAGCCTAGAAAGGTGAAGGCACAAGGTAAATAAAATTAATTATGTTAAATTTGAAATAAACCTAATACTAAGAAAAATGTGGAAGAATTTCTCTATTTAATAGTATTTGTTCTCTGTATTTGCCGTGGTTTCAGTGGAAATAAATAGGAGGCTATATAATTTGGATCTATTTGTAAAGCTTGATTTATCAGTATCAGTTGGTCATCCTGTGCGGATTGAACTCACTACATTAGCGAAATGAACTTGATAACATCTTCGTTCCACCAATCAACCTCCATGGATTGATAGATAGGTATTTACTAAGCTTTTTTTAGTCTGGCACAAGGCCTTAAGTCGAAGAAATTTTTGGTTGCTTAACATATATCTCTGAAATGGAGAGCTAATTATATGGTGTCATGACAGAAGATGTATAAAGATTAGTTGAAGATTCTTAGATTCCCGAAAATAATTATCATTCAAGAAATAGATATATTATATCACCAGTTGATTTTCCATTGGATCTCTTATCGCATATCAAGTATTTAAAAAAACTATTTTAAAAACTTTCTAAAAGACTTTTTTCATAAAAAAAACTTTTTCTTACCATGAACTAAGGTCGAAACTGGTTGACAACAATAAAAAAATAATCTGACACAAAGGAACAATATCTATTTGTCTTCTTCCTTTTCTTTATATATATATATGTGCGTGTGTGTGTGTGTGTGTGTGTGTGTGTATGTGTGTGTGTATGTGCGTATTTGTGTTTGTGTACTAACATGTATCGTGTGAGTGTCTCTTTGTGTGTATATATGTACTAATCAATAAATTCGATTTGAAAAGTATTTTCGTGCATGTATGTATAAGCGTGTGTTTATGAATGTTGGCATGCACGTATATATATATATTTTTTTTTCTTTTTTCAAATTTTTATTTTATTTTTTTTTTAATTCTTTTATTTTATCTTCTGAATACGAACTGTAACTCCACATTTGCTACTCTGCGACTAGAGAGAAGCATGTAAATAGTCATCTGACGAGACAGAGTATAGTAATATTCTCCGCCAAAATAAATTTATTATGACGACTTAACCGAGTTTGAGTCTTCATCAAATTGTACTATATATATATATATATATATATGTGTGTGTGTGTGTGTGTGTGTGTTCAGAATAAATAACAGTACCCTAGAGTTAACTTTGTCAGAATGACAAACAAGTTTACCAAAATCCCTAAATTTTGACCACGATGTGTTAAAAAAAAACTGTTTTAATAAATTTTAGTAAAATTGTCGTAATGATTTTCTTGTTATACAGTAATTAATGCCTAAACATGTAAGTAAAACCTTCTCTTAAGATTCTCAGAATCTTTGAATTGTATGCTTTCTTCTTTCCATACCACGTGCCGTCGCGTGACTCTTGATTTATCTTTTAACTCACGTGACAAAGAATGAGACAGATACTATCACGTGACAATATTTTCTTTTTTTTCCCTACAAAGTGAATTCTTTGACACCTCGACATTAAATGTCAACATCAAGGATAGCAGTTATAATCTGTTCAAGAGGAATCTGTCCGTCTTCCGATAAAGTCAACAAGCATAGATTCTGCTACTGTAGATTTTAGAACTCAAATTCATTGGACAATGTCAGAATTTGTTGTCTTGAAATGTGGTTTGTATTTCGACCAAACAAACATAGTCTTAAAAAAATTCAGCTTTAGTTGATTAACCCTATTTTACCACTACTACTACTACTACTAGTGTTGCTGCTGCTGTTTATGTAATACGTTGTATTACAAGTTGGATTCATTAAGATGTGTCAAAATTTTCATTCATTCCGATGATGACATATTTTTATATTGAGAGAAACACGGCAAATTCTGAGAGTAGAAGAAAAAAAAAAAAATGAAACCATATATCCAGGCAAGGGTTAAAATTTCATAATATTTGCCACTATTCTAGCCAGACTCTTAGTTTTAGTCTTTTTTTTTTTTCAATAACATCATTATACAGAAACATAAAAACTGAAACTCTCTAAATTTCAGCTCACAATGTGTATGTTTTGCATTAAAAGAAATGGTTGCTAATTGCTAGAAACGTTGATTATTTAACTGATAGAATTATCATGATTATCAACAAGGCGTACTGACTGTACAGATTCCCTTGACTTCCTTTTGCCATCCGTCCCTATCGGCCATAACTCTTGGTAAGTCCTCTAAATGATATCTTAATTTTTGCTGGTCGGTCAACACTGGGATATCCATGTGTAGGAAGGTATGGGAAAACATTATTTATGAGTTCGTCCCTGGCAATACTCAGCATGTCTTGCTCGTCTTACGTGTACGGTTTGTGAGATAGGAGGAAGGTGGCCGTACAGTTGCTGTCTTGTAAGATGTTGTGCCGATGATTTTCCAAAACAGCTCCCAGCATCCTTCTGTAGTTCCTATTGAGCTTTTTTTCCGATCGTTTTGTTAAAGTCCAAGTGATGGAGCCATACAGTAGTACTGATGCGGCTACAGCTACGAAGAATTACTGATATTATTACTTGCTTAAAAGTCATCTATGGCGGCTATCAAGTTTACGATTTATCGAAATCATATTAGAATTGCTCAAGAATAAGTAAATAAGGGAACTGCTATATAATTGGCTTATAATAAAAGTAGTAATTATCAAGAGAATTCTAATACAATAACAAATCTCGTGTCATGTGACATTTTTGCTGTCTAAAGCTAAAATACATGCACCAATGGGATCATTACATTCTTCTTCTTCTTCTTCTTCTTCTTCTTATTATTATTATTATTATTATTATTATTATTGATGTTGTTCTGCTTTGATAGTGAAACATTTCTGGCTGACTCACAATCTAGAAACATGTGGAATTAGGAAAACATTCATCTGAACAGAGGAAAACAAGCCGTTACTCTTGACGGTTAGTCAGTGTTATGAGAAATCTGTTATATTTGCAAAGCATTAGAATCCCCACTCTTTTCTGCTTCTTTTGTCGTCTATTCATGACAATCCACAAACCTCAGACTGTGTGTGCTCATTTGATATACGAACAAATTTGTTTCGCGAACCCCCAAATGTCAACGGTGTATGTGTTGTGCATTAGCAGGCACTTCCGGCACCTGTGCTTGTTTAAAATGAAAAGGACAATTTAAAAAAGGAAAGAAAAGAAAAGAAAGAATAAGTCAAATGCTGTGCGTTTCCCTCTCTGATTTATAATTATTTCTTCCCACATGCCATTAGACAAACTCTGATCATTTAGCCTCAATGCATTTGTCATTTAATGCGCAGTAACCATTTTTTTCTGGGTGAATTTTATCACCGAAAAGGTCTGAGCGGCGAATAATTGTCAAACTTTTGGAAAGCTTTCGGTGTCAAAGACGTGTCTCCATTTGCTGCATTAACGAAAGTAAGGACAACGACATTAAAAAGAATTAAGGAAATAAAATAGTAATGTCATTTGATATTTACTGAGCTGAGTATGGCACAAGGGCAAATTTGAGGAGTTTCCGGTAAAAAGTAACGTATAAAGAAAGAAAGTCGTTATTTACTGAGTGTGCTTTACTTATGGTAAAAGGCCAGGAGTGTAAGATCATGAGTAAGTAATAAATTTAATAATAATAGTCTGTGAGTCGAATTGTCAATCCATTATACCAGGAGAATCAGAGAAGAGAGAATGTTATTCATTAGACTGATTCAAAAGTTTTCTGTCTCTAAAACAAAAAAATATCATTCCTATAAATTCATAAAATCATTCAATCATCAGAATATCTCCTTGTATTTCTATAATATTAGAAAGAAGCGAACTTATTTCCTGTTTGATTCAGTATCTAGAACTTACTGGAATTGCTAACCAGAAAAATAATATTGCTTGAAACGAAAACAGTTATCATTTAAAATTACCAGGTGGATACGGCATGTAGAAATGTTTCTATCCTATTTGTAGTAATTCATTTAATCCAGGTTTCAGTTATTTATTGGAAAGAATCATTTAGAATTTCTCTAAAGGCAGAGAAATAACTCCCCTATAGATTCAGTTGGGTTTGAAGCTAATATGCTTCTAGAATTTTTGTTTTAGATTTTCCAAATAAATTGATTTTATTACTCGTGTCTTGTCAGTAAATTGATATGGATCTCGTTTTTCTAACTTGTAAATGGAGCGCTACACTTGATGGGCAACACTTGAACTATTTTTTCTGTAAGTTTGGACTGTTTATCCTGCATCTTCCAGTTTATCAGTTCTTCAAGAGCATCTTTTGTCAAGTCCACTAATGTCACTGTAAAACATATCCGATAAATACACATTGCAGAGTACTTCCTCTGTACTTGGCCCATGAAAAATAAACAGTTTCAAATGTGCAATTTTTAAAAATTCAGCTATGATTTTTCGTAGACATTAATAAAATCATTACTTTTTCATAAAAAAAGAAATATGCACACACAAGCAATAAAGTTTCGATAAAACTTCAAATACATTTTGAATATTTTCAAACATTGTTCAAATGATGGATCTGAGAAGATAACCTTTAACCTAATAAGTCAAGGAAAACACTGCAATTTCGTCAAGTTTGAAGTCATTCTACTCATGAATTGGCCTACAAAACAATTTCACTAAACTTTCTGCCTGAAGCACCGAATAACGTTACTTTTAACAATATGTACGGAAGACAATAGTAAATTCCGCAAATTTTGGAAGTCATTGCAAGTGAAAACCATTCTTATTGGATGCACCAAGTATGTTACTTCATGTCAAAGTTAGCTTGATTTCTTTTTCGACTTATTGCTGCTCTGATAGGTTTAGTATTTCAAACTGCTTTTACTTTTATTATATTACTCCTTATGAATTTTATTATATTACTCCTTATCAATTTTTCACATCAGTGTTAGCTGATGGTCTTTCACTTGAGTTTGAGTGCCAGCAAGTCTCCTCAAGTCTCCAGGACTCTTCTCAGTATTCTGGCCGATCTTGATAATCCTTTTGTCTGGATGGTTTTTAATTGTCCTTTTATTTCTAGGTTTTCCAGTCCCTGTACCAATCCTTAGGGCATCGTTCCGAGTGCCCCAAGTACTATTGGTAATAACGTCACCTTCATGTTCCACAGTTTTTTTTTAGTTCTCAGTATTTCAGCCGATTTTAATAATGCCATAGTCTGGATTGTCTCTGTTTTCTAAGTCCTCCAGTCTGGTTATCAAGCCTCTGGGGATTTTCTGAGCAACCTGTTATAACTGGTATTACCATTATCTCCATGTACCAAAGTTTTTAAAGTTCTCTGGCAAGGTCGAAGTACTTTTCGCTTTTTATTTTCCCTCATTGGTCCACCGAGAGAGCAAAGGGGACTATTCGGCAATTTTTTTCTTGATTATCACTTGGTCTGGTCGGGATTTAGGGATCTGTTTTATATTTCAAAATCCCAGAGAAATTTGTGTGTCTCATTCTCCAGGACAGGTTCCCGGTTGTGCATATACCACTTGTTTGTATGGTCAAATTTCAAACTCCTGTGCAATTCCCTGTAGATCACCTTCCTCACCCGGTCCTGTCTTGTCTTATAATCTTTTTGCGCTAAACTGCTGTATTCACTTATTATGGGATTAATCGTTTCGTCTCTATCACCATATATCCTACATTTCCAATTTTGTTACGTCTTATCTATTTTTGCTTTATTTTGTCCTGCCATAGGAAGGTATTCAAATTTCCCATTCTTAACTGTGTCCAAGTATTCTTGTGTAAGATTTCGCCAGTTTGTTCTTTGAAATATTCATACAGTTTTTCTTCCCAAATCTATTTCTATGTATTGTCGCTCCGTTGGTTATTATATTGCTTGTGCTGTCTCTATTCGCTTTCTTTGCTCTTTTTAATGTATTATTCGAGTCCTTGTATCGATGTATGCACACTGTCTTCAGTGCTGATAAGTCCTCTTTCCCCTTTTTTTGCTTGACACAAATAGTCTATGTTATCTATCGAATGTAAGGCTTTATGCATCGACATTAGTTTTCTTCTCTGGTCCATTTGTTGAAGTTATCTTCTTGTTCTTGTTCTTCTGTTATTATTATTATTTTATTATTTTACTAATTTGAAAGCAAGTCTCCTCAAGGGTCCGATCTACTCTGTCAAGGACTGGTTATAACTGTTAGGGTCCGATCTACTCTGGCTGGGAGTGGTTTTATCTGTTATGGTCCGATCTACTCTGGCAAGAAGTGGTTGTACCTGTTAGGGTCTGGTTTACTCTGGCCGGGATTAGTTTTACCTGTTAGGGTCCGATTAAATCTGGCCGGGTGTGGTTGTTCCTGTTAGGGTCCGATCTACTCTAGCCGGGTGTGGTTTTATCTGTTAGGGTTCGATCTACTCTGTCAATGATTGCTTGTACCTGTTAGGGTCCGATCTACTCTGGTAAGGAGTGATGTGACATGGTATGCTAGAGAGAGAGAGAGAGAGAGAGAGAGAGAGAGTGAAGGGGAGGTCCATACCCTTACCCTTCTTTATTTGAATCAACAAGCATTAAGAAAGATCGGATAACAGGGACCCGACCGTTAAAGTGGTAGGGGAGAGAAAGGGGTAAGCTATCTGTAACCTTTGCACTTTAGTCTGTTGAAACTAAAGAAGTCAAGGTCAATCGGGTGGCATGATTCGGCAAGGTGGTGGAAGAGGAAAAGTCGAATGGTTGTTCGACAGAATCTTCGCTCCAAAAAGGCCGGGACGAGTTAGAGAAATTTGCAGGAGAATCTTCAGTTTGGACAAAGCCAGCGTTAGAACAACATGCTGAATTCAGCCAGCTCCGGGAGAATATAGCTCACCCGTAAAAAAGAGTAAAATCTGAAGTTTGGACAAATCCAGCGTTGCAACAAGATTACTGAGTTCAGCCTTCTCCGGGAAAAGATGACTCACTCGTAAAAAAAAGAGAGAAAATTTGAAATTTGAAAACCCGTCAAAGATAAGTACAGCTTTTCCTTTTACAAATCTTAAATATTGGAAAATTGTATATATTCAAAAAAGAAAAAAACTGTAAATGTTCTATTTCACTAAAAGTTAAAATTATTGAATGAACATTGCTACACGCCTCAGTCCGGCGGCTTAGACACTTTTACTCAAGTAGGAGAAAAAGAAAGAAAAAAAAAAAAGAGAAAGAAGCAAAAGGATTGTTGAGAGACATTTTTGTTTGACGTTTTCCTGTTGGCTTAATATTGCCGGTATTTTAAAAAGAAAAGAGAAAAGAAAAGAGAACTGTTTCTTAAATCTCATTATCATTTGTTTGATCGTCGCATATTAACATTTGTGTTGAAATGTTTTGATTGTGTTCTTTCCTCCGTTGATCTGATTTTTTGCATGTATCTTGTCTCGGCCTCATACCGCTTTCATTAATTCTCGCTAAACGTCTTATTGCCTCCTTACAAAAGGATTTGGAAATCTGTCTACAGTGAATATTATCTAACCTAGAAGTTCGTTCCTCCGTGATATGAGGGGGTAGAGGGACAAAGGACTTGGTGGTGTATGTGAAAGTGTATCGGCAATCCCTTACCGACGTCTGAGACCAGTCTAACCTCGAATTAGCATCCACATTATTTGTTTGTTTCTCATACGCCCGAAATAGGAGTCTTGACCGGGATTTATTTTGTGGAATGTCAAGTGCTAGGCTGCTCTCGGCGATACACATTCTATGGTTGCACCTGTTAGGATCCCATCTACTCTGTCCGGGATTAGTTGTACGTGTTAGTGTCTGATCTATTCTTGCTGGGAGCGGTTGTACGTGTTAGGATCCCATCTACTGTACTGGGGTGTTGTTTTAACTATTATCACCACATCTATTCTTGTGGGCTGTCGTTGTACCTGTTTGGTTCTGATCTACTCTCGTTGGGTGAGGTTGTATCTGTTAGAATTCAATCTACTCTGCCCGGATGTGGTTGTACATGTTAGGGTCCAATCTACTCTGGCTGGGAATGGTTGTACTTGTTTGGATATTATCTATTGGTTAAATAAATCAGTGGAAAATTATAAGTGTGAAAAAATAAATGAATAAAGATAAATAAAAACAAATAAAATATGAATAATAAAAAAAACTCTTAAATAACAATAACACAAAAATTTAAATATGAACGTACAATGAACGTGATTATTTTTTGAAATTCAACTTGCCTCGTCCTGGATTTGAACTCAGGTTACCGTACACACACACACACACACACACACACACATGTATATATATGTATGCGTGTATATATATATATATATATATATATATACGGTGACCTGAGTTCAAATCAAATCATTTGGGACAGGCGAAGGAACCCTTTGTATTTCAACTAGCATTCCTCCGCTGGCAAAGTTCACCTTGTGTCACATCTTGCTCGTAACGGATGAGTACTTCCTATTTTGTTGTCCAGACAAGGGCAGAAATATTAAACCAAGCCAAATGCTTCTTTTATGTCGTTATTGACTTCCCTATTATTTATGCCCTACTATCTACTTTCGAAAAATTATTTTTGAAATATCTGTATTTTCTCAGATATATTAAGAACAGAAAAAATGTTTTGAATGCCCGATTTGTGTCTTGAATTTTTTGTCAAAATTTGGCAAGAATTACTTTCTAAAATCGACATATATCCAATCTTTAATTAGTCTGTTATAAACACTGTTGTTTACACAACATTCTCTCTGCCACCATTCGTTGATTGGTCCAACTGACGTCAGCATGTCAAGAAAACTTTTTTTTGATGTTATAGTTTTCACATTAAAATTCGTTTTAAGATGTTTGCGAATTTTGTTGATAGGTACTATATCATGAAATGTACATGTGATTTCAATTTGCAGCGACGTTGAACATGTATACGTGCCTAAGGGCATAAAATTACTAACGTTATTTGGCCAAAGTATCCAAACAAAAAGAAACTTTTTGATAAAACAAAATGAAACAAACTGATTACTGTAAATGTGCTTCGTTCTTCTTAGCGTCTAACGCTATTATGTTGAGTAAGCATCTGTTAAACGTTGAACATGTTTGATTCTTACATTTGTTGAACGGTGCACTGGGAATATTTACGTTCAAATTATTGTTTGAGGTTTGATTGAAATTCACGGAATTTATAAATGATATTTTACGCTAAGGATTTTGTCAGTGCCACATAAAAAGTAGGAAAAAATTGGCTGCTTGGTGTGAATTAATGATCATGTTAGCCTCACAGAATTGAATTTGATTCTCACTAAATACTTTATGCTTTTAATCTAATGCTAAGCTAAGCCAAATAAATATGGTAAGGGTTCATCAAAGTGTAATGATTAATAAACTCCATGCCCAGGACGTTACTACTGAATTAAAATTGATCCTCATTGGATTTCTCATTGCAATTCTTTTTGCGTCGTACCAAGCTGAACTTTGTAAATACAGGATGTGACAGAAATACCTCCCACATTTTTAGCTATCACCTGTGAATTTAGCCAAGGGGCAAAGATTGCTCCAACTATCTAATGTTTCACCCTTTTTTTTTTATATACGATCATTGATTAAAACGGTGCATACTGCGTGTTTTCTGGTGAACATTTTTAAGATTAGTGAATCTGTTATACAGAGAGCTTTTTGTATTCATTTCATGTTATATCAGAATGATACTGTTTTTGATAGAATTTGCAACACATAGCAATAAAGATTTTCTGTTTAGAACAGTATCATTCCGATGTAAAATGAAGTGATCACAAAAAAGTTTTCTTAAAATTGTTTCAACAGCAAACAAACGGAGTGCGCACTGGTCAAAGTCATTAGTAGGAAAGCGATCGTGTATAAGAAAATCAAAATGGTAAGACATTAGTTTATATCGAGTTACCATTATATATATTTACCCAACCCCTCCGCTCGGGCAGGATTTGACACAAGGTCAATTTTTTAAGCAGAGTTTAACAGGTTTGAATTCAGAGTTTTCCTTCTCCTAGACTAGTTGCCTAACCAAGGCTGAAGAACCTAGTCTGCCCTACTATTTACCTATAGCTGGAGGGAGAAGAATTGGATTTATACCTTTCCCATATTAGTGCTATATGAAATGCAATTAGCCTGGTCCAGGATTTGAACTCGTGTCGCCGTGTCCATTTCCTACGACGATAACCATTACACCACGGGCACTTCCAATATAGAGTTACCATTATAAAGTGTCTAGTTTCGCTTGCATCACATGTGTGACAGTTTAAAATGTGACAGATATCAGGAGTATATGGTAGTCAATATCATGTGACATGATATTGTGCTGAATTAGAAAAATTGAATATGCTTATCATCATATTTATATTTCATAGAGATCTCATAAAATTGAATTTGGTGCGGTTGACTGATTAAAAAAAATCCCAATCTATTTCCACAATATTTTTACGAAAATATTTTTCATAAATTTATTCATTCAACAAGTTTATACATCCAAATTCTCATCACGAAAAGAAGAAAAATGTTTGTGAAATGTCACTCAACCTCTTGCCCTTATTTTGTATCCCTTTCCCATTATCCCCCCATTTACCCATAGTCAAATCATGTTATACCTCGCTATGGAGGTGCACATTGCTATTTCAGAACATCTGTAAAGTGTATTTAATAACAGAGATTAGGGAAAATTAGTTTCCCATCATGGTTTATGATTATACGATTTGTTTTGTTTTGGTTTTATG
Organism: Sepioteuthis lessoniana; assembly: GCA_963585895.1. Taxonomy (NCBI): domain Eukaryota; kingdom Metazoa; phylum Mollusca; class Cephalopoda; order Myopsida; family Loliginidae; genus Sepioteuthis; species Sepioteuthis lessoniana. The sequence continues at coordinate 131,384,944 of OY757910.1, forward strand.
GCATATCAACCATTACAGGTTATTTAATGCGAAATCCAGTTTATACATATATATTAGATATATATGATTTGTAAATATTAGTCAACAAAGTTGAATAGTTCCAAGTATTGCTATGTATCACAAACGATTCAGTCATTTGTTTACACACAGTTAAGTGATCAAACAGTTGTATTTCAAACAATTTATTTTAGCATAATTGATTTGTTTGTCAAACTGGTACACTGGTGTCTGACAGTTCTATTTGACCCCTAGATAGGGCCCTTTCAGGTGCTACCATTCCAGGTTAGAGTGGATCTGGGAGTAATGGCAATGAAAAGGTAGTCCAGTTTCCCCAAAGCTGCAACATTACTGGAGCGTTACCATCAGATTATTTAATGTCATATACAGGACGACACTGGCTTGGAGGGGTGTCTTATACCGCTCTGCAGAGATGCAGTCGGTGTATTCTTACAGCCACAGCCGACTGGGCTGTGATTATACGAGAATCATTCAATGAATAATGTGAATTTTGCCTAAAGAGTTGGAAATAGAAAGCACTGTTTACAGTGGCACCTTTTTTTCAAGGAAATCAAAAGTGATGAGTCCTTTCATGCCGCTCAATTCTGTCAGCGTGATATGATTTACTGACCAGCATCTATAGAACTTTTGCATTACAACAGAATCAGTGCATTTCATCCACATGTCTTTTCGATTCAGGTTCGTTGGGGCAAACGCATGTTTAGTTTATTTGTCAGTATTTATGACTAAAACATCTCCGTTTACATCATACTGGAAAATTTCACATTGTTTGTAATTCTCAGCCATCAAAAATTTGAGGAGAGACTTCTGTTCAAGCCGGGAATACTCTGATTTGATGACATTCTAAATAGCCTAAAGCAAATTTTGGCCAGAGATTAAAATAAATTTTGCTATAAATCATGTCCAAAAAACACAGACTTTGCATTTATGGAAAATGTTCTGAAAAAAGCAAAATTTTGCTTGTTTTTTTTTAAATTACCTCATTTAATCAATGTCTCTCATTGATAGATAGATAGATAGATCGATCGATCGATAGATAGATTCCCCTTATTTATTGAATGTCCCTCGTAATAATGAGTGAGCTTAATATTTATGAGAAATTTACCACCTTTGGTTGGCCCAGTCGGCTGGGGCTGTAGAATACACCAACTGCATCTCTGCTGAAGGGTAAGACTCTCCCAACGAGTGTCCCGGCTATGACACTAAACAGTCTGATGGCGAGGCTCCAGTAATGCTGAAGCTTTGGGGAATGCGGAGTACTTCTTCATTGCCATCGTTTCCAGGTCAACTCTGGTCCGAAGTGGTAGCACCTGATAAGTTCCTATCTATGAGTCAAATAGAACTAAACTGTGTGCTTATGCAAATCTGAATTGTTTGAAATAGAACCGTTCGATCATTTAACAGTGTGTAAATAAATGACTGATATTTAATTGAATTGTTAGTGATACATTGCAAACTTGGAACCACTTAACTTTGTTGACTAAACTGAATTGCCTGAAATAGAACTGACTTTGACATTTAAACTGCGTACTTATACTAAACTGAATTGTATGAAATAGAACTGTTTATATGTATAAAAATGGATTAGAATAACCAATAATGGTTGATATACCATAAAACCAAACTAAACCAAACCAAACCAAACTAAAAACCCTTTTGGGGGTGAATTCCACTTCCCCCACACATACTAAACGTCCCTGTTAAATATTCATTTGATATATACGCTGTGGTTAGAAATATCGTCTCGTAGATCATTACTCGAGTAATGTATTCGATCTTCACTGAAGGTAACATATTTGTGGTCTGATGATATTCTAAATTAAACTGAGTAAATATCAAGATCTTTTGGAAAGCACACTTTGACGTCGAATAGTGTTTGAAAAGCTTATCTATTAGATAATTACAGCTGTTATAAGGTCGATCCTCGTTGGGTGTCAAAATATGTAGACAGAATGCTAAGGTAATCATAGTTTCTTCGGGCAGGTTCAGAGTGATTAGCACAGAATAAAGTTAATTGTGTTACTTTTGGGTCCGTTTGCGTTCACTTTGGAATAATGTGGTGGGCGAGAAGAAAAACTCTGATTTCAAAACCGTGGAGAAAGAAATTTGGAACAATATCAGTATCGCTCTCAAGAACATGTAATGAAAAGTTAACTGATAGAAGAAGCTCAAGAGAACCATTATGAAAAGTCCTCAAATGTACTAGCGTTTTCCATTCCACTATCTCAGGAAAACGGTATCAATTGACTGCTTTTAAGTCCTCGCTTTGTATATGGATATTATTCCTAGCTCACCCCCTCATCTTTGCATCACAATATAAATTTTTTTAGTACAATGAAGTCGAGGCGTCGTAGGATTGAGCTGGGAAGACATGGTTTGTGTAAAAGCAATGTTTGATTACTTCAGCAATTTTGGGCAGACAAGAGCTCTATATTAAAACACATTCACACACACATACATACATACACAAACAGAAAAGTGCTCTACATCGCGAACACACACACACACACACACACACTTAAACAAAATCAGACAAGTGCTCTACATAACCAACAAACTTACACACATATACACTAGCACTTTATGTCACGAACACAAACATTCTTTTTCATACACACATATATACAAAAATAGACATGAGCTTTACATCACGAACAAGCATTCACAAACACATACATACAAAAACAGAAAAAAAGCACTATATCATTAAGAAACACAAACACACATACACAAACACAAAAACTCTATATATGGAATAAACACTCTCACAAACACACATACACAGACAAAAGCTCTACATCAAGAACAAACACTCACACACACACACACACACACACACACACACACACACACACACACACACACACACACACACACAAAACACACTCATACGCAAATAGATAAGAGCTCTACATCATAAACAAACACATTCACACACAGACATACAAAAACGGACGTAAGTTCTATATCACGAACAAACTCACTCACACATACACATACAAAACAGACAATGGCTCTACAACACGAACAAACACACTCACACGAACACTCATTCACAAACGAAAAAGAGATCTACATCATGAACAAACACACTCACACACACACATATACACAGACAAGACCTCGACGTCACTGACAAATACACTCACACATATATATATATACACAAACAGACAAAAGCTCTACATCATGAACAAAGACAACCACGCTCACACTCACTCACAAACGGACAAGACATGTACATCACGAACAAATACACATGCACAAACAAACAGACAAGAGCTCTACATCGTGAACAAGCACACTCACACACATATCAAGAACAAACTCACACACACACACACACACACACACACACACACACACACACACACACACACACACACACACACACACACAAACAGACTATAGCTCTCCATCACGAACAAACACATTCACTCATACATATACACAAAAAGACAAGAGTTCTACAACAAGAACAAAAAGCCTCACACGCAGACAAATGGACAAGAGTTCTACATCATGAACAAACACACTCACACATACATATGCAAAAACTGACAAGACCTCGGCATCACTAACAAACACACTCTTACACACACTCATGCACAAATGAAAAAGAGCTTTACATCATGAAGAAATACATTCACATACACACATACACAAACAGACAAGAGGTCTACATGACAAACAAACACACCCTCACACACACTCACACACAGACGGACGAGAGTTCTACATCATAAACAAACATACTCACGCATACACTTACACAAACAGGCAAGAGCTCTACATCACGAACAAACTCATTCACACACACCTACACAGACAAACAAGAGCTCTACATGACGAACAGCCAAACTCACACATACGCATATAAACTAACAAGAGCTCTAAATCACAACAAACACACTGACACATACACTTACAAAAAGAGTCAAAAGCTCTACGCTATGAATAAACACACTCAAAACACACACACACACTCACACATACAAAAACAGACAAGAGCTCTACAAACACACTCATACAAACACATGCAAAAAATGAGAAGCGCTCTACATTATGAACAAACACCATCACGCAAACAGAGAAGAGCTCTACATTATGAACAAACACACTCACACATACACACACACCCATACACAAGCTGACAAGAGCTCTACACCATGAACAAACACACTCATACACACACACAAATAGCCAATAGCTCTACGTTATGAACAAAGACACACACACACACACACACACACACACACACACACAAAAAAAAAATAGAGAAGAGCTCTATATTACCCTATTAATACCCAATACAGAATATCACCATCTTGTTTGCAACAAATTCTACTTTAAATTCAAAGTAAAGCCAAAGAAAGGCGGAACTCCTAGTAGAAAATTCTCTCACTCACCTCTAAAATGACTGGTTTCTGTTTTTTTATTTAATGGCATATTAACATTTGTGCGTTATTTAATGCCAAAGCTTTCTTTGTAGAACAATACTGGTAATATCTAACCCCTTGTTCGGGACCTCCAAAATGAAGAACTCAAAGTCAGCTTTCAATAGAGTTTTTGTCTGAACTCCAAAATTCCAGATGTGCAGATAGACAATCTTAAGAAGCATTATGTGATTAAGTCAGCCGTTCCGCAATTTTCAGAGGAATTTTTTTCTTTGCCAAGAAGTCCAGTCGTGTCTCGTTTGCTGAGAGAAATCAGAATATCAGGGAAGGATAAAAAAGAAGTCAGTACACCAAGAACACCTTGCAAAACCAACTTTTCCACTAAAATAGTAATCTTTTGTTGTTCATTGTAGTATTCTGTCATGAAAACTGCATGAAATACAGAATGAGTCGTAGGCAAATCTCGGAGACAAGAATTCAGTCATTTGTGATCTCGGAGACTATATTAGTTTCTACCATGTCCTAAGCTGTGTATAGCCCCACACGGCAAATCTTAATACAGACGGAATGGAATTCCTCAACGATAAAGATTCAGTATTAAGATGCTGGTCCGAACACTTCAACCACCTTTTCTATGCAAATCATGCTGTCCAAGAAACTAACCATAACCGGATTGAGCCTAAACTACTCAAGATAGAATTGGAAAAACCATCCACTCTCCAAGAAATCAAGTGAACATTTGAAAAGAAGGAAAACTGCAGGCATCGATGCCATCTCTCTTGGAATATGGAATTATAGCATTACACAAAAAACATGAGTTTCTTGTTTGCTTCTGAGAACTGGTTAAACTTCCACAAGACTTCAAAGACATGGTTATCATGATCATCAATTAAAGAAAAGGAGGAAAGTTAGACGACAGTTGAATTAACTTATCTTCAATCGCAGAGAAAATTCTTGCCAAGGTTCTACTAAAAAGATTTGTTCCTGCCGTAAGTGAGGGCAACTTCTCAATAGCCAGAAAATACTTTAAAAAATGAAGCAAAAAACAAACAAAAGAAAGAAAACCCTCAAGGAGCCGAATCCCATGTTCTTTGAATTGATCAAGGCATTTGATAATATTGGAGTTTGGAGTATCATGAAAAAGTTGAGCTGTTCCCCGAAATTTCTCACAATAGTAGTCCAGCTTCATTAAGCCAGTTAAAATTGGTCAAGTATAGAGATGACCTATAACATTGTGAACGGAGTTCTTGGCCCACCCGGTTCTTAGTGTTATTCGGCGCGATGTTAAAGGAACAACTAGCATGAACAACAACGACGAAGTAAATATCCATTTCTATATAAATAGTAGATTGTTTAGTCTAATTCGACTTCAGGCCGACTAAAAAAAAACAACAAAAAAACAAAAAACAAAACAGAATCACTTATCAGGGGTTTAGTCTTTGTTGACATCACCCTTAGTGTTCGTGCATTACATTCACTGCAGTGCATTAAACCTCTGGACTTTTTGATCTTGAGCCAAAAGAAGTCTAAAGTTCTCACTCTACGTGGAAAGCCGTAGAGTCAAACTGGAGGTAAAGAGAGCTGGATCGGAAACGTTTCAGATCTCCTTTTGCAGCCACTGTAGCATGTCCAGCCAATTTCGCATAGGCTTCTTCAGTCACTAGCGTGTCTACAATTGTCAAAGAACGTTTTCATAAATTTACACTTACGAAGCCAAAAGCCATATCATTATTATTATTATTATTATACGTCTTGTAAGTTTTACCAACCAGCGTTAGTTGATGGTCTTTTAGTGAAGTCTGTGTCCTCATATCTCCAGGACTCTTCTCAATATTTTGTCCGATCTCAACAATGCTGTAGTCTGGATAGTCTCGATTCGTCCTCCGATTTCTAACTCTTTCTGTTACTTTTTCAAACAGTTGAGGACCGTTCAAAGTGCGACATTTACAATTGGTATCACCGTCACCCTGATGTTTCACTGCTATCTTAGTTCTCAGGCAAGGTCAAAGTACTTGTCTCTTTTTCCGCTTTCCTTTCACTCTCTGTTCCACTGGAACGGCAAAGTCCACTAGACGGCGAGTTCTCTTTTTTAAAATTAATTATCACTAAGTCTATTCTTCTGTCCAAGATTAGGTGTTCTGTTTGTATTTTGAAATTCAATTATCATCATTATTACAGCTTTATGCAGAAACTTATTGCCGTATAGAGGACTTACCTAGAACGATGGCAGATAAGGACGGGTATATATATATATATATAAAGAGAGAGAGAGAGAGAGAGAGAGAGAGAGAGAGAGAGAGAGAGAGAGAGAGAGAGAGAGAGAGAGTCAAGGGAATTCATAATGTCAGCACGTCGTCTGGGGACCAATTTCAGAATAAATGACTGTTAAGACGAGTCCGAAGCAGAAGGCAAAACAAAAAAAAAAAAAAAACCTAAAAGAAAAACTACCGAAAATGATGTCCAGAAACCCGAAAAATTGTACTGAATTCAAAATTTGTCGTTGCTTTAAATATTTGGAACTAAAGTAGTGTTTTATTTTGTTGCTGGCTTTTTTCCTCGTCTCTAAGTTTTGACCGTTGAGATTTATTAAGGCAGATGATGTTAATTTAGTGTTTAACATATTCTTGTTAAAATCAATAACCCCTAAAAAATAATATGGAATTGTTAAAAGTTTTAACTAACATCACCTAACTGCTCTTGGGCTGATTAACAGAGAAAAATAAATTGTGAATAGGTGGACTTTAACTAAGTTTTAAACATAAATAAAAAAAAAAGAGGATGGAAAAAAACAAAAATAATTTTCACTGAATACATATCACTAGAAGCGATGGAAAGCAGCTTGGTGGATGTGAAGCAAGGTGGATGAATCGAAAGTTAGGTCAACGGTGAGCCTCACCAGATGCGGAAGAACTGCACAGTTCAAAGGCCGGGAAACTTCTGCAACTCATGATAAGTGTGGCGTCTATTGATGAAGGAGAAACAGCTGCACTACACATTTTGTGTGACAGGCTTATGCATTTTCTTATCAAAAGAATACTTGGTCACATCTGTGACAGGTCGCAGATTTTAAACAACCCTTGGGTCTCGTAAAGCCACTTTATACTAACCATGATAAAAACGAGAAATCGGAACATAACACAGCATGAGACCCAGATGACAGGTTTGGGTGCCATGATCGGCATATGATCTCCTGATTGCCAATATGGGGGATCTAGCCGTCATTCTGCGAATGTTGGTTATTCTTTTTTCAGATGGACGAACGACGACCTAAGCAACCACATTAAACTAGAGACAACAACACAAAATATAGACGAGGGAAGACAACAAATTTGCTTTTCACAGTCATTTTTGGAGCAACCCTTCAGAAAGAGTGTATATAAAAAGAATGATAGAAATTTGCAAAGAACGCGCGCTAGATTTCAAACAACAAGCCGAAGACTCACTGATCAAGTTAGGACGATAATAAAGAAAGGCTGGTTTTCTGACCTTGAAATATTAGAAATATATCAAAGAATGAAGAAAGAATCAATACAATAATCGACACACCAAATACTGAAAACAAGAACACTCTAACCTAAATGAACCACAAAGTAATAACAATAAAAACACCACACACCCAAACCACACAGAAAAAAAAAAACACTTACACAGCAAGAAGAAATGAATATTGAAAACTTAAAAGAGAATTATGTCTTAAAAGAAGACTAGATTACTATCGCTAAGAAACCAAGATTGGAGAAGAGTCAAGGCCGAAACGGAAAAACAAATGAATCATCAACACATACTTCAACGAAAAAGTCATGGAATTAAAGGAAATAATCAATGCAGGAGCAAAATTTCTCTGAGAAAATTGGTGTTCCCCTAATGAACAAGAACAGAAACTCAAAACCTGGATGGGAAATTCGACTGGAAATACGGATAAGAAATCTATGAAAACTAGCAAAAATGATAAGACAGAGGTAGAACGCAGGAATATGACGGAAAAAAGAGGAAAAAGCAACTAAAATAACCAATACAACTCAAGGAAATAAACCAGAAGGAACTGGCAAAATAAGATAGACTATAAAAGATATCGAGGCCGGATAAAACAGTACAGACAAAAAAAAAAATGAAGAAAATTCAAGTATAAATAAAGGGGAGAATGTGCGAACTCATACCATCAACCGGTTGACAAAGAAACTAAAGAATTTTAGAGAAAAATATAGGAACGAAGAGAACATAACAGAAAAGCTGAATGGATAAGCAACATGGAAAAATAGTAAAAACGACTCGAAGAAGGACTTAAGGCCGAACTACAACTTGATTTACTCAGAGCAACACTCAAAAAAGTACCAATTGGAAAACTCCTGGATTCTGGTTTCAAAAAATCATTTCTATCGAAATGAATAGATACTTACAAGAAGCAGACATACCCGAATGGAAAACAAAAGTGAAGACCACCCGGATTCAGAGAGAGCGCTAACAGGGAATCACTCACAACAACTATGGAACCATAACGTGCTTACCGATGATGTGGAAAATACTAATGGCACAAATTAGGGAGGAGATTTACAAATCGCTTATCAGCCGCTGACTGTTCCCCGAAGAATAGAAAGGATACTGCAAGGGGATCGGAGGAACAGTATAGCTACTATAATTGATCTACACATCCTCAAGGACAGCAAAATGAGACGAAAAAATCTAGCTATGGCGTGGATTGACAATAAAAAGGCATATGATATGGTCTCGTAAAGCTGGATTATAGACTGTCTCAAAATGTACAAGATATGAAGATAGCGAAGTCATAAAGTTTATCGAAAATACCACGGAAAACGGTTGGGGCTAATTGAAAAAAGAAGAAAAAGCTTAACAATTACTATTTGTAATAGCGATGATGCCACTCAATCACATAGTTAGAAAATGCACTGGCGGGTACAAACTTCATAATTGCAGGAAAAAAATCAACCACCTAATGTACATAGATGACATTAAACTGTTTGCCAAAAAATGAAAAAGAATTGGAGTCCCTAATACAAACAGTGAAGGTATACTGTGAAGAGGACAGGGATGGAATTTGGCATACAAAAATGTGCCATGCTCATAATGAAAAGCGGCAAACAATAAATGACGTGAGAAATAGTACTACCAAATCAAGAAAAAATCAGAACGCACGGAGAAAAGGAAAATTTCATATACTTGGGAATATTGGATGCGGACACCATCGATCAAGCGGAGATGAAAGAAAGAAAAAAGAATACCTCAGGAGGACGAGAAAACTACTTGAAATCAAACTGCAAAGCGGATATCTCATCAAAGGGATGAATATCTGGGTTATCTCCATCGTAAGATACTCGGGACTATTCTTGAAGTGGACGAGGGAAGCACTTCAACAAATGGACTAGAAAACAAGAAAACTCATGACGATGCATATGGCCTTACATTCCGGATATGACTTAGAAAGACTGTATGTGTAAGAAGGAGAAAGAAGGCTCGCTAGCATTCAAGATAGCGTTGATACATCAATACAGGGATTCAAAGATTATATAAACAAGTTCGGAGGAAGACTGATCACTGACATCAGAAACCATACAGACAACACAAGCATCAACAGAACAAAATAACCAGAAAACAAAAATGGCAAGAAAAATCGACATTTCAAGTGACAAATAAGCGAAATTTCACACGAGAAAACTTGGACACGGTTAGGAAAGTGAAACCGTAAGAGAGAAAATGAATCTCTTCTAAAAGTAGCACAAAAAATCACCATAAGGACTATGTGAAAGCAAGACTAGACAAGATGAAACAAAATATTAGATATAGATTATGAAGTAATTGAGATGAAATGATTTATTGCTGGGGATTTGAGACAGGAGTTTAGATTTGACCATACAAACAAATAGTGATTGTACAATCCAGAATCTGTCCAAAAAATGAGACGCATTAAATTCTTTGAGATTATGAGATACAAACTGATCATCTAATATCGGCCAGACGACCAAACCAAGTAATACCAAAAAAGAAGCCCCCCCCCCAAAAAAAAAACCCGAACAGAACCTGCCGAATAGAGGATTTGGCTGTTCCAGCTGACTGAAGGAAAGCCAATTGAGAGATAAGTACCTAGACCTTGCTAAAGAACTGAAAAAACGATGGAACATGAAAGTGACGGTAATACCAATTGTATATGACGCGCTCGGTACATTCACCAAAGATTTGGTACAGGGACTGAAGGACTTGGAAATAAGAGGACAGCATTGTTGAGATCGGCCAGAATACTAAGAAGAGTCCTGGAGACTTGAGGAGACTTGCTCTCACTCAAATTCTAGTTGAAAGCCATCAGCAAACGCTGATGTGAAATACTCTCAAGGAGTAAATAATAATAATAATAATAATAATAATAATAATAATAATAATAATAATAATAATTGTTATTATAATTATTATTATTGTTATTATGATTAATATTATTCATTCACAGCTGCCATGGTATGAGAATTTTTACTAGTCAATGCAAGTATAAGTTTGGTCTTCTTGTAAGAATTTATACCTTGATGTATTTACGTTAGTTTCTTCATTAAGTAGATAATTATTTGATTATTTATCTATCACAGAGTTAATAACACATTTAATCGAATGTCAGCATGAAAATTAATTCATCGCTCAAATAACAAGTTGAAGTTATCGATTGTTTTCATAGCTTGGGACAAATCGATCAACTTGACGTTCCTAACTTTTTTAGAAATAAAAAATGATTTTATTTTTTATCTAATTAGTAGTGTCTAAATTAGAATAAAACAATGAAAGTGTAAATAATCTTATTTCTGTTATTGTTTATTTTTAATGTATAAAAATTATCTTTTGGTGTTTAAACTGCAAATAAACACCATGAAATTTCCCCATTACACTTATTATTATGGTGGACGCTTTCATCTTGATGTTCGCATGAATTGATCGAGCATAGATTTATTCTGACCAGACTTTCTTAAATTGTGGGCTGGGTAAGTGAATTATAGTTTTGTTGCCCTGAAAAAATACGTAGCGTGCCACCTCACTGATCTTCTTTATCTTTAATCAATGCCTGTCAGCGCGGAAAATCTCGTGATCCCACGCAGAATCAGTTATCTTTGCATCTTTCACTACTTCCGCTTCATCTTTCGAGGAAAATAAGTTGCAGCCGGATAGAAATAGAAAAATTAACGAATCTCTTAATAAAACAAACAAATAAACGAACAAACGAAGAAACAAACAAAAACAGACAAAACAAACAAATAAATTCAATGCTCTAATTGAAAGAAGAGTATAAACCAATATATAAAATATTTTATATAATCGTGGCTATCAGAAAAAGGATAATTTCTCTCGAACTCAGTGTCTACATAAATGATTGACTGATTGATTTTCTGGCATAATAACTTGTCTTGGGTTATTTCATGCCAAAAGGTTAAGAACTTGTGTATATTGTATGTTTATATTTACATTTTTTGCGTATTTAAAAAAAATTGCGCGCCCTAATATGATATCAAGTATTTTCATCAAGTAGCCCCAGAATCTTCAGAATCCAACATCAGATGCAGCTTAGTGTCATATACTCAGGATATCTTTGTTTTTGGGAGGAGTCTTATCCTCTCTACAACAGGGGATACAGAGTATCCGAAGCTCCACCGATCGAACGATAAACTGCTTGAACGTAAATCTTTTTAATTTTTGTAAACGCTCCATTCATCTGCGGCCCAGGTGCATGATTGTGGAATACCAATTGGGATAAACTTAAGTCAATGCTTGACGGAAATAACTGGTTAATTTGTGCAAGAGAGCGAATGATATTTTATTTAGAAACAGAAGCTAATGAAGAAAAAATACAAAACACAGAAAGTAAAGAATGCCTTGCTAGAAATTCAGCATTAAAATCATCGTTTTTACCTCGGCTAAAACTCTGATGGGAAATTCGTAACTATTTTTACCACGAGACTGAAATTTTTGACAATGTTGAATTAGATAGCTTGATACAAGGCCACCAGTAAAAATAAAAGAAAAAAACCCAACTACGCTGACAATATTTTTTAATAATTGTGTGACGTTAGGTTCTGAATTGGTGAAAGGAATAGAAAAATGCCACACATACAGTTTCTATATGATGGAAAACTTCTACTAATTCGCTTACCCAAATCATGATGTATTTAAATAGTTATTAAGTTTAATTTTAGTATAAGAGTGGGACACACAGCGAGGAACAAACCCATTGGTAACTATGATCTGTAAAACCAGCTTAACTCGAATTTCACAAAGAGATAGCCATCTGATATTTTAACAATATTGGTGCTTTTAATTCAATCCATTTTTTTTAAGTGAATTTTGAAAAAACATGTTGAAACTTACCGTTGAGTGATACTTAGGTCAGTCTACAAAATATTTACTTGTGATTGGAACTACACTTAACATCATCAATATGAATCATTTTGAAAATTTATTGCACTTTCAGGCGACAAAAATGTAATTATAATGTCAAAGTGTACGCAAGAAGTGTAGATATATTTACTTACTTTTTCTTAACTTATTCTGACACAGAGTAACAATAATATCAGTTATTACGAACATGCCATAATAAAAGCTTCGGTTCACGCTAGATCACCGATAAGCTTGTTCAATACTTAACTTTGTGACCACTTAATCAACACACTAAGAAACAAGAGGCCTGTGTACCGTAAGTAAATAACAACAATAGCATCAATAAAGTCATGGAAGTCTTTCTTTCTTTGAGTCAGAATTTCGAATTATGCATGCTCCTTCAAACCTGTCCAGTCCTGAAATAGGACAGACTTTTGCTTATTTTGAAATGCATAAATCTTAATTATGTTTTTGGTGAAAGTAACGTAACTTAACCTTATGTGAGAGAGGAAAGTAGATTAGACATAGCTGAAAATCTACTCATTATAATTCCTTGACACTAATTTGTTTTTCTCATAGAAAGAAAATAGATATCTATATTAATAAGTGAGAAGAGTATTTGTCTTTTCTTTATAGACTGTCATGGGGTTTGATGCACGATGACCAAGTTTGGTAGCATAATTATTTGAACCAAGAGAAGCTTAGAAAGCCCCCACCCCAAAAAAGGAAAAAGGGAGATTCCTCATGGGAAGACAGAGTTCTCATTAAGAGGAAGTTCACTAATAATATGCAATAATTGACAAGAAACGATATTGTTGCAAGAATTTGAATTTCTAAACTTAATCCTCCACCTCACCAACAGAAAACAAAATAGAACAAAAGAAACGTCAACAACAAACGAACAAACACATAATTAAATTTGCTTAAATAATTTGAAAACTTTCAATTAAATATTGTTAATTAGTTTTTGCTGATAATTTTTATGTTAGAGGTGAAACATATTTACCTATATGTTTTGTGTTCGAACAAATAATTAAAGAAAAATCAAAAATGTTTAAATAGATTAATCTACTAAGCGACACTCACTTAAATTGCAAAAATATTTGAACTCAAAACCCTTTAAAATATTTTACAGAATAATATTAATTTCATGAATAAAACTTATTTGGTAAAATATTTTCATAATGTTTACAACTTTTCAGGACTCTACATACGAGGTGCATACGTTAAGTTTCCAGACTTTTTTCGTATGGGCACTTTTATTGATAGTACACACATGAAACCCTAGTCCCCTTCGAAGTAATCTCCTCCGGCTGCAATGCACTTGTTCTACCGTTCCAACAACTTCTGGAAAGCCCCATGGAAGTACTCTTGTGTGAGACCTTCGTCACAGCCTCTTTCATCTCCTCAATTGTCTCATAACGACAGCCTCTGAGCTAAGGGAATAACCAAAAGTCACAGGGAGTAAGGTCTGGACGATAGGGAGGGTTAGAAACTGTCTTAATGCCCATCTTGGTCAAATAGTCTGTGACAAGGATGGAGTTGTGGACTGGTGCATTGTCCTGCTGGAAATGCCACTGACCCGATTTGAAGAGTGCTGGCCTCTTCCGACGGAATCTCTTCCTGAACTCCCTTAAAACCTCAACATAGTAACCCTAACCCTAACCCTTTGGCCAATCAACTCTGGTTTATTGACTTCCTTACTCCTTCCACACCTCTCATCATCCTTCATAGACTCCCTGCCTTCCTTGAATCTCTTATGCCACTCAAAAGCTGATGCTCGATTCATGCAAGATTGTCGAAAAGCAGTCTGAAGCATTCCATACGTTTCTGTGGCGGCATTTTTTCCAGGTTTAAAACAGAATTTTATTGCATATCGTTCTTCTAAAGTGTCAGATTACATTTTTGAAATTCACCAGCCGTGACAATCAGGCTTTAGTAGGGTGTATTCCAATTGCTGCTGTAGCTGTTCATTTGAATCTGAACTCATAAAAATTGGTCAGTCATCTCATAATATATATAGCAATAACATACTGAATTTTCAAGAGTCTACAGCAATTCTAAATGCCCATACGAAAAAACGCCAGGAAACTTATCGTATGCACATCGTATTTGGTAGCTTTTCCTAACTTAGACTGTAACGAACACAGCATTTACCAGATCATTATTAACACTAATAAATCGTTTTAATATTCTAAACAACTGCAATCAAAGATTTGATTACTCACCTGGTATAGACTGGTATATCAGGTAATATGATATATATATAACACAAAAACATAGTTTATTGTGTAACATCTATTAAAAAAACAGCTTTTTAACTGCGCTGTTATTACATTGAGCATTTTTATCCTTATGAAGTGATCAAATTTATTGATCTTATTCTTTCATTTACATCTCATTATATATATATATATATATATATATATATATATGGGTGTGTGTCTATGTGTCTGAGTGTGGTTGAAGTATGACCAAATGGAAGAAGGTGTTCAGTTATCAATTCTTAGATTTGATGTGACAATCTATTGCCTTTCTAGTTTGTGTGCGAGAAGATCGAATCTTGCCCTGAAGGACAATGCAATAGACATCACGTCCGGTGATTGTGTTTTTGGCATTGTTTTCTAACCTCTGCACTAAACTTGTGACCTTCCACTGAACTCATTGATTTTCGATAGTTTTCCCATCTCTTGGTTTATGCTTCTGAAACCTCATAAACATTACTTATTCACTTGTGGTTAATGGGTCCCATCTATTAATAATGTCTATACTGATCGAGCGACCCGAGTTCAGCATATGTGAACATTCCAATCTTATTCTTAAATGCTACTCCTTATCTATTATGACTATATTGTATAAATGTTTCTATACGCATGTTCAATCATACATTTTTAAATTGTCTTCACAGATAATAATTTGAGAATTTTGGGGAGTTGTGATTAATCAGGACTTTTTTATTTTTTATTCAACTATCAAAAATATTCATATAGTTTTTGATAATGCTTTCTTTCAATGAGAGTAAAAAAATTTATACAACAATTCAATCACGATTTCTTGTTAAAATCTGGAATTTTATGGTTATTTTAAAAAATCCCACCAGATTGATTACAGTGTGATAATAAGGGAAGTAGAAGACTTATTTCTGTTTTTTAGTGAAAGGAAAAATATCGTTCAACTGCAGCAGAAAGTAAGTTTATTTGTCAACGGTACGCAAAGGTTTGGGAAGGGAATTTGAAAATTTGAAAATCAGAGAATGAATCGAGACCATCCACACTTCAGTAGTGTTGTGATTGGCCAGAATACTAAGAAGAGTCCTGAAGATCCAAATAACTCGTTGTCACTTAGACTCCAGTGAAAGACCACCAGCTGATTGAAGGAGTATAGTTATAATGATAATACGAACAAATGGTATATGCACAGCCAGAATCTGTCATGGAGAATGAGACGCACAAACTCCTTTGGTATTTTGAGGTACAAACAAATCCTCAAATCTCGGACAGACGACCAGACCTAGAGATAGTAAACAAAAAAGACAACTTGACGAATTGGGAACTTTGTTGTTCCGGTTGACTACAGAGAAAAATTGAAAGAAAGAGAAAAGAAAGATAAGTGTTTGAGCACTGAAAAACTGTTGAACATGAAAGTGACAGAGGTACCAATTGGAATTGGTGTTCTTGGTATAGTCACCATAGAATTGGTACTTGGACTGGAGGACTTGGAAATAAAAGGACGAGTGGAGACCATCCGAACTACCGCATTGGTGAAATCGACCAGAATACTAAGAAGAGTTCTGTACACTTGAGGAGACTTGCTGTCACTCAAACTCTTGTGATAAACCATTAGCTAACTCTGGTTTAAAAACCTCTCTCTAATATTGAATATTCTTACTCGTCTCGTGAGAAACTTTTAAGAGTAAAACCGGATAGAAATCCATTTCTTCAAAGAACGAGGCGTCCAAAATAAAGGAGTCCTCCCCTACAAAGAAAATGCAACGCTTTTCTATCAATGTATGAAAGAAACTGCAAGGAAAAAAAATGGGTCAGTAAATATTTTCCAAGTTTTCTGGTATAATCGTTGTAAATCGTCTGCTTTTTATTCTTTTTTGTTCTTGTTAGAATATAAATATAGGTAAAATGTAAATTTAGTACGTTACTTAGAGGATGAGGCGGTGATGAAATTAGGACGAGAAGGGGCAAAAGTGAGTGGTAATTTACAAAGCTTTTTTTTTTGCTAAGATGTGACACAAAGCCATATGAAAGGGGCACCCAATGAGACTCGAACTCACTCATGTAGGTTTGCTAGTCGAGCTTGCTAACCATTACACCACCAAAGGCGCAAAGGCAAAAGTGAGTGAAATGTTAACATAGCAGAAAGATAGAATATTTTTCCTAGTCACTTTACTAACTGTCATAACGTAAGTCACTCATTATCAACAGGTAGACACAACTAATATTACATTCTTTGAAAAAAAGCGATATTCACATACGGGAATGCTACCAAATAGCTCAGTGTTTAAAGTACAGAATGTCCGTTATAAGCCAGTTTAAAATTTAAAGTAAAAAATGAGGTAAAAACAATATTTACTTGGGACTTTAACTAATTTAAAACTTAAAGAATTTACATCGGAATTTTTGGTGACCTTTTTAGAGTTATTTTTGTGGGTACTTGTAAACAACCTCTGGGTCTGCTATAACCACAAGACACTACCCATTATAAAAAAAATTGAAACATATTTTAACGTAGGTCCCAGTAAACAGATTTGGGTGTCATAATCGGCAGGTGTTCCCTTGATAGCCAAGATAGGGGACCGGGTAGCATCCTGCTAATGTTGGCTGTTCTAATTTCAGGTTCACAAATAACGAACGACGCAACCACTCAAATTAGAGATACCAAAGGAAAAAATGAATTAGGGAAGACAACAAACTTTTACTTCATTGTTATCTTAGGAGCAATCCTCGATAAAGAGAGCATAGAAAAAGAAATTTGTGCAGAATGCGCTAGATTTAATACAAACCAAAGATCTGCTGACCAAGCTAGAACGATGATAAAGTAAAGTTGGTTTTCTGACCTTCAGATATTAGAAATATACCAAAACATAAATAGGGAAACGTCAACAAGACATTATTACACTAACCAAGTGGTTGAGTACAGAAAAACAAGAACTCCCTAACCGATTTGAAACGCAAAACAATTGTCACTGAAACTCCATACACTCCAAAATTCCAGAAGAAACCGAAGAAGGTCGAATAAATGTTAAGATTCTAAAGAGCATCATGACTGAAAAGAAAACGACATTACCATCTTTCAGGAATCAAGACTGGAAAACAGTCAAGGTAGAAAGTGAAAAATAGATAAATTGTTAACACATATCTCAACGAATAACATCACTGAATTAAACGAGCCAATCTATGCAGGAACGAAATTAGTCTGTGATAAAGTCGGAAGAAGAACGGAAATTCAAAATCTGGATGGGAAATTAGACTGGCAACACAGAAAGAAGTTACTACAACGAACGAAGATTCTAAGGAAGAGAAAAACACGAGAATATGTTGAAATGAAAAGACAAAAAGAAAATAGCAAATAAACTGAACAATTGAAGGAAATATTGGCGAAAGAAGGGAGACTTAAAAGATTCCGAGTCATACAATACAGAAGAAAAAAATACATTTCAAAACAACTAAAAAATTCTTCCAATTGATCAGCCAATCCCGCCCAGAAGACCAGACTTGGTGATAGTTAACAAACAAGCCCCCCCCCAGAAGAGAACGGGTTGAATAGTGAATGTTGCCGTCCCAGCGGACCACAGAGTGGAAATAAAAGAAAACAAAAAGAGAGACAAGTACTTAGACCTTACCAGAAAATTAAAAAAAGCTATGGAACATGAATTACATCACAGAGATAACATAGTCAGATTATATGTGTTAAGATGGCGTTGATGCATCGATACGACGACTCAAAGTCTAAATGAAAAAAGAGCAACGAAAGACTAATCACAGCGACTCGAAACAACACAAACAAAACAATGATCAACAGAATAACAATAATTAAGAAACACAAATGGGAAGAAAACAACTGTATGGACATTTCAAGCAACAAACAAGCAAAATCTCAAATGACATGTCTAAACATGGGATACCTTAAGAGAGAAATTGAATATCAACTAAAAGCAGCACAAAACAACGCCATCAGGACCAACTAGGTTAAAGCAAAAATAGAAAAGACGCATCAAAATTGTTAATGTAGGTTATGTAATGATGAAGACGAAACGATTAGTCATATAATAAGCAAATTCAGCAAATTAACGGAAAAAGAGTATTGGACCGAATTTTGCAAGAAATTGTAATTTGATCGTACTACCAAGTGGTATATGAACAAAACAGGATCTGTTCTGGAGAATGAGACGCACAAAGTTCTCTGGGATTTTGAGATACAAACGGATCATCTAATATCGGCCAGACGACTAGACCTAGTGATAGTCAACAAAAAAAAGGGAAAAAACCCTGCCGAATAGTGGACTCTACCGTTCCGGCAGAACACAAACTAAACTTAAAAGAAAGTGAAAATGGAGAAAAGTATTAGAATCTGCCAGAGAACTAAAAAAAAAATGATAAGTCAGACTAAAGCGTTATTAAAATCGGCCAGAGTACTGAGAATAGTTCAGGAAACTTGAAGAGACTTGCTGTCACTCCAAGTCAAGGGAAAGACCATCAGTTAATGCTGGTGTGAAAAGCTCAAAAGAACAATGATGAAAATAATAAAAATCCAAACCACTCTTATAAGAGAAGAAATCTGTAACTCGCTTGAATACCGTGGATTATTTTCTGAAAAACAGAAAGGAAACAAGAGAAACTGATTACCTCCTAAATATTGAGCAGCACAAACTCAAGGAGTTCAAAACAAGGAGGAAAAATGTAGCAATGAATTGGATGGGAAAATGTCTATGATTTTGACTCGCAAAGTTGCATACTAAAATATCTGAAAATGTACAAAATATCCAACTAAGTCATAAAACTCATCACAAAAGCAATGGAAAACTGGGAAGTGGAATTAGCGACAGGAAATCATACCCTTAAAGAGGTTAGGGTTAGGAAATCATACCCTTAAAGAGTTTAGGGTTAGGAAATCATACCCTTAAAGAGGTTAGGGTTAGGAAATCATACCCTTAAAGAGGTTAGGGTTAGGAAATCATACCCTTAAAGAGGTTAGGGTTAGGAAATCATACCCTTAAAGAGGTTAGGGTTAGGAAATCATACCCTTAAAGACCCATAGAGTATCTTCCAGGGAAATTCTCTCTCGTCACTGTTATTTTTTTATAGCAATGACGTTACTTAATTATATACTTAGGAAATTCTCTGGAGTCTTTGTATTTAAAAATCAAAAGAAAAAATGAATCTCTTTATGTACATGAATGATATCAAGGTATATGCAAAAAATGAAAAAGAATAGACCTGATTCAAACAATAAGAATATACTGCTAGGATGTTGGATGGAACTTGGAATATGCCATGCACATAATGAAGAGTGGAAAAGAGAAAGAACAGGAGGAATTGAACTGCCAAATCAGGAAAGCATTAGAACGTTTGAAAATTATAAGTCCTTGGGAGTATTGGAGGCGGACACAATAAAAAAAAATCCGAGAAGAAAGAAACGTAAGAAAGGAGTTCCTCAGAAGAACAAGAAAACTGCTGGGAACCAAGCTTCGCAGCCAAAATGCCATGAAAGGAATAGACCCCCCAGGGTGGGTCATTATTGTTAGATATTTAGGACTATTCTTAAAATGGACACTCTGACAAATGAACCAGAGGATAAAAAAAATTGATCACTATGCGCCAAGCCTTACACACAAGAGATGACATAAATATGTGTCCAGAAAAAAAAGAGGAAAATGATTCGCCTGGAGAGCGTAGAACCATCAACACAAGGTCTCGAAGAGAACAATAGGAACGTAAGAACAAAAATAAAAATAACAAAAACAAAAACAAAAACTGAAAAACAGGAATGAGAAGGAAAACAACTGTATGGATAATTTCGTGCGTCAAACTGCTGAGATTGCACACAAGAAGGTGTGGGCATGATTAAGAAAGGGATACCTCAAAAGAGGAACGGAAACTTTTTTTTTAAAAACAGCACAAAACAACGCCATAAAAACCAATTATATTAGAGCGTAAACTGATAATTCGCAAATTGCAAGTGTAGATCATGTGATCACAGATGAAACAGTTAATTACATAAGTGAAAGTAAAGAACTTGCTCAAAAGAGTAGAAGACTATGTACAATTAGGTTGGATAGTTGGTCTCAGGGGAAATTTTGCTAGAGATTAAAATTTGACCATACTGCCAAATGCTATATGCGTAAACTAGTATGATCGTATGGTTTGGTTTCTTTATTTAATAGCATATCAACCTTAGTGGGTTATTTAATGCTAAAGCATCCTTGTAGACCAACAGCAGTTATGCTATTTAACCCATAGCTGGAGGGATAAACAGGTTTATACTTTCCCAAGGATATTAGTTTGACCATAAATGTAATTGCAACTTCGAACTAGTTTCTTCCGAGTAGGCAGCCGAGAGTACTTTTACCACTTCGCCATGAAGATCTCCCCTCTCCTATAGAATTAGATGCATAAAATTCTCAGGGATTTTGAGATACAAATTAATCATCTTATCTCGGCGAGAAAATACAGAAGAAAAGAAAAGAAAGCTAAAAGAATGACAAATACTTGGACTTTGTATGAGAACTAAAAAAATTGTGGAACATGAGGATGACGGTGATACCAATTGTAGTTGGTGCACTCGAAAAAAAGACAGGAAGAATTTGGAATCAGAGGAAAAATCGAGACAATCCAGGCCACAGCAGTGCTAAGATCGGCTAGAATACTGAAGAGTGTCCCGGTGACCTGGTAGTCTGGAGTATGTCATTAAACTGTATCTGATAGCGAGGCTCCAGTCATGGATTTTGAGGAATGTGAGGTACCCCTTCATTATAATTATTCTCAGGTTCACTCTGGTTGTGTAAAGTGGGACAATAAAGTGCTTCTGATGGTGAGGATCCAGACTTGGAGATTGGGGAATATAGAGTGCCCCT
Organism: Sepioteuthis lessoniana; assembly: GCA_963585895.1. Classification (NCBI taxonomy): domain Eukaryota; kingdom Metazoa; phylum Mollusca; class Cephalopoda; order Myopsida; family Loliginidae; genus Sepioteuthis; species Sepioteuthis lessoniana. The sequence continues at coordinate 131,406,805 of OY757910.1, forward strand.
TTCATTACCATTACTCACATGTCCACTCTGTTTTTCTGGAGCATGACATTAAAGTGCATCTGATGGTGAGACTCCAGTCTTTGAGTTAAGGGTATTTGGAATACTCCTTCATTACTATTACTCTCAGGTCTACTCTGGTTGTCAGGAGAATGACATTAAATTTCATCTCCAGTCTTGGCGTTTGGAAAATATGGAGTACTCCTGCATTACAAATACTCTCAGGTCCACTCTGTTTGTCTGGAGTATGGCATTAAACAGTGTTTGATGGTGAGGCTCCCGTCATGGAGTTTGGGGAATGTGAAGTGCTCCTTTCATTACAATTACTCTCAGGTCCACTCTGTCTGTCTGAAATATGACATTAAAGTGCATCTGATGATGAGGCCAAGGTCATGGAGTTTGGGGAATGTGGAGTACCCTTTCTTTATCATTGCCCTCAGGTCAACTTTGGTTGTCTGGAGTAGGACATTAAAAAGCATCTGATGGTGAGGTTCTAGTTTTGGAGTTTGTGGAATGTGGAGTATGACTTTAAAATTTGGCTGATGGTGACACTCTAGTCTTGGTGTTTGGAAAATGTGGAGTACCCTTTCATTGCCAGTACTCTCAGGTCCACTCTGGTTGTGTGGAGTTAGACAATAAAATGCATCTGATGTTGAGACACCAGTGTTGGAGTTTGGGGAATGTAGAGTACTCTTTAATTACCATTGCACTCAGGTCCTCTCTGGTTATCTGGAGTATGACATTATTCTTCTGATAGTGAGGCTCCAGTGTTGGAGTTTAGGGAATGTGGAGAACCCCTTCATTACAATTACTCTCAGGTCCACTCTGGTTGTCTGGAATATGACATGAAAATTTAGCTGATGGTGAGGCTCCAATTTTGGTTGTTGGAACATGTGGAGAACCCCTTCTTTACAATTACGCCCAAGTCCGCTATGGTTTTCAGGAGTATGATATTAAAATGTATATGATGGTGCTGCTCCAGGCTTGGAGTTTGGGGAATCTGGAGTACTCTATTTATACCATTACTTCCAGATCTTGGGGAATGTGAAGTACGCCTTCATAAACCTTACTCTGATTTACACCTTGCTTGTCTGGAGTATGTCATGAAACTGACTCTGATATTGAGGCTACAGAATGGAGTTTGTGGAATGTGGAGTACATTGTTTATACAATTACTCTCAGGTTCATTCTGGTTGTCTGGAGTATGACATTAAACTTCATTTGATGGTGAGGCTCATGTCTTGGAGTGTGGGGATTTTCATTAACATTACTCTCAGGTTCATTCTGGTTGTTTGGAGTATGACATTAAACTTCATTTGATGGTGAGGCTCATGTCTTGGAGTGTGGGGATTTTCATTAACATTACTCTCAGGTTCATTCTGGTTGTTTGGAGTATGACATTAAACTTCATTTGATGGTTAGGCTCATGTCTTCGAGTGTGGGTGTTTTCATTAACATTACTGTCTGGTTCATTCTGGTTGTTTGGAGTATGACATTAAACTTCATTTGATGGTGAGGCTAATGTCTTGGAGTGTGGGTGTTTTCATTAACATTACTCTCTGGTTCATTCTGGTTGTTTGGAGTATGACATTAAACTTCATTTGATGGTGAGGCTAATGTCTTGGAGTGTGGGTGCTTTCATTAACATTACTCTCTGGTTCATTCTGGTTGTTTGGAGTATGACATTAAACTTCATTTGATGGTGAGGCTAATGTCTTGGAGTGTGGGTGTTTTCATTAACATTACTCTCTGGTTCATTCTGGTTGTTTGGTGTATGACATTAAACTTCATTTGATGGTGAGGCTAATGTCTTGGAGTGTGGGTGTTTTCATTAACATTACTCTCTGGTTCATTCTGGTTGTTTGGAGTATGACATTAAACTTCATTTGATGGTGAGGCTAATGTCTTGGAGTGTGGGTGTTTTCATTAACATTACTCTCTGGTTCATTCTAGTTGTCTGGAGTATGACATTAAACTTCATTTGATGGTGAGGCTCATGTCTTGGAGTGTGGGGGTTTTCATTAACATTACTCTCAGGTTCATTCTGGTTGTCTGGAGTATGACATTAAACTTCATTTGATGGTGAGGCTCATGTCTTGGAGTGTGGGGATTTTCATTAACATTACTCTCAGGTTCATTCTGGTTGTTTGGAGTATGACATTAAACTTCATTTGATGGTGAGGCTCATGTCTTGGAGTGTGGGGATTTTCATTAACATTACTCTCAGGTTCATTCTGGTTGTTTGGAGTATGACATTAAACTTCATTTGATGGTTAGGCTCATGTCTTCGAGTGTGGGTGTTTTCATTAACATTACTGTCTGGTTCATTCTGGTTGTTTGGAGTATGACATTAAACTTCATTTGATGGTGAGGCTAATGTCTTGGAGTGTGGGTGTTTTCATTAACATTACTCTCTGGTTCATTCTGGTTGTTTGGAGTATGACATTAAACTTCATTTGATGGTGAGGATAATGTCTTGGAGTGTGGGTGTTTTCATTAACATTACTCTCTGGTTTATTCTGGTTGTTTGGAGTATGACATTAAACTTCATTTGATGGTGAGGCTAATGTCTTGGAGTGTGGGTGTTTTCATTAACATTACTCTCTGGTTCATTCTAGTTGTCTGGAGTATGACATTAAACTTCATTTGATGGTGAGGCTCATGTCTTGGAGTGTGGGGGTTTTCATTAACATTACTCTCAGGTTCATTCTGGTTGTCTGGAGTATGACATTAAATTGCATTTGATGTTGCGGCTCCAGTATTGGAGTTTAGGAAATGTGGAGTACCCCATCACTAGAATTACTCCCAGGTCCACTATGGGTGTCTGATATAAGACATTTAAGTACATCTGATGATGACGCTGCTGTGTTAGAGTTTGAAAATGTTTAGTACCCCTTCATTACAATTACTTCTAGGTCCACTCTTTTTTCTGGAAAAGGACATTAAAATTCCTCTGATAGTGAGGTTCCGGTCATGGAGTTTTTGGAATGTGGAGTACACCTTTATTACCATCACACTCAGGTCCACCTCGGTTGACTAGAATATGAAATTAAAGTGTGTCTGATGGTGATGCTCCAGTTTTAAAGTTTTGGGAATGTGGAGTACCCGTTCATTACCATTACTCTCAGGTCAACTCCGATTGTCTAAAGTAGGACACAAGACAAACTGATGGTGAGGCTCCAGTCTTGGAGTTTGGCGTGCATAGAGTGCCCCATTATTTACAATTACGCTCATATCCACTCTGTTTGTCTGCCGTATGACATTTAACTGCATCTGATGGTAAGGTTCTACAGTGGGAATTTAGGAAATGTGGAGTAACCTTTTATTACCAATACTCTCAGGTCCACTCTGGTGGTCTGATGTAGGACAATAAGGTGCATCTGATGGTGAGGTTCCAGTGTTGAGGTTTCGGGAATGTGGAGGACCCTTTAATTACCATTAAAATCAAGACCTATCTGGTCGTCTGGAGTATGACATTAAACTTCATTTAATGGTGAGGCTCATGTTTTGGAGTTTGGGGAATTTCATTACCCTTAATCTCTGGTCCGCTCTGATTTTCTGAAATATGATATGAATGTGCATCTGATGATGAGGTTGCAGTCTAGGTATTTGGAAAATGTTGAGTACGCCTTTATTAATATTACTTCCAGGTTCAGTTTAGTTTTCGGGAGTATGATATTAAACTGCCTCTTATAGTGAGGCTCCAGTCATGGAGTTTGGGGAATGTGGAGTATCCTTTCATAAACATTACTCTAAGGTCCACCTTGATTGTCGGAAATATGACATTAAAGTGCATCTGATGGTGACGCTTAAGTGCTGGTGTATGGAAAATCTGGAGTACCCCTTTATTACAATTACCCCCATGTTCACTCTGGTTTTCTGAATTTGACCTTAAACTTCTTCTGGTGGTGAGGCTTCAGTCATGGAGTTTAGCGAATAAAGAAGTACACCTTCTTTACCAGTACTCTCAGGTCCACGTTTTATGAAGCAGGGCAAGAAAGTGCATCTGATGGTGAGGCTGTAGTCTCGTAATTTAGGGAATGTGGAATACCCCTTCATAACCATTACTCTTATGTCCACTCTGTTTTTTTTTGTTTTTTTTGGATTATGACATTAAGCTGCATCTGATGGTAACGCTTCAGTCTCTCTCTTTCATTACCATTAGTCTTTGGTCATTTACAGAGTAATTGCACTGAAAAGCAATCATGATGAAATAAATACGAGTTAAATATTATTTATATTCCTGTTAATAAAATCGCATTTTGCGTAAATTTTTTATTATTTTATTTGGGTGAAAATATATTTTGTGACTGGCTCATTATGAGGGCGTGTAATAGATTAACGATATTCTACCGATTGACCAAACATTTTGTTTCATGCCTGGCTTTTGCTGTTGCTAATTGTAGCCAAGTCAATTATAGTTGTATTCCTCTGGATCAGATACTATGAATATAAAAGAATGTTCAGCTTACCTGGACCACATGTTATATTTGAATAAAACTTATGTAAAGCGATTACCTTCTTCGTCTTTTATTACAATAATAATACGATTTCTTGACAAATGATTTAATCTGTAAAACATTAAAAAGTTTATTATGTTAAAATACAATTTCGTCTCCAAAAAGTCGGTGCAACAAGTTATGTTTTTTCACTTTGAATTGAAATTCTGGGAGTTAAAAGCAACTTGTTTATCAAATGAAGTGTTACCTCTGCCCAACCGCAAAATTTGAACGCTTCTTGTACGAAATTTAAAACAAAGCAAAAGAAAAAACAAACCAAAAAACGAAATTAGGATATACACAGACATTTACTGAAATAGACATTTACACACACATATACACGTGCACGCACTTTGCTCCTCTACATTCCCCCGCCCCCGCCGCCACATGCTCATGTATTTCAAACCCAAATCCTTTAGTGATGGAGTGAACCTTATTGGCATTCATGCTTAAATACTTTACCAAAAGGCAACTCTTCTGTTAGTCTAATCAACTTGGTTCGTTTAAAACCTAGATTTATGAGAGAGAAAACTGGAAGGAAATAAAAAAGGAAAGGATAAAGGAGAGAGAGAGAGAGAGAGGGGGGGGGAAGAGGAAGAGGAGCAGAAAGAGAAAGAAGAAGAAGAAGTAGAAGATGAATTAAGAGAGAGAGAGAGAGAGAGAGAGAGAGAGAGAGAGAGAGAGAGAGAGAGAGAGAGAGAGAGAGAAAACAGAATATTGGAGTAAAAATATATTTCTGAAAACATTTTTGTTAAGGTGTAGGTAAATGGCTGTCTGGCCATTGATAAAGATAACGGGATTTGACGAATTAAATGATCATAAATATATTCATAATATTCCAGACGAAATGACAAAGTGTCGTCCCTCTTTTAAGATTTGTTCAGATTCTCAAGAAATTCCATTTGGAAAATTTTCTATCTTTTCGTTCTTTGACAGTTTGTTTGACGGGGCTTAGAATACACTGACTGTATCTCTTGCAAGGAGATAAAATCCCTCCCACCTAAAAAAAATTATATACATCTTGAGTAAAACACTAAACTACGTCAAGAGTTTAGAGGAGTATGGAGTAGCCTATGATTGCCATTACTCCCAGATCCACTCTGATCCAGAGTTGTAGTACCTGTTAGGATTCCATATATGGCTCAAATAGATCTGTTTGACAATTATTAAATAGAAATAGTTGATACCATATAATTGAATTATTTGTATTAAGATAGTTGCTTGTAGCCTTGTCTCGTTTGGTTTGGTTTCTTTGATGCATGGCATATCAACCAATGTGGGTTATTTAATGCCAAAGAAATGGTTTTAGAAGAACAGTTGTGGTACTATTTAACCCATAGCTCGTAGATTATGGGGTTCCTACCTTTCCAAAGAGTATTCATTCGAAGGTCATTGTAATAGCGCGCTACTTGGAAATCGCTTACTACGATGTTACACTCAAGCTCATTAACCACTACGACTTGAGAAATCCATCGAGAATTGGTTACAAAGGATTATTATTAAAATGTTACTTGAAACCATATAATTAAGCAAACAAATGATCATTATTAAATGCAAGAAGCTTCTTAAAACAATTTAGTTATGTATAAATTAAAATTAGATAGAAATACTTAACTCATATAACAGTGTGAAAATTTGTATTAGATTGGAATACTTTATATTATAATTGTGTACGAAAACTTGGAAGAAACAAGAACACAAAAATGTAAATCAAGTATAAAATAAGTCCAGATATGTTGACAGGATGTTCAAACAACCAATTAACCAATGAAAATTCATTTTAAAAAAATAGATTTGGTGGTTTTGATCACTTTTAGAGCTCTAAAAGAAATTCAATGTGAAACTAATCGACTCCTCAAATAATCACGTGAAAGATTAACATTTACAAGTATTCTGAGAGTACAAGCAAAAACCAGAAATTGTCTGAAGAAGTTTATCATAGTGATTGTCGTCGTTTCAGCAGATCACAAACTAATATTGAAAGTAAACGTTTAAAAAAAATTAAAAGGAAAAAAAAAAGGAATGTATAGACCTTACTAGAAAACTGAAAAACTGACCTAATATCTAATAAGATTACCTTTCTGTCTCTAATCGAAGTAACTTCTCCACCGACTTCACAATTCCCTTCATTATTACGTCATACTCTCGATGATTACAAGATAATTAATATTTAATGTTAATTAGCCTCTTATTTATTACCGATATCTCTATTAAAGTCTACATGAGTTAGATTTGCTTTAAAAAGTCTACGTTATTAAAGAATTTATCTCACTTTCTATTAGGATTTAGTAGATACTCGTGTGTGTTGACCTTAACGGTACCAATTAGACGTTTGTACCACCATGTGGCGAAAGGTTTTATGCGCGTATCGTTACATCTTAAGTGGTAGTCGAAACCTGTTGTAACCTAACCGTGGGAAAAGGTGACGAACACACAAAAATCTATCTTAGTTCACTAACACAAAAGTTTATTCACTACTAGACTCTTTAAGTAGTCGTCGGGCGATATGAAGGGAGTACGAAAATTAAGTCAACCGTATTAGCTGGATAAAGAGAAATAACATGCCATGAGGGGAAAAAAAGCAGAGAAAGACCTTGAATGTTCTTCCTAATTTTCTGTTGTAGTTCTAACGTGTTTGTTTGCTGGTGTTTCAGCACATATGTTGAGTAGACCCGGTATAAAGATGAATACAACATGGAAACAAATAATCAGAAAGGTTAGATAAAAAAAGATATCTGAATATGAGCACAGGTAAATAATAGTAGTAATCCTAGTCAAGTAAGAACGTTAAGTTTATAAGTCCCAAAAATTGACTCTAAACAGTCCAGGACACCTAGCGTAACGGTTATAGGCGTTGGTTTTGTAATCTTCCAAGGAGACAATCATCTGGACGTTGCAGGTTCAATCCTGACTGCAGGCGAGAAACAATATAGGAATACTTAACACTTGTACCTGGTTATAGCGAACGGAATCTGAAGAGGCGACCCCCGTGGATTCAATAAAGGACGTAGTTCGAAGTTCCGTGTAGGTTACCAAGTTTAACAAACACCTGAGGAAGGCCGGAAGGCATATCGGCCGAAACGTTCTGGAAATAACAATAAAGATGAAGACAATAATCCGAAACCCTTAATGATAAAAATCATCAAGCTTCGTCTTAGAAATTCAGATAAATAATATTTTTATATGTGTTCTTTGGTTTCGTTTAAATAGTTACGCCTTGAGGGCGCATATTTCTGTCAGTAAAGGTAATATCTTTACCCATCATTATAGGCAAGCTTGAAACAGTCTCGAAATGATTTGAAAAGATGTTGAAAGAATTCAAAACTAAAAGCCATCCAGACGACAATATTGCTGGCAATAGCAATGATACTGACAAGAATGTTGAATTATTATAAAGATGTGCTGTGATTTGATCTCACTTGAAAGTTAACATTTACTTCTATTTTATGAAACTGAATGAGTACAAATAATAAGGAAGAACCCTAAGAAGAGTGCAAGAAGATCTGTATTCAGTTTTTCTCTGAATTTTAGCATAACGCTATTGAGGACGACAAGCATCATGTGAAAGAAGCTGAAGTTGTGATGAGACTTGCCGTAACTTAGTACTCAGCAATGACCACTAGAGACATCAGGTAGAAAACTATATTATCATTACTCCAATCAGGTTCATATAATTAATACTAAATAAAAAAGCAAATAACATTAACCGAAGCATCAAAAAATTGTCTACAACTCCTTTTGTTTCTTCTCTTCTACCACAAATCTTTCCCATTTCCTACCCGTTAACTCCTTTTCTACTTCTTCTGTTTCCTTATCTTCACCAAATATAATAACGTCATAGCCAGAGTAAAGCAAATAGAAATTATGATTGGAATAAAAAGAAAAGTAGGTGCCACATTCATGCTAAAAGCTTTTGGAGTAGATGTTTAAAATTCGCAAGAACATAATATATAGGAAAAATAACTTTGCATATTTGGTGAACTAATGTCTCAAAGAAATCCAGAAAGAACACAAGACTTTTACTGACCTAAATAAATTTCTTTTTTTAAAAAGAATTTCCATATAAAATACTCTTGACAGTCTGTGAAATTTGATCAAAATAATAAATTAAAAAAAAAAAGTAACTAACCAGATTCCAAAGAAATTTATTCGTAGTCATGAAACATTTTGTGCAGTTTGCACTCGAACCCAACTTCATAAATGAGTGCCAAATTTGCAACAAAATTCAAAATTTGTGCCCTACCGATGCAACTAATCTGCATATGTTAGCAAGGTTAATTTTCTGGACTTCTGGAAAATATAAAGTTTATTTATGTCTCTATTAATTCTCAATCTTTGACCTTGAATATCTATCAGTGTCCCATTTGTGGCAGAAATAGATTTGTTTGAAAATGATTATAGTTAGACAGAAAGATTTCAACCAATAAAACTGAATGCAAACAGGTGATTATTATTAATAAAAAGAAATAGTATCTTGGAATCATATAATTGTGAATATATTATTAATTTTACCATAGTTTTATTCAAATGTGGAAAATGTTATTTTCTATATTCTACAAATATTTCAATGCTCAAAAAATATTTTAGAATTTAACAGAGCATGAAGAACTATTCCATAGAGAGTCAAAAAGCAAAAAGAAAGGCAAAGAAAAGACAACACCCCCCGCTCAAATGCTCTATTTGCTTTTTTTGCCCCAGTCCCTATCACGTGTTTCTTGTGAAAAGGAAAACAGTTAATCCCAGAAACATTTAGTATGGACATTAAATTTTTATCATTTACAGACGTAAATGATAAAAATGAATCCCCTCCTTCGTGTTAAGTTAAAAACTTGACTGTTTTTGGATGAATATTTTGTATACATTTAAATGTGGAAAACTATAGTTCTGCTTAAATGTGGAAAATAGTACTTTCTGTATTTTGCGAATATTTCAATGCTCAAAAACTAAGAATTTAAGAAACCATAAAGAAGAATATCATAGTTAAACGGTAAAAGCCGAAAGAAAAAGGTAATAACCAAATCGAATGTTAATTATTAAAGTAAGGAATAAAATTCACAAAGCTTAAATAAAATAAAAAGGAATTGTTGGACTTATATGAAATTGAAACTTAATACTTTCAATTTTAAACTTACAAATCTTAGTTTGCAGAAAAGCATTCAAAAGGAAGTGCAAATCTTGTGAATTTACCATCTCATTGAATTCTTATTACTGTAAATATCTACCATTATTATACGAAAAAAAAATAATGTCTCCGAAATTGCGACAAGGTTTATTACAATGAATTGTCTTAGTACACGATATTTAAACATTCCCCCCAAAAGTCAATTAATTAGTAATTGTTATTAGATTAATCCACAAAGTTTGGCCTAAAATAAAATAAGTTTAACCTTAAGAAAAATCTAGGTGTAAATATAAGTTTTTTTCTTAAGAAGGAAAACTCACATGACTAGAAGCCTATCAAGCGTAACAGAAATCATGATACTGGGTAGAAAAACACAATAACAGAAAGGTCAGGACCAAATTGTACTGTTAGGAAACTACTGATACTTATCCATTAGAGTAGCATCTATTGATGAGAAAAAAAACAACAAAAAACGGCCAACGAAAGATTACCATTACTCTATTTTAAACCGTATATCGAATCCACATCTCCCTTCTAGCGGGTAAACAAGGGGTGTGGTCTGCAGTGATTGGAGCTCTGGCAACAGTGTTCAAAAATTCCGCATCAGAATTCAAACGAAAGATTACCCTGACTATATTTCAAGACGTACGCCCAAACCGCATTGTCTTACACGCGAACAATCAAGAGGCGCGTCCGGCTGAAGTTGCATAGTATCCATAGTGTCCATAGTATTCGAAAAATCAGCTACCGAGCCCAAAACCAAACCCAAACCAAAATGACTTTGATGTAAAAGCAACAACACTGCAACATTTAACGTTGGGACTTAAATACCGGAACTGACAGCACCTGTAAGTAAAGTTGACGACCATAGTCGAAGAAGACGCGAAGGCTACCTTTTCATTTGCTACTATACTGAGGTGTGGGGGAAGGCGCCACTCATTTCCCTGGATTATTCCACTTTACTCTTGATCCGTACCTTATAATGTTGAGTGTTAAGCAAGGAGGCATCAAGTACCATTTTTTGAGTCTTTGGTATGACTCGACCAGAGATTGAACCTCGGTCTCCCAGGTCATTGGCAAGCACTCTACCCGCTAGGCCAATATTGTCGAGCAAAATATAGAAATCATAGAAATACAAGACCACAGGTTCTAGCGTAGGGAACTAGAAATAAAATAGAATCATTCGTCTCGTCATCTGCATGGAAAACTCCATTAGAGCCAAAATAGGAGGTGTAGAATATTTCTCAGTCCTCCAGCATTAAAATCATTAAAGAGCAAACTCAAACTGAGAATTATGTGTGCTTTATATAATGGCAATCTCTGCACAATAATCTCCCCTTGCTATATTCCCACCCATGTCAGTGATGAAACAGATATTACCGCCTTCAACAAAGATCTCTTTTCTCTTGCCCGACACATTATCAAACACAACGTTCTAATATTTGGCAGAGACCTGAATGCTCAAATAGCAAAGACGGAAACAAGAAATTCTCTTTATGTAACCCAGCAAAAAAAAAAAAAATGGTGAATATGTAGTGGAGTTTTCACTCAAGAACAAGCTAGCATGCCCAAACACTAGATTCCAAAATAGTGAGGAAAAAGTATGGATCTATGCCTACCCACATTACTCTAAAGCACACCTAGATTATAAATTCATCATCAAGAAGCGCATAAATAACACTTTGAAATGTGTGGCATACTCTTTTTTTGAAGGTATATCTTCCGACCACAGAATCGTCTCGGCAAAGATTCGCCTGAAATAAGGAACAAAAAGTTAAAACTACACGGCATGATTGGTTCTCACTCGCCAATATCAGAAATCACTAAACAGTAAGAAACATGTTTAATACACCTCTGGAGACATTTGAAAGACATTTCAGATGTCGAATATAAAGACTTATAACCCACCACATAGAAGCAGCAGCCAAGTGCATGCCAACCAAACCAAGTATCAATTTTAGACTTCCATGGGAGTCAATAGCAGTTAGAGAACAACGAGAGAATTAAAACAGTAACAATTAAGTTTATACATGAGGAATTAGACTTAGGGCAGTGACCGTCAAAAATGTATGGAGGGAGGTGGTCGAAAGAAAGTAGATAAAAGAATTGCCATAAACCTAAAGAGTTGGTATTTATCATAATCCAAAAGGAGAGTTAAAAAGAAGTTGTGTATAAAATTGTTTTTGAATAAAAAAAATGTTGGTTGGTATTTTGTAATGAGGAAGACCTCAAGTATTGACAAATGAAGATCACTACCTGATGTCTCCAGAATGGTAAACATATTGGGAATATATGCGTCTGCGCGGGTCGGATTGTCCAGTATGTGACGAGTAATGGTGGGAGATGTATTTTGATTGCTCGAAGTTGTTATATAGTCCAAAGTATTTGTGACGATATTAAAGGGGATGTGCTGGTTCATTCTAATATCTAATCTCTGAGTTGTGCAACCGATGTAGCAAACATCGCATTAGCATGAAAATTTGTTAATAAGACAATCCATTCTGAGCTCCCGCATATAACTCCACTATGTTTACCATCCTGCAATTTTATTTATCTGTTTTCTTTCCCTCCTCTATACTTTTTCGTCGGTCACTACCCTAAGTCTAATTCCTCATGTATAAAGTTAATTGTCACGGTTTTAATTCTCTGAAAATACGGAACAAAACTAAGTGTCCCTTTTTTATAATTCAAAATATTTTAATTGTTTTTAAAATATTGTATTATTCTTGATTATCATACGCTTTTAAAATCACTGTTTAAATTCTATACGTGCCACAAAATTTTCACCACTCCCATATACCTACCTACATACATACATACATACATATATATATATATATATATATATAGAGAGAGAGAGAGAGAGAGAGAGAGCTTAATAGGGTCTCCGAAGTTTACTCAACTCTTTACAGAATGTGTAATCAGTCAACTGAACTACTTCGTTTACAAGTCTTCGAAAAAGTGAACAAATTAGGACAATGTGTTTGACATAAAAAGACTGAAAGGAAGATGGATCAGCTTTTAAACATGTGTCTTTCCCTTCTTGTTCAACAGGGTAAAAAGTTATTTTTAACAAGAGAGTTACTGACGATGAAATGACATTACTACGAGAATTGAAAGCAAAAATAATCGTTGTTTCATTGAGGGCAACGTTCAACATCTGCCCCTCAACGGAATTTATTGGGGAAGTTTTTTCTTGGTGTTTGGGAAGTTTCAAAAGGAATTCTTTTTTTTTTACAAATTGCTGGAACCTGGACGAGTGGTTACTGGGCAACGCTAAAGTAAGCAATTGATTTGTTTGAATCAGCGATTGAAATAAAAAGTTTTTTTTTCTCAGCAAGCAAGTCGATCGGTAATTTTGAAATTCGACATAACAAACAACTGTATAGCTGTAATAGGAAGTTCTTTTAAGCAAAGGAATGTTTGAAAGTATTTTACCAGTATCTATCTATGTATCTATCTATCATTATTATTATAATTATTATTATTATTTTGTTTGAATAAATAATGACATTGTTCAAAATTCGTATTAAATCTCTTGGTTTCAGATATTTGTAATATATTACGTCATATTTATAGGGGCACGCTTAGCGTAACAGATATTGTTGTAGGAAATGAAATCAACGACTCAAGGTCAAATCCTTTACGAGGCTGCTTGCATTTCACTTTGAACTAATCACCTTGGGAAAGCAATAAATCCATCTGTCTTCCTCACATCTATGGGTAAATGGCAGCACAGACTGGGTTCTTAAACCTTGTTTCGGCAACCAGTCTTGGAGAAGTAAAACTCTGAATTCTAACCAGCTTTGACCATCTTAAAAATTGACTTTTTTTTTTTACATCCTACGCGTGCTGGAGGGTTTGTGTCAATACAAACATCATATTTATAGAATACACATAGACCTTTGATAAGTGAGGATCCGGAAAACCTGTTTTCAAACCGTTGTAACAATATTTGCGTCCTATCATTTTTCTGGAAAGAGCCGACACTAAAATGCATTTAGGTGCTGATAGACTTTTAAACTTTAAAAAATAGAGAAATTCTCAACCAGAAGAAAAGTAAATGCCAAATAAACTCACTTTTGGCAGGATCCCGTGGTATTTCCAACTTATCATAATCATCATCATCATCATTATCATCTAATTCAACTATACACAGATTATGTGTAATTAGTATTTGATACTAATAGATACCCCAAAATGATTACTCCTTTCTTCGTGGTAATAGGTGTAAAATGTGTGACTGAATAAAGAACAAACATTTTAGAACAATTTTGACCAAAGTGACGAAATCGTTAATGACGTGGAGTATAGAATTGACAAAACGAGTTCAAACTCTGAGCTGGAAGAGTTAAAATTAATTTCATACATAATGGAAAATACAAATCTATTTTCTTTCTAATTGTGGGTAAATTTCAAAGAATTTGGAGCGTAAAATGGTTTGTTTTGAAGCACATTTATTACAATGACTGAATCTCGTTCGTCTGAGACATAAACGAAAATTATTATTTGCTTCTGTTCTGACTAAAAAGCTCATGATATTTCTTGGTGTAAATGGGTAGTTTTTCATAGTAAGTTTGTCTTGAGAATATTTTAATAGGTAATTCCAATCTTTACACCGAGTTAAATTTTACTATTTAAAAATTTGAATCCTTACAGTTACGACATGTTTTATAAGGGTTACTTTTGAAATTACAATACAAATTCATTTATTAAAACCTAGGAAATTCAAGAACAAAATTTTAATTTAAATAAAAAAAATTCTTTTATGAGAAGACATTAATTTATGTATTGCTTCTTAAAAGCAATATGTAAATTTATTTTTTCTTGGGCAGATTTATTTAAACAGAGTTAAAAACTGCATCATTAATATTTCTATTATATATATATATATATATATATATATATATATATATATATATATATATATATATATATATATATATATATATATATATATATATATATATATATATATTAGTCTTGTTGGCTAATGATGTAGAATACGCCGATTGCGTCTTTGCAAAGGGCTAAGACGCTCCCCAATGAGTGTCCTAGAAATTACACAAAACTGCAGTAGAAGTTGAGACTTTAGTCTGGAAGCTGACCCGGGTTGGTAGTATATGTTAGGCTCCCATCTATGGGCCAAATAAAACTATTTAATCATTTAGAATATTTGGCACCATTTAACTTTGTGTAAACAATTGATTAATATTAGATTGAATAATTAGTATTATATAGCCGTGCTTGAAACAATTTAACTGCGTGCAAACAAATGAATAATGTTGACTAGCATTTTAAAGTTCAGATAGCAATACTTGAAATCATTTAACTGTGAACAAACAAATGATTTAAATAAAATAGAATTATTAGTATTAACAATACTTAAAACCATTTGACTACGTCCAAATAGAACTATTAATGTTGGATACCAATACTCAAAACCATTCAAGTGTGTGTAAACAAATGCTTAATATTCAATAGAATTATTTGTATCGTATAGTGATAGTTAAACTCATTTAACTGAGTACAAAAACGAGATGTAGCTTGTTTAAAGATAAAGTTATATATATATATATATATATATATATATATATACACACACACACACACACACACACACACACACACACACATATATATATATATATATATATATATATATATATATATATATATATATATATATAATTTTCCATTAAATAACCCACAAGGGTTGATATGCCATAATGCACCACCAAACCAAAGACACACTCACATATACACTTATAAGCAATAATTATATAGCAATGGTTAGCAATATTTTGACAATTCTCTGTTGTGATCAGTTCAATTCCCCCAAATTATACCCTTGTATAAGACTAATGAAAACTATTAAAGATCCTTAACATAGATTACTGATTAACAAGATAATTAACACATTCCATCGATATAGTAATGATTTAATGAATGCTAATTGTAATTTGAGTCAGACCAATTTGAGCTTAGTGTATAAATTTATCTGCATATTTCAGAACAATTCCCAAAATTAAGAAGAAATATTTGTCTATTTTACACTCAGGTCTTTTACTCTTTTGGGGGCACTTATCGTCGTAGGAAATAGATTCAGCGTGCCAAGTTCATGTCCTAGATGAGACTGTTTGCGTTTCACTTCAGCTAATGCACTTGTGAAAGGCATGAACTAATCTCTATCCTCCCTACCTATTGGTTAACAGTAAAATAGAATGGGTTCTTTAGTCTTTGTACGCAATCAACATTGGAGAAGAAAACCCAGAATTCAAACCTTTTCCTGTCAATTTCATCTGAATATATTTTGCTCAAAGAGATTTATTCTTAATCGTCATCAATTTCCCTTTACTAATATCCTCTTTCCGACCATATGTCTTTTGTTTGTCTTTTAAAATGATCATTCACTTACTTTTTCTCTCCGTTTGGTTTTCTCATTGTGGAGGTTTTTAATCCAACCCTGACAGCTGTCCCGCAACATTTTATCAGTCTTCACCGATCATTCGTTTCTCTGTCATCATTTGATATTCATGGTGATACAATAACACTACGATCATTTTTTCTTCTTTATTTTCATATAATGTTTATCAATATCATCTCTTGGATTGAACGCCATTTGTCATCATCTTTTCTACCCCAGGCAAGTTTTTTCAAATCAGGTTAATCTAGAGTTTTTTTCACCCAAGTCGAAATAACAGCAACTTTTCTCGGGTTTCAAGGACTCTTCTTTGTATTTTTGCTGATTTTGACGCTGTTGTGGTCTGGATTGTTGTGATTCTTGCTCTGATTACTATTTTACTCTTTGAGAGATTTTCACACTAGCGTCATTTGTTGGTCTTTCATTGGAGCGACAGAAAGTCTTCTCAGATCTCAAAGACTCTTCTAAGTATTCTTGGTGATCTTAACCGTGTTTTAGTTTCGTAGGTTATATTTCATGGTATATCAACCTCCCTGGCCTATTTAATGTTAAAGTCATCCTTGTAGAAGAACAACAGTGATTCTATTTAACCCATAGCCAGGGAAGATCAATAGGTTCATGCCTTTCTTAAGTGTATTTGTTCGAAAGTGAACGTAAAATACCGCGACTGAAATTTTAACTCATTTATTTTAAAATTCTTGTCCTGCAATTGATATTTGGTCACGGAAACCCCACTCCCTGCTGTAGTCTATATAGTTTCGATTCTTCCTGTGATTTCCAATTCCTCCCTTGATTTTTTTCCACGTCTTTAGGGTCCGTTCTAAGCGTACCAATTACAATTGGTATAACTGTCGCACCATGTCGTTCCAGTTTTTAAAAAAAAGTTTTCTGGCATTTTATTTTATCTTTTCACTTTCTTTAATTTTCATTCTGCAGTCAGCTGGGACGACAAAATCCACTAAATGACCAGTTATCTTTTTTCTTTTTAATCAACACTAGGTCTTGTCTTCTGGCCGGGATTAGATAATGCGTTTATATCCTAAAATCTCAGAAAATTTCATGCGTCTCATTTTTTGCCGCTTTTAATAGAGATTCAGTTTCTTTCTTGAGATTTAACTATCTTAGCCATCAACACGTTTTCTTATGTGCAATCTGGCCACTTTGTCGCTTGAAATATCTACAGAGATGTGTTTTTCTTCCGATTCTTATTTTTTAGTTTTTATTGTTTATTTGTTTGTCTTTATGTTGCCATTGTTGTTATTGCCTGCTGTAATAAGTGTTTGTTTGCTTCTTTTAATGAACTCTTTGAGACCTTGTATTGATGCATCCACACAATCCTCAATACTGGTAAGTCCTCTTCCTTCTTCTTTTCTTGACATCAGTCATCATTAAGAGTCAAATGGTAGTAATTCTTCTCAAATCCCGCACCTCAACATATTTGTAAATTGCATCATTTCAGTTAATCTCAGTTGAGTTTTTTTATGGGAATGTTTATTCCCCTCTTATAAAAAGATATACTGAACAAATTTCTGTTACTGATCTAAATTCGGATCATATTGTGAATTATTGATCTCCTTTTGCAAGAGGACAACATTCAGGTGATTACTCAAAGACGTAAGTTGAGTTAAACCTGGGATATGCATCTGTGTACATCAAAAATATTTATCATGTTTACCAACCCCTCCGCTCGGGCAGGATATGACACAAGGTCAATTTTTAAGCGGAGTTTAACAGGTTTGAGTTCAGAGTTTTCCTTCTCCTAGACTAGTTGCCTCACCAAGGCTGAAGAACCTAGTCTGCCCTACTATTTACCCATAGCTGGAGGGAGAATAATTGGATTCATACCTTTCCCAAGGGTATTAGTGCTAAGTGAAATACAATCAGTTTCATCCAGGATTTGAACTCGTGTCGCCGTGTCCATTTTCTACGACGATAACCATTACACCACGGGCACCTCCAAAAATATTTATCATCAGTTTTGTTATCAGAGTTACCAGTAGAAAATCACAGTTGATACGTTATTGCCTTTAAGAAACCACCCCTCCCTGCTATTCTATCCATAAGAAGATATTGATTCATGTCTTACGAAAGGCTTCACTGCAAAGTGAACACAAACTTATCCAAGCCGGAGATTGAACCCAGTTCGCCGATTTCATTGTCGTTACTCGTACTTTCATTATAAGTTTCCTAAAAGATACTATCACTATCATGCAATCAGGGTAAAAGCACGTATTCCCTTGAATTCTCTCACTATCCATCCCAATAGGCCATTGCTCTTAGTAAGACCTCTAGATCACATCAAATGTCCGCATAGAGTTGATGAATGTAAGTCTTTGCTGGTCGGCCATCAATAGTTTGTCCATGTGTTGTAGTTCATCCCTACTTCTCAGCAATACCCAATATGTCTTGTCGTCTCACTTTTATGGTTTGTGAGATGGAAGGTTAAGTGACCTTTCAATTGTTGTTGAGTGGGGTGCTGCTTGTTTAACATATTACGAATATATTTTATCATTATTCGCTGTCCTGGAGTAAATTTGTGCTAAAAAATGAAACATTAACATATTTCAAAATAACATATTTATCTCATTCGCCACACAGGCTTCAGGTGACTTTTTAATACAAATATTGCACTATTAATAAATAGGAAGAATACAAAGAACAGAATAAAATTCGATGGTAAGACCAGAAAATAATATTTGCCGTTGATATTAGGTTGTATTAAACAATTAAAATTCACTGCGAAATTCCAGTTTTCAGAAGATTCTGGAGAATTTCTCATGTTGCATATCAAGAAACTTTCTTGATGAAAAAGTATACGGTAAAATGAATAATCAGAAAGAAAGTGATGGGAAAAAAAACCTTAATTAAATGAGTCATTTCGCTGTGATGTTTTCGCAAAAGAAATCAATTAACAAAGTTGGTCTTTTATAATGAAAAACACCCCCAAGAAATTCGAAAAGTCAATCCCAGGAATTTCGTTATAGATTGTATTTTATTTTTCTTCAATACTGATGGTTTGCAAAAACGAATTACGATGCTTTCTAAAAGAAAAAAAAGCACGTCTTCTTTTGTGAACATTATATGTTCTGCGCAAAATAAACAGAATAATAGAAAAGAATTGGTAAGTTTTGGAGGTTTTCTGTTTGTATAAACGAACATTGAGAACTCAGCGAATATTTAATAGAAACGAAACATTTTCTTTTTTTCTGTCTGTGCAACAACGTTTACTTGGTTTTAAAAATTTCTTTAATTCAAAATACTGTCACGATATTCAGGGAATCCTTTTGATAACGTTTTTATGTTTTCTTATATACTAACACATGTCTGCAAACACACACACACATACACACACATGAATGAATAGAAAAATACATTTCTAAGGAATGTGGCTTATATATGCGTCTATGGCTATGTAGGCATCTAAATTCTCAAACGAGTACAACATACGCACAAACTCATATATATACATTCTTTTATATTTATAAGCTAATAAGTATGAATGTATGTGTGTGTGTGTGTGTGTGTGTGTGTGTGTGTGTGTGTGTGTGCCGTTTCAAAAACTTCTGCTTAAAATCAGAACACTATCTTGGTACCCTAAGAAATCGCACAGTTATTTAAAAATTAAGATATGTTTTTATAGTATGGATTTTAAAACATTCTAAAAAATGAATTCAACATAAGTAAAACTTGAGCTATAAATATGTTAATGACTATTTTATTCTTAGATTGATCTTTTATAATATTTCTTATTAAATTTTCGTTAAGGAGTCAGCGTGCTATCCTGGGCAGGGCACACAAATACGACTCACAAATCCTATTAGATGTTACTATTGAAATAAGAAAGAAAGAAAGAAAGAAAGAAAGAAAGAAGTTGAAACGCCACATCATTTATCATATAGATACAGGGATGTGAATAAGTGTTTTTAAACACACATACCCTCACGCACGCACGCACGCACGCACGGACATACATACATACATATATATATATATATATATATATATATGGATGTATGTCCATGCCTGAGTGTATGTGTGTGTGTGTGTGTGCATATTTAGGAAAACGTGCATAAATGTATCTATGTATGGTTTTTTATATCATCATTCTCAGTATAAAATATAGGCATAGTAATACATGCATATATATATATATATATATATATATATGGCTTATACCCAACACATACGGGGTGGAGATACACACATACGTACAAACCATTATTTATATGATCGTAAATATTTGCCAGGACTTAACTATTTGTTTTGGTATTAATTCATATATTATACAAACACTCCACTTAAAGATAATTTCTAAAATGCCAAAAAAGCTGAGTGTCGGGTGGAGGAATTGTGTATGCTGGTTGACTCATGTCATTACTTATATTCACTTTGATCTACTTTTTTTTACCGAAAGTCAAGATTCAACAAAACCCGGTGAGTGGGTGGTCGTCAGCCATTTCCGTGGGAAGGACGCAGCTAATGAAGAAACATGGATTCCCCAAAGAGAAAAAGCCAGAAGCAAATCAGAAGCAAAGAAACAAAATGCTTTCCAAAAAATCAGCACTCTTTCTCCGGTCACTGTGGTCATACCGACAAGAATTATAATTATTTACTCCTTTAGAGTTTTTCACATCAGTGTTAGCTGATGGTTTTTCCCTGGAGTTCGAGTGACAGCAAGTCTCCTCAAGTCTCCAGGACTCGTCTCAGGATTCTGGCCGTTCTCAGCAATGCTGTCGTTTGGATAGTCTCTGCCCGTCCGCCAACCTCCAAGTCCTCCAGGCGTTTTAATAATCCTTTAGTTATTGTGACCAACTCACCAATCACAATTGGCACAATCGTTACTTTCATGTTCCACAACTTTTTCAATTCTCTAGCAAGGTCAAGGTACTTATCCTTCTTTTCACTTTCCTTCAGATTTATTCTGTGGTCCGCCGGGACAGCAAAGTCGTCAATTTTGCAGGTTCTCTTTTTTTGTGGATTATTATGAGGTTTGGTCTTCTGGCCGGGATTAGGTGATCCGTTTGTATGTTAAAGTCCCATAGGAGTTTATGCGAGTCATTTTCTAGGACAGGTGCTGGGTTTTGCATATATCATTTATTTGTATGGTGGAATTGAAATTCCCTGCACATTTCCCAGTGGATCACCTTGCCGACCCAGTCGTGTCTCACCTGCTGTGCTAATTTGCTGCATTCACTTATTATATGATTGATCGTTTCGTCTCTGTCACTGCATAGCCTACATTTACTGTTTTGTTGCGTCTTATCTATTCTCGCTTTGATATGATTGGTTCTTATGGCGTTGTCCTGAGCTGCTATTAGGAGGGATTCTGCTTCTCTCTTAAGGTTTCCTTTTCTTAGCCAGGTCCAGGTTTTCTAGTGTGAGATGTTGTTTATTAGACGTTTAAAGCGGCCATAGAGTTGTTTTCCCTCCCATTTTTTGTTTCCTAGTTGTTGTCATTCTTTCGTCTATCGTGTTGTCCGTATCGTTTCTGATGGTTGTAATTAGTCCTCGTTCCTGTTTTTCTATGTTGTCTTCGAGCTGTTTTATCGATCTGTCAACGGTGTCTTCGATGCTGGCAAGTCCTCTTCCTCCCTCTTTTCTAGATACATATAGTCTGTCAACGTTTTCTCTGGCGTCTATTGCCTTATGCATGGTCATTAGTTTTCTTGTTCTTTGGTCCATTTGTTTAAGTTCATCTCTGGTCCACTTGAGAAAGGGTCCCGAATATCTAACTAGGGGCACAGCCCAAGTATTTATTCCTTTGATGAGGTTTCTGCCGGAGAGTTTTGTCTCGAGTAGTTTTCTCGTTCTCCTGAGATATTCTTTTCGGGTCGTGTCTTTCATTTGCACTTGTTTGATGGTGTCATCCTCCAAGATGCCCAAGTAATCGTAGGTTTCATTTTCTTCGAGCGTTCTAATTCAGTCGTGATTTGGTAGTTCCATTCCGTCAGTTATATGTCGTTTGCCACTTTTCATGACGAGCATGGCGCATTTTTCTAGGACAAATTCCATTCCTATGTCCTGACTGTATATTCTAACTGCGTGTATGAGCGTTTCCAGTTCTTTTTCATTTTTTGTCATGCATGTACATTAGGTGGTTGATATTCACTTGCGATCTGCTGAGTTTGTATCCGGCCGCGCATTTTCTGAGTATGTGGTTCAGTGGCATGGCTATTATGAATAGTAAGGGTGATAGTGCATCTCCTTGGAAGATGCCTCTTTGGATCTTTGTTTCAGCTATGCTTCTTACTCCTGCTGTCAGCTCCACCCTCCAGGTTTTAATGGACTGTTCGATGAAGTTTATGACTTCATGTGATATTTTGTACATTTTGAGACAGTGTAGTATCCAGCTTTATGGGACCATATCATATGCCTTTTTGTAGTCAATCCAGGCCATAGCTAGATTTTTCCGTCTTTTCTTGCTCTCATTTAGGATGTGTTGATCTATGTAGAGTAATTCTGCTGTGCCTCTGGTTCCTTGCTTCATCCTTTCTGTTCGTCAGGGAACAATCAGTGGCTTGTTAGCGAGTAGTAGATCTTTTTTCCTTATTTGTGCTGTTAGTATTTTCCACATAATTGGTAGGCAGGTTATGGGTCTGTAATTGTTTGGAGCAGTTCCTTTGCTTGGGTCCTTTTGGATTAATGTCGTCTTTCCTTTGGTCATCCATTCAGATACTTGCGCGCCTTGAAAGCCTCTGTTCATTTCTAGTGCTAGTCTGTCGCGAACGGAGGTGAATTTCTTGAACCAGAAGCCATGTAATCCATCATGGCCTGGCGCTTTCCAGTTTGATATTCTTTTTAGTGTTGTTTTGAGTAAGTCGACGTGTATTTCCATTTTGGGACCTTCTTCAAGTCCGTGTAGTTCTCTTGTAATATTGTTTATCCATTCAGCATTTTCCTTATGTTTCTTTGGTTGCCATATCTTTGTCCAAAATCGTTCGGTTTCTTTTATATCAGGTTGTTGGTATGTTTTCGTTTCACTCCCTTCCAATTGTTGATAGAATTTTCTTTTGTTGTTTTGGAATGTCCTGTTTTGTCTGTATTATTTTACCCTTTGTCAATATCTCTTTAGTCTTCCTTCTTTGGCCAGTACTTTTTGGTTTATTTCCACAAGTTGTACTGTTATTTTTCCCCATGTCGCCTGTTCCTTCTTCTTGCTTATTTCAGCGCCTCTCTTTCTTATCATTCGGGCTTGTTTTCGTAGGTTTTTTATTTGTGTTTCCAGTTGAATTTCCCATCCCGGTTTTGACTGTTTCTTCGTGCTTTATCTTAATGAAACATGTTTTTAGAAAAGTTACATCAACTGCATCAAACCATTTTGATTCTATGTAGCAGATGTTTTGAAGGACCTGGAACAACTCAATGAGTTCTCAAAAGAGAAAAAGCAACAATTGATAAGGAGCTAAATCGCGTTGTGGAGTTTCATTTTGTCAATCATCATTTGGTGTGACATTCTTTTTCAAATCAAAATTCTATAAAATCTTATAGTATTTTACTTGATGTCGTGGGGATCCAATGCAAATTCGCAAATAATGCCATCTATCTTAACTCTCAACTTTACTCCCAACATTTAATTTCTAAAGCTGACATAACTCATCAACTCTTAAAGAAAAGCATTTACTTGTTAAAAGTACCTACTTTATCACTGACTATATAGTAATATGCAACAAATTATTGTATAGAGATGAAGAATACAGCCAACATCTGAATTAATAAATGTTTAAATATGAAATAATAAAGTAAGATTTTGTCTTTTTTTTTTTTTTACTTACAGTGGATTAGCGCAACAGTTCTATTAAACTGTGATTTCAGTTAAAAGTTTTAAGAGGAGTCCAAAGCAAACATTCGGGGAGGGCCTAATGTATGGTGGGCACGGAACCGAAGTAAACTAATGCTAAAATTAATTCAAGGTTCCTCTGACTAATTCCATTTAATAAATTAAATCTTCTATATGAAACGAAACTAATTTTGATACATATATATTTGAATATCTTTTAACGTTCTTTACCTTAAGAGCCAATCCCAATTGAATAGTTCCTGTAATTCAATATTTTAAGCATACACTTATCTGCAATATGAAAGTATTTATCGTAGACATATATATATAAACATCTGTTGATTTCTCATATAAAAATGTTCTTCCTTTTAAATTTGGCAAATAACATTCTATTCACTATTGCGTAATAATGGAATGTTATTTATCAAAATTAAAATGAAAAAGCAAACAAACAAACAAACTATTTTTACAACGTCTACAGATCTCACATTATGGAAATATGCAAATAGTTCATTTCTGTGTTGTGAACTCTTTATCCCATCCAATCCCATCATTTTCTTTTTCAATTCTCTACAGGAATTAGGTTCCTCCCCAAATGGTTGTAAAAACATAGGCCTTACTATACTATACTGTTCCATTATTGTATGAGGATCGGCTAAAAAGTTCACTGGCTATAATCGTATACACTCTTATGGAATGTGAACAAATAATGTTTATTTATTTCTTTTTTTACATAGTCCCCTTTGTAGCCCATAAACCTTTTTTGATCGGTGATGGAGTGGTTTGATCCTATTAATCAAAGTCATTAACAGCAGATATAACTTTATCACATGGACTTTTCATTCAACGTTCGTATTGGTATGGGGTTTGAATTCAGAATTTTTCTTCACCTATTCAGTTAGTTACAATGTTTAGGGAGATTAGAATGCTTTAATATGGCCTATTTAATCATAGCTGAGTGAGTGACGATGAGGAGAAATGGAGGCTAAATGAAACGCAAACAGACTTGTTTGGAATTTCAACTCGATTATGAAAATCGAACTTACCTTCTGTACCAAAGGAATATTTCTTTTCAATCCATGTTTTCTGGTTAGGCTATCTCTTACTCTGAAACTCTCTCTATCTCTATTTTTTTTCTCTCTCTCTCTATCGATCAATCTATCTATCTCAAATACACATACACATACACACCAATCCTTGGTTTGAGTGATTGATTTTAACGCCATATCAACCAATCTAGGGTTATTCTATGCCTTGAGGTTCGGGAATCGTAACCATTGTACGTTTATATTTACATTCTTTTTGTTTTCTTAAGAATATTTTGTACACAGTTATATGATATTATATATATCTAATAGAAATAATTTGCATACTTGCCCGGGCAGGTGGGGCGGTAGAATACACCAACTGCTTCTCTGCAGTAGGGTAAGACCCCCACCATAACGAGTGTTCTGATATGACACTACACAATCCGATGTTGAGGTTCCAGTAATGCTGGAGCTTTAGGTAATGTTGAGTACCCCTTTATTAACATCGCTTCCAGATTCACTCTGGCCCGGAATGGTAGCACCTGATCGAGTCGTATCTATGGGTCAAATAGAACTAAACTGTGTACTTATGGTAAACTGAACTGTTTGAAATAGAAATGCTTTTTTTTTAAAATAGAATTAAACTGCGTATTTATGCTAAACTGGATTGTCTGAAATAGAACAGTTTTTGACATTGAAACTGTGTACTTATGCTAAACTGAATTGTAAGAAATATAACTGTTTTGACATTAACTATTTGTAAACAAAAGTTATACTTATACAAAACCAACCAACCAACTTGTACACGGGTATATGATATCAAGTACTTCTATCTAATACTGAATATTTCAACACAATCATATAAGTCTCATTGGCTTAATGGCTAACGTACTTGATTGCCGTCTCAAAGTAAAGCTAGTTCCACTTCAGTCTCGCTATTACGTTCCCTTTTGGATTAATATCATTGGTAAAGGTATGAACCTCCTATTTTCTTCCGGTTTTGTAACATCACTTCTGTTCTTCTATAAGAATAACTTTGCCATTAAATAAAGGTTGATATGCGATCAAACAAAGAAACCGAGCCAAACATTTATAAGGTTTCTAGTAATTAATTCTATTTAATAAAACTCATTTGTTTTCAATATTATATGGTTTCAATGAACAAATTATAAACTTTAGTAAACAATCATAGTTTCCTGTAACTATTCTTAATACAATTGATTTACAGTTATATGGCATCGAATACGGATAATTTTTAAACTGGTCTATTTGACATATTGATGGGACTGCTATCCGGGTCAGAGTGGACATGAGAATAATGCCAATGAATGGGTAATTCACTCATCCACTGGAGTCTTATCATTAGATGTAGTTTAGTATCATACTCAGGGTAGCACCTTTTTATTGGGTGGGGGGTCTTGCCACTCTACACAAGACACACAGTAAACGTATTCTAAGTTCTTGGTTGACTCAATTGATTTTTCTTGATTAATCAATTTCAGTTCTTTTGTTTTACCTCGAAGGGATTCACTGTAGACTACTATAAATAATAATGTATTCATTCTTACAATTGAATTTTCAAATTTTTTTGAGCTTCTGTTTTCTTTTTTCTTTTAAAAAAATTATTTCTGTCGTTTTGTGGAAAACATTCAAGAAATTAAAATTTAATTCTTTGTCATCTTTAGCTTCCATCAACAACCAAGTCTTTCATTTCTTTTTAATCCACTTGCCATTTTCTACAAAAGATATCGTGCAAATTTTAAAGGCTATTTTATTATTTGGTTCTAGGAAAATTACCACCAATTCTAAATCAGCTGTGTGTCCATTGGTGAAATCGAGTTCTTTTCTGTTTTTAACCTTATTTTGATGTTCTCTATAGAATATCTTTTGATAAGTTCTTTTCAACATTTTGGAGTGCTGTGTTAATGACAGAATTTCGAAGGTTAAATCAAAACATTTAAACCAATTTTTGGAAGTACGATCAATATTCTTTTATTTCTTTCTGTAATTAAAGCAGTTTCACTTGTTGTTCCCCATTGGGTTAGGAACTCATTTAGGTTGGGTTGGTTTTTATGTCATATAAACCATTATTGGTTATTAAATGCCAAATCCTATTTATACATATATATTAAATGTATATAGTTTGGTTTGGTTGGCTTTTAGGGCACATCAACCATTATTGGTTATTTAATGCCAAATCCTATTTATACATATATATCAAGTATATAATTTGTAAACACGTTTTGTTAATAACATTTTTAAACGAGCCTGAGCGCATTTTTCCCTCACAGATATTATTTCTATCAAACAGAGATAATTCTATCAACTATAAATCATTTGTTTGCACAAAGATAAATTGTTTGAAGTATTGCTATGTAATTGTAACAATTTCACTTCTGTCATTTGATTCTACGCATTTAAAAGAATACATTTACGATTTCTAAGTTAGTAGTTTGTAGGTAATTTGATTTTTACATGTATTAGAACGAATTTGTTTTCCTCTTTAATATTGCTATTGTTTCTACACGGTTAAATGGTTGCAATTATTGCTATCTAACACTAATAATTCTATTCAATATTAATGATTTGTTTGGAGACAGTGAAGTGGTTACAAGTATTGCTATTTAACACTAATTATTCAATTCAGCACCATTCATTTGCGTACCGTCAAATGTTTCCAAGTATTGCTCTATATCACTTATTATTCAATTAAATATCAGTCATTTGTTTACACAAAGTTAAATGACCAAAGTTCTATTTGACCCATTGATAGGACCCTATCTGGTACTACCACTTGGTCAGAGTGGATCTGAAATAAATGGCAATGAAGCGAGTAATCTTCACTTCCTTGAGCTCCATGACTAAAATCTCACTATCAGATTGTTTAATTTCATATCCAGGACATTCGATAGAGCAGGGTCTTACCCGTCTGCGCAGATGCAGTCGGTGTATTCTACAGCTCGAGCTAACTGGATTGGAGATTTACGAAAGAAAATGAAAAGAAAAGGAAGCATAAAGTCATAAAAGGTGTTGTCACTTTTGCAGCGGTAGCGGCAAAGAAATCTACACGCTTGATAAACCAGTAAAACACAAGGAAACGATTTGCATCTGTTCATGTCAGCAAACAGGATACAACATTTTCTCTTTTTAAAGTGAAGCTTTAGAATAGTATTTATTTCGGTCATCATGTAATTCTTTGGGGAAAAATGAAGTTTCCTGTAAGACAGAAAAAAGAATCTAAAGTAATTCTTAGTAGATAAAGAAAGTTATGAGGGTTTAAACAAATGGAGTTGACCGAAAGTTGTGTGAAGGTAGATCAAAATATGAAGTTTAATAAACTTAATCTCGAAATGAAAAAAATCTTTTATTGTTTCTTAATAAACCGAATAATATTCATTTTTTCCTGAGGTTTTCAAATTTTCCAGCTCTGCTGAATCAGGATTTCAATTAAAAATATCCGACACATCACTCCGTTATTTCTTCTTGTATTAATTGACGCGTTTTCACTTGTTCCTTTTAACAAATCTAATTATTATAAACTACAAATGAAAAGTGTCTTTTGAATTCATTTTCTCTGATTGCAGCCAGTTTTAATTTTTCATATTATTGATTAATTCAGCCAGTATACGGCACAAACTGTTCGATTTATGTTTTTCAAATGTAAATACACCATTGAATAATATAGAAACTTTGTCAAATTTTAAAGAGATGTTTGAAGAGAATTTTCAAACCAAATTTCGTTTGGTTTCTTCGGGAAATTAAAATCAGCAGACCTTTTGTATTTTGTGAGTGCTTTTTATCAAGTAATGATCTCACTTTTAATCATTTGTCATTTAAGGGAAAATGCAAAACAGATTCTGTATTCGTTGAAATCAGTTTTCCGACATCTTGTTTGTCATTGGATCATACTTGAACATTGTAATTTGTTGAGTGAGGTTTTCAAATGATAGAAACAAAATTCGGTCTACTTGGTAAACTTTCAGAAATTATAAATGTCACCCAAATTATTGTTGGACAATTTAAAACTTGAATGTTCCTTTGAATTTTGCTAAAAGAGTCAGATTTACTTTTACAATCGTATTCTTGCTGTTACTGAATGAAATGAACTTGTATTCTATGATACTTGTATTATACTTACATAGTATGTATCTTTCTTCTGTCTAATATAATTAATATCGTATATTGTGAATGGTTGAATCCTAGAATTGTTCACCTTTGTTAAACTGTAAGCTGTAATAATCTATCCCCTTCACTTCAGAACTGATCTTTGATAAGATCTGAAACCTAATAACAGATTTCATCTCAGTCACCATTATAACAGGTTTAATTTCCGCAGGACATTTAAGAACAAGTCATTAAAACAAATATTACCCCAGGCAAAAAGTTTTTTTTAATTAACTGAGAGGATGTTCATGTTTTAATATTTAGCTGCAAATAAAATCATGACAAATAAAATGCAAAATATTTCTTTTTAGTTGCCGACTATTCTGCTTTCATAAAATATTACTTGAAAAAACTATATTAAACCATTTATATTTATGATTTATTTTCTATAATTATGGAATAATCTTGTTATTTGTCTTCGTAAAAGAAATACCAGCTGAAGCCAATATGTTGGTGGGCAGTTTTGCAGACTTCAAAAAGACGGTTGGGCACATCTAATTGAAATGAAATATGGATCCAAAAAAAGAAATGTCAATTAAAACTATGAAAAGGAACGTAAAACTCATTAAAGATAACTATCAACAGCGACGCGTAGCAAAAGACGTTGATTGTCTGTGTTTAAAATATGGTGTAACTATAAAGAAATGGGGTGGTTAAAGAAGGAAAACATACTGTTAGACCACGAAATACATCAAAGCATCTGGATAGAAAATTGCAAACCAAAACATGTTAACAAAGCAAATGAAAAACAAATAGGTCAAGACAAGATCAATATTTGTGACTGATCTGTACGAAATCGGCTAAATGAAATGGAATTCATATACAGAAAAGCCAAACGAAAACCAGCACTAACACAAACAAACGAAAATGAGGTTTAAGTAGGCTAAAGAGAAAAAATCATAGTGTGTGGACTATTGGATGAAAGTAATATTCAGTAATGAATCAAGAATGTGAAGGTGATGATGCTGGAGCTTTCGTCAGGTGCTGTTCAACTGAAGATACTGCTTGAAGAAAACAAGTAGACTTCCCACGTCAATCATGACACAAGGTTGCATGTCACTTAAAGGACGGAGGGATCGCAATTATTACCTCTACAATTAATGTACGCATGTACATTGAAATCTTTAATGATTTTCTCGTTCCATCGATGACAAGTTGGATTGCCAATTGACGATGAAGTCATTGTTCAGAACGATAATAGATCTTGTCACAAAGGGGATTAAAGCTTTTCTTCACGAAAGGTATCATTAATGACAGGGCCAGTGAACAGTTTGGATCAAAATCCAATTGAAAATCTTTAGTGGAAATGTTTAAAAAATGGTTCATGAGAAGATCTATTAACTGACATTCGGGAAAATTGAAACAACTTTGATTAGGAATATCGCTCTAAATTAGGAAAATCCATGCTTGAAAGAATTAAGGTTGTCATCGAAGAGTGGCAACTGAGTATTAATTCTAATTTTTTAAAATAAATGACGTAATTTTTGGTTTACTCCATCATATTTTCCTCTGCATTGGAAAAAATTATACTAATAAATCAAGTAATTTAATTAACGTTGTATGTAATGTGTATTTTATGAAGTCAGAGTATTCACATATTAAATAAGAAAATGTTTTACGTCATATCTGTTATTACTTACAAGAGGAACATCTAAGTATTTTAGCTCCATAAGTTTTACCTGGGGTAGTAAAGACTTTTATTTTGAAATTTCAACATAAACATAACACATCTTGTTTCAATTTTCTACAATAAAAGAAGTACAAGAGTTTTTGAAGCTATGCTGAATAATTCTGAAAAAATGTTAAACATTCCGTGTTAATATGTTTTCATGTTTATTGATCGTCATTCAACAAAAAGAAGAAAAACGCCATAGATAAAATACGAGCATGTTTCAAATTGTTTTGAATCAAAAGTTTTGCAATATTTTGGGATTACGTGAGGCACAATTTGGCTGACCTGGGTATTTTTGCCGAGGGCATGCGCTTGATACGGTCTGTGTTCGACTCGATGAATTTGCGTCGATGACTCGGGATCCACGGTTTTAGCTTTACCTGACATTGCCTGATTGTCGAGGTTCTTGCGACCCAAGCAAAATTTCTTCAGCTATTTACTATACTGAGATCAAGTGCGCTTTATCGTTTTGCACAACAAATATTTTTGATTACTTCCGCTAATTAGACTTCGTTGTTTGTTAATCTGTTTTAAAATCTCACACTGAGTGAAGAAATGCACAACATGTCAGTGAACTAACTACCACTATACTACCAACTACAGGCGGTATCATTTCCCTGTTTCAACTGATTCGGTTATATGATATACGTGCTGCGATTTTGTACGTGTTGCAACCAAGTACGTGCCATAAAATATTGCGAAACTTTTGACAACCCTAGTAGTTGAAAAATCAATGGAACTCGAACAGTTAAACACACACCAGTAAAATATTATTTTGTTTGTTTAACGATTATTTTCAGAAAATATATCTAAGGTGAAAGTTAAGGGAAACAGAGATAACTAAACGTATTTTTATGACGTTGTAAAAGAGAATGAAATGCATTATTTTGAAAAATATCACAAATATTTGCCAAAAATAATATTGATATTAAAACGCCCTATCAAAATGATAAAAATAAGTTGTAAATACATGTTAATTTATGAAGTGTTCATAAACTTATGCCTGGTTGAATCAGAAAGTATTTTTGGAGGGAAATTATGAAGAGTTCCTGGAAGGGTGTTTATTTATTCTGGCATAAATAAACAAACGCCGAGAAGTTAAAAGTCTTGATAGTGAATTACAGAGCGGAATAAATTGAATCAGTTTGATGAAATTAAAAGGAAATATTAATAACTTTCAAAATCTATAAATGACGATTAGTTTCAAATCTAATTTGAGTTTGTTGAAGTTAAAGATAGGCAAAAAGTAACAAGAAAAAAGAAAAAAGAAAGAAAGAAAGAAGGAAACTTCAATGAATTAGACGGAAGAAGGTTGAATTAAGATAAAAGAAAAGTAGAGAAATGATAAAAAAATGAGAAAAAAAGATTTAAAAAAATGATAAATAAGAAAATTTGAATGAACTAGGAAAGAGAGAGAGAGAGAGAGAGAGAGA
Source organism: Sepioteuthis lessoniana (assembly GCA_963585895.1). Classification (NCBI taxonomy): domain Eukaryota; kingdom Metazoa; phylum Mollusca; class Cephalopoda; order Myopsida; family Loliginidae; genus Sepioteuthis; species Sepioteuthis lessoniana. The sequence continues at coordinate 131,438,921 of OY757910.1, forward strand.
GAGAGAGAGAGAGAGACAGACAGACAGACAGACAGACAGACAGACAGACGGAGAGAGAGAGAGAGAGATTGTTTGTGTGTGCGTGTGGGAGATAGATAGATAGATAGAAAGAAAGAAAAAGGAGGAAATTATAGGAAGAGAATTTAGAAAGAAGGAAGTGTAGATGTCAGGAATTAGAAAGCTAAAAATGGTGTCAAATTTGTAAATAGTAAAAATAAAAATTTCCAAAATGTGCAGCGTGGGGAAAGACGATAAAGGAATGAAATAGGAGAAGAGAAATGCAAGTTGAAAGAGTAAAAAAAGAACTTTGAATGCCACTATGGAGGAATGGCTTCTCAGAAGAGGTGCTATGAGAAGCATGACCATTTTCAATTGAATATAATATTTATTGGATGATCCATATAAATGGCCATGCATTATACGGAAAGTACTAAAGCGACTATAGCAAAGAGACAAACAGTAAATCGAATGAAAGATTCTGTATTAAAGATTTTGAATGAAAATATTAGAAGAAAATGTGAGTGACTTTCTGAAAGAAACGGTTTACAAAGAGAAATAACGCGGTAAGTTGTGATTGTAAAATTGTAAAGAAAGAAAGTTGAGACATACAAATAAGATGAAAGAAAAGGTGTTGGTAAGACAAGATAAATGGGAAGTTATAATGTTTAGAAAGACAAATAAAGGGAATCATAAAATGCAAATCCAAAATCTGATAAAGAAGAAGGTAGAATGTTGGGAGACCATTGAAAGAGGGAAGAAGTCAAGGAAAGGTTAAATTGATGATAAAAATATTTATATTTTTCTTTGATTGTGTACTCGAAATAAAACCATCAAATACCATCATGCATTGTGTTGAGATATCCTTAACTGTTATCGGAGGAAAAAATCTCCATTCACACCATCTAATTTGTTATAGTATGTCTCTTCAAATATTATTTTGACATAAGAAATCAAAACAAGAATCTTACACACACACACACACACACACACACACACACACACACATATATATATATATATATATATATATATATATATATATTGAGATGGGTCATAGTTATTAAAATAGTTTTGTAGATCACTTCTATATTACTGGAGAGAATACGATTATTAGTAGATGACCCCCACTTGTGACAAAAAGACGAATCTAACACACACACACACACACACACACACACACACACACACACACACACACACACACATATATATATATATATGTGTGTGTGTGTGTGTGTGTGTGTGTGTGTAAAATTTAATGTTACCTGTGTTTTTGTTTATTTGCAAATGTTTCTAGTACTGGGATCAAGGGACAACAAAGTAACCAAAACTCCAATATTCTCCTCACTGTTTTTGCTGAATTCAACGCTATCTCAAAGATTTTTCAGATTTCAAATTCTCCAAGTCTTGTACTCTTGTAATCATGGGTATAACTGTCATATCCACATTTGATAACTTTTCATTTTTGTCCCGAATGGCTGACATTTGCATTGCTTTTGAGTCACAGTTATTCATTTTGGTTGGCTGAAAATTCGACATCCCCTCTAAGACATATTTTAGAATCTTTACCGACGATGACAAATATGAATAGACGGAAGAAGTCAAAGTTTTGTGTATCAATAATTCTTATTGGTTCTGGTCAGCACCTATCATATATTTGCTTTCAAGGTCAAATAGATTTGCACACTTACCAGTGGACAACTACCCAGTCACATCTATTTTTGTGCTCCCGAGAGAATTTTCTACATTCCCTTACACAATTGAAATTTGCTTTATTTCCACAGGGGCTATTCTTATACTTTTGTGGCTTGTTTATTTTAGTGTCGATATAACTTGTTTTAATGCATTGATTCTCATCTTCCATGAAATGTGATTCCAGTTTCTTTTACAAGTCGTTTTTTTACATAACCATGTTATTTTGACTGGAATTGTTTTTTTGTTTTCCTTCTGAATTTTCCATCGAGTTGTTTTCTTTCTCGTTTTGATGTTTTCGATTTATGATCCTCTGTCCTTTGATTTTGTGGCAGTTTATGCCTCTTTTAATCCGGATCATTTTACTCTTCTCGGTATAATCTGATAATTCTTTGATAGTCGATTCAAAAACAATTTTTTTTGTGTGTTGATCAGTCCTCTTCTTCCGACATTTTTATGCAAATAGAATTGACGTCGGTGGAGTGGTAAGTCTTTTGAGATATTAGGATTAAACTGTTTGCTTTAAATTGAACATTGTTTCTAGATATGAATGTGTTCCGGTTTCATTCCACATTTCAGTTGCTTATGATTTCTTCTCATTTTCAAGGTTTGTTCAAAAAGTATCGAAACTGATGCTATATTTATCAAAATATAAGTGAATGATAAATTAAACGATAATTTTCTTTGAAGTAAACCTCGTTGTATTCAACTCACTTATTGTCACGAGGTATTCATTGGCCGAAGAACCTCCGAGTCTCCTCTTTTTATATGAATAGAGACTTTGCATTCTGATTTCTTTTAATATCTCCCACATCCTTAAAACTTACTCCTGAGATGAATTGTTAGTTGGAAAGCAAAAGAAAGTTGTACAAATCAAATCCTGGAGGACATGTACTTACAAAATCCCGTGCTTCTAAGAAAGGCTAACGGCGAATTTCATAATCTTTTTAAATCGTTACAGACACGTCCAGATTTCGTAGAAAAGTTTAGAATTCTCTAAAATTATCACATTGGGGTATGATTTGCCCATTTGTGCATACATCTTTTATTAAAGTTTATATGTTACATCAAAAACAAATGAAAAATAATGATGATACATTTTGATCACATATCATATTATTTCTAAATCACACATGACACATAAAGTATTCTGAAGATAGTATAAAAATAATCATTAAAATATTTACATCATCTTGATTTAAAAAAAAAATTGTTGTACACTCACACACACATATACACGCACACAGATGTATATACATATTGATGTATATATATATATATATATAATAAGCCCAGTCGACTGGTGCTGTAGAATACACCGACTGGATCTCTGAAGAGGGGTAAGACCACCCTTAAGAGTGTCCTGGATATGACACTAAATAATCTCATGGTGAGGATCCAGTAATGCTGGAGCTTTGGAGAATGTGGAGTACGCCTTCATTGCCATCGCTCCCAGGTCCACTCTAGTTTGGAATTGTAGCACCTGATAGGGTTCTATCTATGGGTTAAATAGAACTGTTTCACATTTACACGATGTACTTTGACGTTTAAACTGAGAGCAAATATAGAGCTGTTTAACTGTGTGTAAACAATAGACTGGTGTTTAATTGAATTGTTATTGATACATAGTAATACTTGAAAACATGTAATTGTGTGCAAACAAATGATTATTAGTAAATAGAACAATTCGAATTTGATAAAAAGAAGTGAAACCATTTAACTCTTTGCAAAAAAAACAACAACAAACAAACAAAAAAAAAACAAACACCCCCCCCCCCAAAGTTTATTTAAAAATGTTATCTATGAAATGTGTTTTAGAAATCATATTTATTATATATGTATAAAAAGGATTTGGCATTAGATAACCTCCAGTGGTTCACATGCCATAGATCTAGACGAAACCGAACCAAACCCAAATAAAAACCAAACCAAAGAATATAAAAGTATGAAAAAAATGACAGGATGCATTTATTTAAATATCCTCTGAATATTTTTCATTATTTCTTACACCCTCCCATATATATGTTCATCGTATTTACTGGTCCCGAAGACACACATGTCAAACATGAAGGACACAAAATTTACTTGCGAAATTAGAATTAAGTAGAATAAGAATTAAAATATGCAAAATAAAAAAAAATAATTATAAATAAACTTTGTTCTGATAAATTCAGCAACATTTTGGTAAAAATAATTGTCTTTGATGCCATCAAATATGGTTTATGTCTGTAGAATAATATATATATATATAGCAGGAGTACTACAAGGAGACACGCTAGCCCCATACCTCTTTATCATATGTCTAGACTACGTACTTCGGACATCGATCGATAACATTAGGGAAAACGGCTTCATGCTGACAAAGAAAAGGATCAGAAGGTACCCCGCAAAAACAATTACCGACGCCGACTACGCCGATGACATAGCGCTACTGGCAAATACACCCAACCAAGCCGAAACACTACTGCATAGTTCTGAACGAGCTGCTGCAGGCAATGGACTCTATGTTAATGCACACAAAACTGAATTCATGTGCTTTAATAAGAAAGGCGACATCTCCACACTAGACGGAACCTCTCTGAAACTGGTTGACAAATTCACCTACCTAGGAAGCAGCGTCTCATCAACCGAAAAAGACATCGACGCACGGCTAACGAAGGCATGGACAGCTATCGATAGGCTTTCGATCATATGGAAATCAAACCTGACCGATAAAATGAAACGCAGTCTCTTCCAGGCTGCGGTCGTGTCGGTGCTGCTGTATGGATGCACTACTTGGACGCTGACTAAACGGTTGGAGAAGAAGCTAGACGGCAATTATACAAGAATGTTGCGAGCAATATTAAACAAGTCCTGGCAGCAACACCCCACAAGGCGCCAACTGTACGGTCACCTACCACCTGTCACGAAAACTATACAAGCTAGACGAACCAGACATGTTGGACACAGCTGGAGAAGAAAGAACGAGATCGTAAGTGATGTACTCCTGTGGACCCACGCATATGGCCAATCAAAAGCAGGACGACCAGCTCGAACATACATACAGCAGCTATGTGATGATACGGGATGTAACCCTGAAGACCTGCCGGAGGCGATGAATGATAGGGAGACGTGGAGAGAGAGGGTCAGGTATATCCGTGCTAGCCGCACGACATGATGATATATATATATATATATATATATATATACATGTTGCATACGATAAGTTTCCAGACTTTTTTCGTATGGGCACTTTTATTGATAGTACACACATGAAACTCTAGTTCCCTTCGAAGTAATCTCCTCCGGCTGCAATGCACTTGTTCTACCGTTCCAACAACCTCTGGAAGGACCCATGGAAGTCCTCTTGTGAGAGCGTATCAATGACCTATGTCACAGCCTCTCTCATTTCCTCAATTGTCTCATAACGACAGCGTCTGAGTTGAGGGAATAAGCAAAAGTCACAGGGAGCAAGGTCTGGACTATAGGGAGGCTGAGGAACTGTCTTGATGCCCATCTTGGTCAAACAGTCTGTGACAAGGATGGAGTTGTGGACTGGTGTATTGTCCGGGTGGAAATGGCACTGACCCAGTTTGAAGAGTGCAGGCCTCTTCCCAAGGAATCTCTTCATGAACTCCCTAAAAACCTCAACATAGTAACCCTAACCCTAAACCTTTGGCCAATCAACTGTGGTGTATTGACTTCCTTACTCCTCCCACACCTCTCATCATCCCTCACAGACTCCCTGCCTTCCTTGAATCTCTTATGCCACTCAGAAACTGATGCTCGATTCATGCAAGATTGTCGAAAAGCAGTCTGAAGCATTCCATACGTTTAAAACACAATTTTATTGCATATCATTCTTCCTCACGTCCAGATTGCATTTTTGAACTTCACCAGCTTTGACAATCAGGTTTTAGTAGGGTGTATTCCAATTGTTGCTGCAGCTGTTCATTTGAACCTGAAATCATAAATATTGATCTGTCATCCCATAAGATGTATAGTAATAACAAACTGAATTGTCAAGAGTCTACGACCATCTTAAATGCCTGTACAAAAAAGTCTGGAAACTTATTGAATACACGACATACACACACACACACACACACACGCATATATATATATATATATATATATATATATATATATATATAGATAGATAGATAGATAGATAGATATATATAATTGAGAATCTGAATGAATGCAATGGTATGTGAATATGTAAATATGAAAAACAAGGTATTCAGAGAATGATCTTATTCATAGTTGATTTATTTGCCAATGTTAAACGTTTCGTCTTTTTATATTGAACAATTAGCAGGACAACGTTATTATGTGATGTTTTATCTTGTGAATTATAGTCATTTTTTTAAGTGAATATAATTCAGAAGCTCTAATTCAGTCGATACAGCATCACATATAAACTTTTCCCTGATGATGGTTTAATAAAAAAAAAAAATGACCCCCCCCCAAACTGGAAAAAACCAACAAAAAGAAAACGTTTAACGTTATCAAATAATTCAACTATGAATAGTCATATGTAAATACCTTGTTTTTTCATATTTGAGTATATATCTGGCACGTTCATGTGTCGAGGTGCATGGGAGAACGTCTCATGAATTCGTCCTTGATTCACCAGCAGTTTTAGAGATGGGGGATAAGTGGATGTGCCGCTGTTGTTTCGTGGTTAGTTGTTTCAAGAATTTGTTCAAGACAGCTCGTTGCATTATTGCACACTTCCCTTCTATTTTTTTCTAAATGCGTTTTGTCAGGGTTTATGTCCTACTATCATACAGTAGTATTGACACTACCGCTATCTGGAAGAAATCCTGTTTCGGATAGATCACACTTCCATACGATCGATAACCTATCGATAGCAGTCCATCCCTTCGCTAAGCCCATACTGACATCACTTGCAGTAGATGAGACGCTGCTGACAAGGTACGTGAACTTGTCTACTAATTCAGAGGGGAAATGATTTCTTGATTAAAACACATGTTCTCCGTTTTGTCAGCATTCACTTGGAAGCCAATGCTTCCTGCTGTCTGCTCCAGTCTATGCCGCGGGGATTCGGCTTGGGTGGGTGTATTTGCCAAAAACACGATGTCGTCTGCATAGTCCGCGTCCGTTATGGTTTCTACGGATATCGTCTGCGTCTTACCTTTTTTTTTTTTAGTGTAAAGCCATTTTCTTTTATTTGATCTATCGATGTTCGAAGTACGTACTCTGGGCAGATTAGGAACAGATACGGTGCTAATGTGTCTCTTTGTAGAACTCCAACGACAATGTCGAAGAAGTCTGTGTCTCCATCCAGTGAGCAGATTTTGACTTATGCGTTTCTATAGAGCATCATTATGGGTGTAACAATTTCTTTGGGGAGACCATATACTAGAAGTATTTGCTCTGTCTTTCTTCTGTGTATGGAATCGATTGCCTTAGAGAAAACAACAAACAAGAGTGTTGCTTCGAGATATTTTACACGAACTCCTTCGATAATTCAACGGATTGTAAGAATCTATGAGGTTGTGGATAGATTTTTTGAAAACCGTTGTAATTTTTCCAAAGAATTTTCTTGATTTCAGGTTCGATGATATTGCGAAGCAAAGCATTATAAACTTTAACCACTACCGAGGTAGGAGTTATGCCCCTGTAATTTTTGGTGATTCCGAGGTCACCTTTTTAAGGGAATTGGGGAGATACTCGTCCATCTCTCTACTGTATTCCGTTTATATACGGTGTTGTAAAATCGAAGAAGTTGGTCATCAAATTTTCTTATCTTCCATACTTCTCAGGGTATTTCGTCGAGGCCTGCAGCTTTTCTGCTTTTAATTTTTGTCAGTACAATGTTGAGTTCTTGAATAAACTGTCCTAGCTCTATGTCTTGTTGGCTATTAATAATTGTTGTAATAGGTTTATCATTGACTTCTGGAGAGTTTCCAAGCAGATTCTTGAAATGTTCTTTCCACATCTGATTCGTTCTTTTTGGCAAGCAGCTTTTAGTTTTGCTCTCGAGGTGCACTTCCTTTAGCTCACTTCATTTACTCTCTGCCATGTTAATTAAGATTGGCTATTTTCTACCGAGTTTCTTATTTTATTGATCTGACCTTGAATATATTCTTGTTCCTTTTGGTATATGTTCGTTTGTACTCTTTGTGCTTTTGTAGCAGAAAGAACTTCGTATTTTTGTTTGGCGCATTAATTAATTTGACCGTTAAGGTCGACACATATTTTCACCCAATCAGGATGACTTATCCTATTTTCCCCGGGCAGCACCAAATTGGGGAAAAGCCGCCAAACACTCTCTTCCTCAGAAGTTTTCGAACTGAACAGACGTATTTACTGTCTGCTCTCCTTTTGTTAGCAGCAGCATCACGACACCATGAGGAAAGCCATCTAATTTATGGACCTCTTGAATCTATTCTCATAGACCAAGGGTTCCCAGTTGAATATGAATTAAATGAATTCAATACGCCACACACAGGAACAACTTAACGTCACATCCTATGTCGACCGCGACGCAAAATTTCGCTCGGACATCCAGCTACTTTATCCCTGGGCAACATTTTCTGGTGACATTCACACTTCTCTCCCCAAACGACCAGGACCACACATTCATGGACGACGACAACGTTCTTGTCCTTAACCAGTAAACACGACTTTTGCTAAACCTATAGCGACCATATCTCACTCACACATTCAACAATGCCTTAACCTAGCGACACATTTCACTCAGGCATTTAGCTGCTAAAAATCCACAACTCTTTCCTTCCTTCCTTCCTTCCTTCCTTCCTTCCTTCCTACGAGACTTGCAGCATAAACGTAAACCCTTTATTCAACGCTGCCATTAAAACTATCATAAACACCTTACAGCATCTTCCTCTTCTCTGTCAACGTAACAAACGTAACAATATTCCTCGCTAAAAATAACATAACTATATTTTCTTTGCTAAACCATCTTAAGTTTCTGCGCATAGACATTTGTTGGTTTTCGTATTCTTCATTTGGAGTATGTGTTTCTGATATCTCCTGAAGAGTATCGAATTTGTTTCTTCAAGTTACCGAGTTTTTATTGCTAATATCTCTGTTGGTAAAGTGAGTAGTAGTGATACTATTTACCCAACCCCTCCGCTCGGGCAGGATATGACACAAGGTCAATTTTTAAGCGGAGTTTAACAGGTTTCAATTCAGAGTTTTTCCTTCTCCTAGACTAGTTGCCTAACCAAGGCTGAAGAACCTAGTCTGTCCTACTATTTACCCATAGCAAGAGGGAGAATAATTGGATTCATACCTTCCCCAAGGGTATTAGTGCTATGTGAAAATGCAATCATTCTCGTCCAGGATTTGAATTCGTGTCGCCGTGTCCATTTCCTACGACGATAACGACTACACCACGGGCAGTAGTAGTAGTGATAGCTTTTGGTTTTCCCTATTTCTAGCTTATTTCTGCGTAAACTCAGGCGTATCTTTGCTGCAACAATTCTCTGATCGCAAGATACTCCTTCAATAAAGGAGTAAACCACATTGTTGTGAGCACTATTTATCTATTTTTTTTTATTTATGCGTATATAATCTATCTGCATTTAGCATTATTTGGTGTTGGTCCATAATTTTGCTTCCCTTTTTTTGGAATTCATTATCAAGGTATGTTAGTATGTTTTCGAATTTATTTTTTAGATATTCCCTTTTCTGTTTTACTAGTTGAGTAAACTGAATTTGTTAGTTTTGTCTTTGCCTTTTTAAGCATTCATGTCTCTTCTAATGATTAGAATGTTGTGTTTGGTTGAGCGACGGACAAGGGAAGATAGCTCATGGGGAAAAGTGATGATGACCATTTCATCACTGGCATTGGTGGGACTGTAGCAGAAGATGATTGTTGTGCAGGGGTTGCCATTAAATGAAGCACATTTCATTCTCAGTTGTATATTTTCAACGCTATTTAGTGATTTTAGGACTCGAGGACTGAGAAGCATTTCTAACCTTCCTATATCGGCTTTGACGGAGTTTTTCCATGCCGATACAGAGACAATATATATATATATATATATATATATATATATATATATATATATTGGATGACAATATATACGCTCCCCCATGGGAGTTGAACAATTTGGCGAAAGAATTTTCAGCTGCCGCTCGCATAATGCAAAGCTCTTCGAATGAATTGAGTTCTCTGGTATCCGGTAAGGTATAAAATGTAAACAAACGAACGCTGCTGCTGCTGTTGATACATAATACCTTATAATTCCTTTGCCAACGTGGTACGCTTGTTGGCCGAGCGGTCTGGTACTAAGTCTAACGTAAACTTGGGCGAGTTTCGATCCCAGTTTCAAGCGTCCTACGTGTCTAGCCACACTGAAGATTTGTGATACAACAAAACAGTCTGTCTGTGGATGACAATATTTATATATATATATGAATTTAAGATTAAATTTTTGATCATGATCAAAGTTTAAAAAAAAATTATTTCCCTCATCTTTTTTTGTTTTTCGTATTTTTCAGAATAATATCAACACAGGATAAAAATTCGCGGGAAGAAAGTAAAAGATAAAATTTAACTAAAACGTTGGAACATGCTGACATGGACAAAATCCTTGTCTCAAACATTACTGAATATTGTACAAATTATTATTGATAATTTTCAACTTGTACAACCCTTTTTATTTCTAATTCCAGTTGATTTTAATCGTAACCCACTTGGATAATGCTAGTTAAAATTATTAAGTATTATGAATGACAGAGTTTCATCTAAAAAATTATTCTAAACTCAATTAGTGTATAAAACAATTACATGGCTCCGACCAATCAGAAATATTAAGAAGCTATGTAGGTGTTATTTCGGCATCACTGCTTCCTTTTATATTCTTGTAGCTAAGTTAATAAAATAAATCTTACATAAAACCAAGCTTCACCGAAGGAACGGAGGACATGTGTTTCACGGGTGATTATCCCTTTTTCCCGACAGTACGCTGTTTTTTGTTGTCGAGAAAGTGATGAACCTAGGGAGTTGCAATTAAAAAAGCAATTAAAATTAGGAAGGTTAATGCACGTGAAAATTGATAACAATAATAAAAGACAAACTACGTGTCAAGATAAGAAGGAGGAAGAAGACTCGACAATATTGAAGATAGCGTCAAAGCATCAACACGAGGATTCCAAGACTTCACAAATAAAGCAAAAGAAGACCAGAAACAACACAGGCAACATAAAGATCAACAGAATAACAAAAAAATTACTTCAATGGACAAACAAACGAAATCAGACACGAGAAGACATGAACATGGCTAAGCAAAGAGAAACCTTAAAGAGAGAGAGAGAGAGAGAGAGAGAGAGAGAGAGAGAGAGAGAGAGAGAGAGAGAAAGAATCTCTTCTGAGACAGCACAAAAGAATACAAGGACCAACTAAATTAAAGCGCCAATAGATAAGACACAACAGAATAGCAAGTGTAAGTTACGTGGTGATAAAGCCGAAACCATTTATCCCTTAATAAGCGAGCGAATGCAGCAAAAAAAAAAAAAGAGCTCAAGATTTGACAAAACTGCGTGGGGAAGGTGATCTACTAGGAATTGTTCAAGAAACTGAAATTAGACCAAACTACCAAATGGTATATGCACAAACCAGAATCTCCGCTGGAGAATGAGACGCATAAAATTCTGTAGCATTTTGAGATGCAAACAGATCATTTATTCTTGACCAGATAACCAGACCTGATAATAGATAACAAAAATAAAATAAAAAAGATGAAATAAAACGTAAAAAGAAAAAATAATAATAGAACCTGACAAAGAGAGGACTTTCACGACGAGCAACTGTGCGAAAAGCAAAGAAAAGCAAAGGACATTGCCAGAAAATTAGAAAAGCTATGGAAGTGACAATAATACCAATTGTAATTGGCGCGTACGAAACAATCCCTAAAGGATTTGTAAAGGGGCCAAAAGAGTTAGAAATCGGTGGACAGGCAGAGATTATCAAAGCTACAGTGTTATTAAGATCGGCTAGAATACTAAAAAGAGCCTTCGAGATTTGAGGAGACTTGTCGTAACTCAGACCCCAGTGACGGACCCCCATCAAACGCCGGTGTTAAAAACTTGCAAGGAACCACAACCACAACAATAATAATGATAATAATTTCGAACAGTCCTTAACGGCTTGGAAAGTGGGCTGGAAGAAATTGAAATCGGAGGACGAATGGAGATCATCCAACCGACATAATTGTTTAGATCGGCCAGAATACTGAAATGAGTCCAGGAGACCCGAGGAGACAGTGAAAGACCATCAGCTAACGCTACTGTCAAAATCTCGCAAGAAATAATAATAATAATAATAATAATAATAATAATAATAATTATAAGGTTGGTTTTCTGACCTTGAAATACTAGAAATACATCAGAAAATAAATAATCAACAAGGTAATAATACAGTACCAGACGTATCAAGAGTTGTTGAACAAAAACAACCAAACAGAAATGAACTGCCATCTTCGGAAAATGGAAACGCCACACAGCCAAGCAAACCTAAAGAAACACTATCCCGAGAACAAAAAGAAAATCTAGAAAATTTAAAGAGAATTATGAACAGTGAAAAGACTATTTTACCATCATTTAGAAACATAGAATAAAGAACAGTTAAGACAGAAAAAAATAAAATAACTCAAGTACTACCTTACATATCAACGAATAATATCATCATCATCATCATGTCGCGCCGTCTGCGCGGATATCCCTGACCGTCTCTCGCCATTTCTCCCTATCACTCATCGCCTCCGGCAGGTCTTCAGGATTACAACCCGTGTCCTCACATAGCTGCTGTATGTAAGTTCGTGCTGGTCGTCCCACACTTGCACATCCATGAGTGGGGGTCCACAGGAGTACATCGCTTATGAGCTCGTCCTTGCTTCTCCAGCAGTGTCCCGCGTGTCTGGTTCGTCGAACTTGTATAGTTTTTGTGATGGGGGGCAAGTGTCCGTATAGTTGGAGTCTCGTGGGGTGTTGTCGCCAGGACTTGTTTAATACTGCTCTCAACATTCTTGTGTAATTTCCGTCCAGCCTCCTCTCCAGCCGCTTCGTAAGCGTCCATGTGGTGCATCCATATAGCAGTATCGACACAACCGCTGCCTGGAAGAAACTGCGTTTCATTTTATCTGTTAGGTCCGACTTCCATATGATCGAGAGCCTATCGATAGCTGTCCATGCCTTCGTCAGTCGTGTGTCGATGTCCTTCTCGGTTGATGAGACGCTGCTTCCTAGGTAGGTGAATTTGTCGACTAGTTTCAGAGAGGCTCCGTCTAGTGTGGCAATGTTGCCTGTTTGGTTGTAACACATATATTCGGTTTTGTTTGCATTGACATGTAGGCCAATGCCAGCTGCAGCTCGTTCCAGACTATGTAGTAGTGTCTCTGCTTGATTAGGCGTATTCGCTAGTAACGCCAAGTCATCAGCGTAGTCGGCGTCCGTGATTGTTTTTGCGGGGTACCTTTTGCTTCTTCTCTTAGTCAGCTCAAAGCCATTTTCTCTGATTTTGTCGATCGAGGTCCTATGCACATAGTCTAGACAGATGATAAAGAGGTACGGGGCTAGTGTGTCTCCTTGTAGTACTCCTGCAACAATGTCGAAGTATTCCGTGTCTCCATCTGGTGAACGTACTTTTACTTTGGTGTTTCTGTAGAGAATCATTATCGCTGCTACGGTTTCTTTTGGTAGGCCGTAAGCTAGTAGGATTTGCTCCATCTTCCCTCTGTGTATGGAATCGAAGGCCTTGGTAAAGTCGACAAATAGTAATGTCGCCTGTAAGTTTTTAGCCCGAACGCCTTCCAGGATTCTACGGATGGTCAGTATTTGTGAGGTTGTGGATCTATTTCTCCGGAAGCCATTTTGGTTTTTCCTAAGGATGTTTTCCATTTTGGGTTCTATGCGGTTTCGTAGTAGGGCATTGTAGATTTTGGCTGCTATGGATGTAAGTGTTATCCCTCGGTAGTTCTTGGCTAGTCCGAGGTCGCCTTTTTTAGGGAATGGAAGGATGCATCCCTTCGTCCATCGTTCTATCCTATTTTGACTATAGACTGCGTTGCATTGCCGGAGCAGTATATCGTCGAATTGTCTCGTCTTCCACACTTCTGGGGGGATCTCGTCTAGCCCCGCCGCTTTCCTATTTTTAATTCTTCTGAGAACCGTGTCGAGTTCTTCTTTGGTGAAAGGACCTAGTTTTACGTCTAATTGCTTACTAATAATTCTGGTGATCGGTTCATCCGTTATTTCCGGTGGGTTTCCTAGTAGATTTTTGAAATGCTGTTCCCACAGTTTTATTCTTTCTTGTTGGCTTGCAGCTTTCAATTTTGCTTTGGCTGTGCTCTTTCTTCCACTTACTTCGTTTATTGTTTGCCAGGCTATCCTGGATTGCCTATCTTCCACCGAGTCTCTAATCTTATCTATCTGATTTTGTACGTATTCTGCCTGTTCTTTTAGGTATATTCCTGTTAATTGATGTTGCGCCTTTTCTAGTTCTCGTGCATTTGTATTTGTTGGGTTCTGTTGATAGTTTTTGGAGGCAGTCTTCACAAGTGCACGTTTTTCTCTAGCCGCTAGCGTTTCCCAAGGGACTCTATATTTAGTTCTAGGTTTTGTTGGAATACACTTTTCTGCCGCCTCCAGGTGTGCTTCTACAAAATTTTCATATTCGTCACGCAGATAAAAAGAAGTCTAAACAGGCTAAAATGATAAAACAAAAAGAATATGCTGGAACAAAAAGGAAAAGGCAACACGAGGAAAAATAACAGTACAACTTGAGGAAATAAACCAGGAAAGACTGGCGAAAGAAGGAAGATTAAAGAGATATCGACAAAGGGTAAAAACAATACAGACAAAACAAGACATGTAAAAAAAAAACGAAAGAAAATTCTACCAACAAGTGGGAGGAGATGACACGAAAACATCCAGAAGCAAAAAAACAAACAAACAAACAAAAAACAGAACAATTTTGGAAAAAAATATGGCAACCAAAAGAGCATAACGGAAAAGCCGAATGGATAAACAATATGACTAAAGAATTAGAAGGGCTCGAAGAAGGATCAAAAGTGGAAATACACATAGATTTACTCAAAACGACACTAAATAAATATCAAACTGGAAAACGCCTGGCCATGATGGAGTACAAGGTTTCTAGATCAAGAAATTTACCCTCTTGCTCTAGAAATGAAGACATGCTTACAAGAAGCACAAGTACCTGAATGGATGACAAAAAAAAAAGACCACATTGATCCAAAAGGACCCAATCAAAGGAACCGCTCTTAACAACCACAGACCCATAACCTGACTACTGATAATGTGAAAAATATTAACATCACAAATAAGGAAAGAGATTTATTATTCACTAACAAGCCGCGGGTTGTTCCCTGAGGAGCAGAAGGGATCCAGAGACACAACAGAGTTACTTTACATAGATCAACGGATCCTAATTGAGAGCAAGACCAGTCGGAAAAATCTACCTATGGCTTGGATTGATTACAAAAAGGCATATGATATGGTTCCCCAAAGATGGATAATTAATTGCCTCAAAATGTACAAAATATTACATGAAGTCATAAACTTAATCGAGAAAACCATGAAACCTGGAGAAATCCAAAGAGGAATTTTTCAAGGAGATGCACTGTTCATAATTGCCATTAACCATATACTCAGAAAATGCTCTGCCGGATTCAAACATAGTAGATCGCAAGAAAAGATCAATCACCTAATGTACATGGATGACCTCAAATTATTTGCAAAAATGAAAAAGAACTGGAAACTAATACACACAGTTAGAATATACAGTCAAGACATAGGAATGAAATTTGTCATAGAAAAATGTGCCATGCTTGTAATGAAAAGTGGCAAACGACACCTGACTGACGGAATGGAACTACCAGGTCAAGACAAGATTAGAATGCTCGGAGAAAATGAAACCTACAAATACTTGGGCATCTTGGAGGCTGACACCATCAAGCAAGTGAAGATGAAAGACAAAGTTAAGAAAGAATATCTCAGAAGAACTAGAAATCTACAGGAGACAAAAGTATCTTGTATAAACCTTGTCAAAGTAATAAATACCTGGGCTGTACCCCTCGTTATATATTCGGGACCCTTTCTGAAGTGGACCAGAGATGAACTTAAGCAAATGGACCAAAGAAAAATGAAACTAATGACCATGCATAAGGCGTTACATACCAGAGACGACATTGACAGACTATATGTATGAAGAAAGGAGAGAGGAAGAGGGCTTACCAGCATTGAGGACAGTGTTGACGTATCGATACAACGACTCGAAGACTACATAGAAAAACACGAACGAGGACTGATTATGAGCATGAAAAACGATACTGATATCACGGTGACCAAAAGAATGACAATAACTAGAAAACAAAAATTGGAGGAAAAACAACTCTATGGGCGCTTTAAACGACTAATGAACGACATCTTGCACGAGAAAACCTGGACGTGGCTAAGAAAAGGAAACCTTAAGAGAGAAACAGAATCTCTCCTAATAGCAGCACAAAACAACGCCATAAAAACCAATCAAATCAAAGCGAGAATAGATAAGACGCAACAAAATAACAAATGTAGGTTATGTGGTGGTAGAGATGAAACCATTAATCACATGATAAACGAATGCAGACAATTAGCACAGAAGGAGTATAAGACTAGACACGACTGGCTGTGTAAGGTGATTCACTGGGAGGTCTGCAAGAAATTGAAATTAGACTATATGAACAAATGGTATATGCATAACCCAGCACCTGTCGTAGAAAATGGCACACATAAACTCCTATGAGACTTTGACATACAGACGGATCAATTAATCTCGGCCAGAAGACCAGACCTTATTGTAATCAACAAAAAAAGAGAACTTGCAAAATTGTTGACTTCACTGTTCCGGCTGACCATAGAATAAAATTGAAAGAAAGTGAAAAGAAGTATAAGTAGCTCGACCTTGCTAGGGAATTAAAAAGAACTATGGCACATGAAAGAGGCGATTATGCCAATCACGATTGGTGCATTCGGTACAGTAACTAAAGGACTATTAAAGGGACTAGACGACTGGGAAGTTGGAGGACGAGTGGAGACCATCCAAATTACAGTATTGTTGAGAACGGTCAGAATACCGAGAAGTGTCCTGGAGACTTGAGGAGATTTGCTGTCACTCAAACTCCAATGAAAGACTCTAATGAGTAAACAACAATAAAACCTACCGAATAGTGGACTTTGCCGTCCCGGCCGGCCACTGAATGAAAATCAAAGAAAATGAAAAGATAAGTAATTGGACATTGCACATAAAAGTAACTGTGATATCATTTTGCAAGCTTGGAATGATCACCATAGTCTTGGTGAAAATGGTGGGTACATTTAGAAATCGGAGGATGAGCCGAGACCATCCAAAATACAGCACTGTTAAAATTGGCCGGAATACTGAAAAGAGTCCCTGTCACTTGAAGAAACTTGCAGTCGCTTAGACTCCAGTGAAAGACCATCAACTGAAGTGAAAAACTCTGGTGTGAAAAACTCGCGAGGCTTAATAATAATTATACTCAATTATTGTTGTGAAGATTGTGAGGATGCAGCAATACGGAGACTCGGAGACAAATTACAGTGACCAGAAACAAAAACAATGTTAAGATGAACTGATCAACAACTTAGACACAGAGATGGAGCAAAATCTTTCGGGATATTCCAAGCGACAAACTGACGAAAGCTTTAAGAGATAGATAGATAGATAGAGAGAGAGAGAGAGAGAGAGAGAGAGAGAGAGAGAGAGAGAGAGAGAGAGAGAGTTAATCTCGTCTAAAATCAGCACAAAACAACACCATAAGGACCAAGTATGGAAAAACGAAAATAGAGAAGATGCAACAGAATAAAAAGTGAAGGTTATGTGGTGATAGAGACGAAACGATTAATCAGATAATAAATCAAGGCAGCAAACTAGTAGAAAAAGACTAGACACGATGGAGTGGGGAAAGATATCCATAGGGAATTGTGCAAGAAATCGAAATTTGACCATATTATCATGTGGTTTATGTACAAACTAGACTCCGTCCTGAAGAATGAGGCGTATAAAGTTTTCTTGATTTTTTAGTTACAACCAGATATCTAATCCCAGACAAGAGATCACAACTTGTGATAATAACAAAAAAAAAAGAGAAACTGCCGAATTGAGGACTTTGGCATCCCGGCAGACCACAGAGTGAAAATCAAAGAAAACGAAAGGAGAAACAAGAACAATAATAATTGGAACACGCAGAATGGTCCCTCAAGGTAATGGGACTGGAAGAGCTGGAACTTGGAGGACGAGTCGAGACTATGCAAAATATTGCATTACTAAGATGAGAATAGTTCAGGACACTCGAGAAGACTTGTTGTCCCTCTGTTTCCTGTGAAATACTTTCAGATTAAGCTGATTTGAAAAGTTTGTATTGCGTAATATAATAATGATTGACAAAACTGCATTCCTCACCAAAAAGTATTGTACTATCTTCATTATTAAACAAACAAACAAACAAATATAAAGAAATATGTATTTTTGCGCGCGTACAAACGTGCGCGCACACACACACACACACATATATATATATATATATATAGGAGAGCGAGAGAGAGAGAGAGAGAGAGAGAGCGAGAGAGAGATGGTGCAATAATTAGGAAACTCCTCGCTTAGTATAATCAACTAGTATCCTCAGTTTCTTCCTCAGTGACGCCCTACTATGATAGCCTTGTGCTAGACAAAGCTATATATATATATATATATATATATATATATATATATATATATATATATGTGTGTGTGTGTGTGTGTGTAATTTGAGCATCATACATAATTTAAGCTGGCAGATTCCCATCCCTTTTACCTCGTTTTGACGCTCGGTGAAGAACCATTTCCTCTCGATTCATTTTTGATGAAATCTTCTGGTCACTACCCTCACCAAGAAAGATACACACGTGGCTTTTTGAAAATTATCAACTGGCAATGACATTTAAACCAGTTAGTCTCCCGTTAAGTTCAATTCAAAACACAAATACAGTTTTATTTTTATTTCATCCTTCTAATCTATTTTCAAAAGCGTGAGTAGAAGAAAGAAAATCATTTTGAAACGTTGTCTAAATAAAAATATTTACTTGCCTCATTGCACGGGAAATCTTCCCTATGACGCATATCCCGTTTTCACCATTAGAATTAAAAGTTTATTATTATAGACGGTCCAAAACACACACCATCACACACACATAGAGTACATACGCGTATAATACACACACAACATACACACGCATGCGCGTGCGCGCATACACTTAAGACCGAAATTATTTATCCCTGGAAAGACTTTGATTAAAAAAGATCCTTTAAAGGTATACATTTTTCTGACTTAAATTGATATGTAAGAAACAATGTCGGAAAAACTATATTGAATTGAAGTATTGTTTGTACTTCGATCACAAAAATCCTGCACAAAATTACAATTGCAAAGTCTTTATTGCTTGGTAGTCTGTAACCGGTTTTCAAATTTCATCCTCAGATTCCAACATGGTCTACCCCATTTGCTAAGGTTTCCAATAAGGTGTGAAAGCCTCCCCCCCAATAATACGTGTATTAGTTTTCTCCACATGTTTTCAGTTGGTTTAAGGTCTAAACTTTGGCGCAGTCCCTCAAAACAAAGACATTATTGTCCAGGAAATATTTCTTGGGCAACTTGTTTTAGGTCCAAATACGTAAGAGGTTTTTAATGTTTCAGCCTAAGTCCTTTCCGAAGGCTGTTTTATGTTTTGTTCCCAAGTCAGTCGATACTGTTATTTCTTTAAGATTCCCATGATTTTGACACAAATATTATTCTGAATGACTTAAAGACATTTCTATATCATAATACTGTTCTTCATCATGCTTGATTATTGTTCTTTGAATTGAAAGCTTCATTCATTTTTTGCCAAACAAAAGCGACAACAACTATTTCTATTTTACCCGACAAAAGAACTAATGACTCAAAGTTCAAATCCTTGTCAAGATAACGCTTGGCAAAAGTTAAAAGAACTTATACTTGTCTAATTCATATCATTGATGTCTTTTTTTGGTCATTTTTAATGAAAGACGGTCTCATTCAATGTTTATCGAGATATTTCAATACCGAGGTCATTGGTGATATAATGTAACCATCAGGTTCTGTACGGTTGCAAGACATGTGTCATGAATTCTGCTGCGCGAACTCGTTTGTACAAAACATTCAAGACGATGTTGGGAATGGAATGGTCCGGACAACACAATGAAGTCTTCTTGAATACGTTCATGTACAATTCGTACAGTGTAGAAGGGCTAATTGCGCTGCAGAAATAAAATAACTTTTCACAAAGAATGTATCGAGTGTTTAATGATGTTGGAATGAGAGTTACACAATAAAAAAACAACTTACTTGTGAATGGATAAAACCCAGTGTTTTCCAGCAGAATGTTTCTTGTAATGTAGAAGTGACACAAGGATTGTCCGATGTGCAGCAAATAGTATTTTAAAGGCCGGAAGTGCAGTAACTAATGACTTCACCTTGTAATCTGTTGTACAATCGAAGCTTCTAAGTAGATGAATACTAAGAGAATAAGCAACGAAAAGTCCTCTGCTTAAAAATGGGTGGGGTTTGGCTTATTTACATCCAACCGCAAGAAAATGAATGTATATTTCCCTCATTCCAACCCCTTGAGTTAATCCACAGTCTCCGAATAAACATTTCTTTCGATCTTTTCCAATATAGCCCGGGTCATTATAGTCATCGGTTGTCTACACTTCTTTCATTAATAAAAGGCCCAACTGCCACGTGTCCAGTGAAATATACTTTCGACGAAGCATCGGTACTTTGAGAAATCTACGGCCACGCAACTCTATACATAACAAATTATTGTATACTGTGACACATGTTTTCCTTCCCATTGATTAAAGCTACCATAAAAGATTATGTGCTTGCACTTACATTACAGGAAAGCCTTCATTAACTTCATATGCCATGCTAACTCAACTCGATGGTAATGTTTCCCCTCCTCTGAGGCTACCACAAACCTCACAAGCTACACAGTTTTGAAAATGCCCTGACCATGTCTTCTGTTTATAACAATTTCTTATCCCCCAATCCCTCAATTTTGCTTTTTAAACGCACAAAAATGAAAAATGGATTGCACAAGGCCGTCTTACCTTCTCATATTTAAACAGCACGGATCAGAAATAAAGTTTTCAGTGGTAAAATTGACAAATGCTATTTGCAAAAACCACAATACATCTTAGAAAATGAAACGCTTAAAATCCTCTAGGATTTTGAGATACAAACAATTACTCAATCATGGCTAGAAGACCAGATATAATTTTGATTAATAAGAAAAAAGTTATGGAAGATGAAGTTGATGGTGATACAGTTCCTAGTCGGAGCTCGTGGAACAATCCACAAGAATCTGGAAAAGAGTCTGTGTGAATTAGAGATCAGAGTAACAATCGAGACAATCAAAATTATAGCACCGTTAAAATCAGCTAAGATATCAAGAAGAGTCTTTGAGATCTGAGATTTATCGTTCCATCAGATTCCTGTGAAAAATCAGCAGTTAGACCTGGTGTGAAAAAATCTCTGGGAATAATAATAATAATACTTTTTTTTATTAAGAAGCTTTTAGATAAAAGTTGAATCTCTTTTAATAGCAGCACAAAACAACTCTATTAGGACCAACTATATTAAAGCGAAAATAGATAAGATGGAACGGAATAGCAAGTTTAGGCTACGTGGTGATAAAAACGAAACCATTTATCATGTAATAAGCCAATGCAGCAAGACTTGACAAAACTGGGTGGGAAAGGTTATCCACAGAGAATTGTGCAAGAAATTGAAATTTGACCCTACTACCTTATGGTATATGCACAAACTAGTATCCGTCCAAGAGAATGAGACGCATAAAGTTTTCTGGAAGTTTGAGATACAAGCAGATCACTTATTCCCGATCAGAAGACCAGACCTGATGATACTAGATAAAAAAAATACAGAACGTAGTGAATAATTGACTTTCCTTCCTCAGCGGAACACGGAGTGAAAATAAAAGAAAAAAGAAATAAAAGAGAGACAAGTACTTAGACCTAGCCAGAGAACTAAAAAAGCTACAACATATGAAGGTGATGGTGATACCAGTTATAATTGGAGTGTTTGGAACGATCTTTAAAGTTTGGTAAAGAGCTGGAAGAGCAGGAAACCAGAAGAGATGAAACCACCTAAACTACAGCAAAACAGAAGAGATGAGACCATCTAAACTACAGTATTGCTGAGGTTGACACGAAAATTGAGAAGAGTCCTGAAAACATAAGGAGATTTACAATCAATCAATCTCCAGTGAAAGATCATCAACTAAAATAGATGTGAAAAACTCGCAAGGAATAATATAATAATAATATTTACTCTTGGGTCTGGTATAGCCTCAATATCCAACCAGTGAAAAATGTTGAATCCAACCCTAATTCGGCGTAGGGCCAAAATAACAGGTCTAGGAGTCATTATCAGCAGATGCTCCTTAGATAACCAGTATGGGAGACCCTGTAAACATCTTGCGAACGTTGCTTGTTCTAATTTCAAATACGCTCATAAAGACCAAAGCAGCTACTCAATTCAGATGCACCAACGAAATAAATGGATAAGAGAAGACAACAAAAATCTTACTCACAGAGCCATTCTATACAAAAAGGGTAAAAAAAAAGTGATTGAAATTTCAGCTGAATCTGTTGGATTCAATCGAACAAGCCAAAGCAAACCGGATGCAAATAAAAGAAAAATATGGGAATAGAAAGAACATAACAGAAAGGCCGAAGGGATTAACGTCAAAATAAAATTACAAGGACTTGAAAAGGGTCCCGAGGCGAACATACACCTGAAACACTTAAAACAGTACCGAAAACTCTAGGCCATGATGGCATACATGGATTCTGGTTTTAAAAATCACGTCCATCCACGAAATACAAGCTTTTCAACTGCGGACATGCCTAGAAGAAAGAAATATACTCGGAGATCTACTATACATTGATTAACACATCTTCAAGGAGAGAAAAACGAGAGGCAAAAAATGTAGTTATGCCGTGGATTGACAACAAAAAAAGCATACGATATGGTCCCGCAAAGCTGTATAAAAGACTGTCCTAAAATGTACAAGATATCTTACAATGTCATAAAGTTTATTGAGAAAACCATGAAAAACTAGAACGTAGAATTGACGTCAGAAGGAAAACCTTTAGCCGAAGTGAAAATCCAGAGAGATATATTCCAAGATGCGCTAGTGCATACATAGGAATTGCCTTGTGGGCTACAAATTTACAAAATCTTAGGAAATGCATTGGCGGCTACAAACTTTATAAATCACAAGAAAAGATTAACATCTAATGTACATGGACGACATTAAACTGTTTGACAAAAATGAAAAATAATTGGAAAGCCTACTGCCGGCACTGAGAATATACAGTTAGGATATATCGATGGAATTTGGCATAGAAAAATGTTCCATGCAATTAATAACAAGTGGAAAACAACAACTGACAGAAGGAATAGAACTATCAAATAAAGAAGAATCAGAATGCTCGGTGAAAAGGAAAAATTACAAGTACTTGGGAATATTGAAAGCGGGCAAAATCAAACAAGTGGAGATGAAAGAAAATCTTACAAAAGAATATCTTAGGAGAACGAAAAAACTACTCGAAACCCAACTACATTGCAGATATCTTATGAAAGGGATAAACACCTGGCCTGACCCCCATGCAAAATTCTGAGGACCATTTTTGAAGAGAACAAGGAAAAAAATCAAATGGACCAGAGAACAAAACAAACAACTAATGATAATCTATAAGGCCTTAAGTCCGAGAGATGACATAGATAGACGTGTCAAGAAAAGAAGGAGAAGGAGGACTCGCCAGCAATTGAGATAACGTCAATAACAAGAAAATAAAAGAGGGAAGAAAATTTAGATATATCGAGCTACAAATAAAAGGAATATCACACGAGAAGAAAAGGTCATGGCGAAGAAACGAAACCTTAAGAAAGAAACCGAATCACTTCGAAAAGTAGCACAAAACAACGCCATAAGGATCAACGATTTTAAATCAAAATTAGATAAGATGCATCAAAATACAAATGTAAGTTATGTGATGATAGAAACGAAACGATCAATCACATAATAAGTGAATGCAGCAAATTAACGCAAAAAGAATATAAGACGAGACAGGAAATGTGATCCATTGAAAATTGTGCAAGAAATTTAAATTTGACTATACAACCTTATGGTATATGCACAAACCAGAATCTGTCGTGGGGAATGAGACACTCAAAGTTCAATGGGATATTCAATTACAAACAGATCACCTAATCTCGGTCAGTCGACCAGACCTAGTGATAGTCAACAAAAAGCGAGATGCTGAAGAACAGTGGACTTTGCTGTCCCGGTAGACCACAGAGTAAAATTAAAAGAAAGTAAAAATAGCGATATATATCTAGACCTTGCTAGAGAACTAGAAAAAAAACTATGAACCATGAAAGTGACGTAATTATAATTGGTGCACTTATAGGGACTGGAAGAATTGGAAATAATAGGCCAAGTGAAGACCATCCAGACTACAGTATTATTAAGATCTGAGAAGAGTCCTGGAGATTTGAGCAGACTTGCTGTCACTAAAGCTCTAAAGAAAAATCATCAGGTAACGAGGGTGTGAAAAATTATGAAAGGAGTAAATACTACTACTATGACTACTGTTATTACTACTGATAATAATAATCAGAGCTTTTAAGACAATTTCAAAGACGCTGGAAATAAAATAGGAGAAAATGGCGATCCATGGAAGTATTGAGTACATCTAGTTGAGAGCAATGCTGAGATTGGCACGAATCCTGGAGAATCGAAAAGACTTTTTGTCATTTAGAATCTAGTGAATTCCACTGGTAAAGATTGGTGCGAAAATGTGAAAAGAGTAAAATAATTAATTCAAGATTATGTTAATGTTTTGTTGATTTGAAGAGTCGCAAGATAATCTATATACACTGCTCCCACCATAGAGATTGTGGATTTTTATAAATATTTTTCTAAAATCTTCAAGTTTATTATTCTAGAAATTGATCCAAATTCCGTAATCTAAATAAATAAAGGAATAAAAAATAAAAGAAAGTGAGAAAATAAATAAAGAAAGAAAGAAAGAAAGAAAGAAAGAAAATTAAAACAAAAACAAAACTTTTGTAATTAGCATATTTTCTCTGAGGTTTTTGGTAAAGAATAAAAAACAAGTACGATCAAAAGTTGAATAACTGTAATAGAGCCATGTACGCCCAGACCCCTCCCCCCACTTAGATGTATATATACACACATGAAGCCTGAGGCGTACAAATGAATATACATTCATGTATACATGCCGACTCACATACTAATGTGTGTATACAGGCACACAGACATATCCAAAAATTTTACACGCTCGATTTCAATTATCATAAAGCGAGTAAATATTCATTTATATTTCATCCAATCTGACAAAAGTTCATCAAATGGGGAACAATTAGTAAAGTTCAAACTTTACAAAGAAAAAGATTTATTTTCTCTTAAGAGCAAAAGCATAAATAGATAAATAGATATGAACAGACTGAGTTACCTTCAAGATATGAACAGACATATAGATAGATAGATAGATACTTCATATGTGTGTGTGTGTGTGTGTGTGTGTGTGTGTGTGTGTGTGTGAGAGAGAGAGAGAGAGAGAGAGAGAGAGAGAGAGAGTGGGGGTGCGTGATTGTAGGACAATGTAATTATTTGCAAGCTAGCCTAGCAAAATTTTATTATTATCACGAATTCAGTTCTGAATGTCTCACTGATGTAGCCTTGTGCCATACTAAGCTTAGCTAAGATAAGTACTTGTATATATAGGATCATGTGTGTTTATCTAAAAGTGTAGAAATATTGATCCGAATAATGTTTGCCGGGTGAAATCTTTACAATTCCGGGTTTAAGAAGAAAGGTATATCTCTCCTATTGTCAAGTTGACTGACATCTTGTAACTGTTGTAGATGTAAACAGAAGAATATAGGAGATGAGCGGAAACACAAGGGATCTACTCTTTTTCTTTCTAATGCAGATTCGAGTAATAAAAGAAAGTAGCTTTTGTCATTTTTGACACATCGTATAATTATTAGTTTCTTGTAAGATGGTTGGAGATTGAACCGATCGAAAAGAACCAGAGAAGTGAAATATAATGAAATTAGACAGCTGTCAGCGTACATTGTTCTCTGAGTACACGAGTTAAAATCATGTGTATGTGTATGTATGTATGTATGTATGTGTGTGTGTGTGTGTGTGGTTCATGTCGATATAATCATACTCATCAGATTAAAACATCTACTTTGACGGGTGCCTATAAAGTTAGAGCTCTTAAGAGATTAAACAGATTTTTACATGTCACTAATTCACATTACCTACGCTTAATTACACAGTGAAACGGCTTAATAAAGCTTACAATGTCCGGGCCATTTCATCAGATTAAAAACTTTCACAATCGACTTAAAGTGAACATCGACAGTACATAACTAATGAAAATTCCAGGCACGTGTTCGTATTCAGTTTCAAATAAATTATGGGATCTTTACACGCTACAACTTCCTCTAACCCTGAAATATTTCTGTGTTTATTTATTTATATTTGATATATTTACTGGCAGAGGTAATTTATAGTTTCAGTGCAAACAAATTACATTCAGATTTTAGCCGAGTAAAAACCCGTTACAATCGACTTAATAACGAAAATTACCAGATAGACCATTATTCCAGCAACTATTTAGTCCACTGTTGATATTTACCAATCTTAGTTTAGTAAAGGCCAAGGCCGGAATAGTGAGGGCACCCAGTAAGGATCGAACTTTTTCGGTATTGGATAAATATATGAAATCAAAATAGAATGATTCGTGTTGCAACAATCTTCCATGTAACGTCTAATCGGTGAAACTTAGAATATGCTGTATCCCCAACAGGGGGAGGGGGTAACATCCTGTCCCCAAATGAAGCACAAGACTAAACTGCACTAGATGTTGAGGCCTGGAAATCTCTTCATTAGCATTACATCCAGATCTAGTCTGAACGAAGTGGTAGTACCTGTTAGGGTCCCATTTATGGGGGTCCATGCATCTGTTTGGAAAATATTCTTATTCGATAGGTCCGCGTGATAAAATTTCTTTAGAAAGAACAAAAATGTAAGTATGAACGTACAATGAACACAATTCCTTAACTTCTTGGTATAAAATAATCCTAGATGGGTTGATATGTCTTTAAAATCAATCAATCAATCAATATTCCTGGTGGGAAAAGATCAATAATATCGATAAACGGTTTATTCCTTTTATCTAGGCTTCAATACCAACAATGACAAGAAAATACAAAACTATATCCGTTACTTGGCCGGCCACATTTATGTGGCTTAGTTTAGATAAGGGAAAACGCCGTAGTAGGGCATTCAACCAGGACAGAAATGATTATTCTAGCGAATCGGTCTCCAAGTCTTATGTGGTAACTGTTGTATAACAGCGAGACATAACATTCCAATATTCTGATAGTTCATAGAATTTATAGATTTAGTGCAAATTAAAAGAAACATACGGAATAAGTAACCTATGTCAATATTTAAAAAAAATCTCATTTTTGTTCCATATTCATTTCTTTTTGTTCATAATCTTTTGTCATTTATTTTATTGCATTTGACTCGCTTAAAAATAAAAGAAAAAAAACTCGATTTTATACTCAGGTTGGTATTACATCGTTATATAAGTATTTTGTCTTTCTGACAGCAACTTCTTACAGAATTTCAAGAACATTTTTTTCATCTCGAAGGATCTTTCTCAACGTTTGTATTAAGGTGCCGCAGGCAAAACATTTTGAGCATATAAGCAGATACCCACATGAATTTATATACACCCAGATATTGTGCTAAATTATAAATTGTGTCTTTAAACGACTAATAAAGAATGCAGTGGATGAAACTTAAAAAAAAATTAGATGAGTCTTTTTTTCTGAACATTTAACTCGAAGAAAAATATTTTCTTAGATTAATTGAATAACAAACGTTTGAGTGTCAATGAAGATTATTTTTTGCTCAGAAGCACTGCTTCCATAATGGTAATTGTTTATTAGTTAAATATTGAATACTTTCAAGGAAGTTTTTTTCCGGTTCTTCTGTTTTGTATTCATTTCTCTCTCTCTCTCTCTCTCTCTCTCTCTCTCTCTCTCTCCTCTTTCTGTCTGTCTCTGTCTTTGTCTCTTTTTGTCTCTTATCACACACACACACACCCACTCACCCCCATATATATATTTATATATATATATATATATATATATATATATATATATATATATACATATGTATATATGTATATATATTTCTTTTTAGATATTGCTCTTCTTGACCTGTTTTTTTTTATCTAAAAAAAAAGATAAAAAACTGAAGTACATTCCTGTTTGTTTTTCTTTAAGAAAGTCATTTTTGAAAATGTTCGTATGCGAGTACGTTTTCCAAACGTGCCAAATTAAATGACTGGCTTATATCAAATAAAGTAATCATCTTCTATGGTTTCGCTAAGTAATTAATGTAAAATGTTACATAATGACTAAATATCATAACAACAACAACAACAACAACAGCAACAACAAAAGATGTTATTGATTATAATTTTCGGCGTCTTTTTCCCCTTCATAAATTTTAGTAGATTTAATTCACCGTATAGTAATATATTCTGAAACATTAGTGCCACAAAATGTTGGAAAAGGACACACACACACACACACACACACACACACACACACACACACACACACACACACACACACACACACACACACACACACATCTTACTCTTGAAAAGAGTTTGACTTTGGTCGTATTGTTTGTCCGTATGTAGTATCTGTGGATTCAGCCGAGTATTAAATGTTCCTACCAAACACTTATGTCTTGGATCAAAGTGCAGTATCGGTATCCTTCTAAATTTCAGTAAAAAATTAAAATTTGAAAGATCGATATAATCATCCATATATTCATACGTCCTTTTTTTTCTTTTTAATATTAACTTTTGAGGAAACACCTAATCTTATAATAATCAGAATAATAATTTTTTTTTAATCTGCATATTTCATGATTTAGTTTTCAAAATAAATACGATGTTTTCATGGGTACAGATACTAGACGCTGTTCCCAGAAAGAATGAATATATACTGTTCTTTGAACTTAGGTATCCATACGTATATAATTTCTTCATTTTTTATGGTAATAATAATAATAACACACACACACACACACACACACACACACACACACACATATATATATATATATATATATATATATATATATATATATATATATATACTTTTAATGATTTTTGATGTTCATATTGCACTTTATTTGAAGAACAGATAGCTTATCAGTTCTTGCACAAACGGGAAAATGAAAGTTGTGTCATTGGGTACAAATTTACCAACAAGACGAGAAGTAATTGAAGGTGAAAGGAAAAAAAAGGAGTAAAAAATAAGGATGAGAAAGTAAAAATCAAGAAATACGGAAAAAGTAAAGAAAGTAAAGAAAGTGTGACGATGAGTGACAGAGAAAGAAAAAGCAGATGTAAATACATTAATCATAACTCTATTTTACACACACACACACACACCCACACACACACACACACACACACACATATATATATATATATATATATATATATATATATATATATATATATATATATATATGCATGATTAGTTATTAGTTTCGCTAAGCTGTGGCTCAAGGCCAGAAGTATGGGGTACTTTGTAAGAATCAAATTTACTTGTAGCAGTTTGTTAATTTAACTCACTAACGATTACACAATGCAAGGCAGGCAAAAATTTAGTAGGGGATTTGGTATAAGGCATCCAGTAAGGTTTGAACTCACAATTCAATAGAAAATCATCTGCAAATACAGATTTCTAATCATTCCACTATGGCGAGTTACTTTAAAAACTCATTGCTACATTTGGCTCCGTATGGAGTATCTAATAATATTGGTCAGCTAGAGAGAGAGACAGAGAGAGACAGAGAGAGAGAGAGAGAGAGACAAAGACAGAGACAGAGATTAACCCAATAATAAATTGACCCCTAAAACTTAATAATATAAGATAGAATACAAGGATTTTATTATTTTTAGTGTAATTGTAGATACTTTAAACGGACATTATCAGTCATTATTTGTTACTGAACTCTACAGTATTCAAACCCAGAAACCAAAAGTAAAATTTCAACAACTATCCAAATCAAAAATAAAGAAATAATATAATCTATTCGTATAAGTTGTGTACTCAGTTTTGGACTGTGAATTATTTATATTTTAGTTATTGAATTTCAATTCTGTAATAAATAATGCCTATTTATTTTGCTTATATTATATTCCGCTTGAAATAATAGAATGTTGGTACCATGGATATATTTTTAGGACATTGTCTTCGAACTATATTGTAAATTCCTGTGTCAAATGTGATATTAGTTTTTTTTTTCTTTATTTTGAATACGTTTTTGTTTAATTTATTTTTCATGTTGACTTGGATTTGATTTCTTTGTTGATAATCTTGGTTTAAAAGCAACTTAACTTATGAGTGATTCGGTATGTATACACTATATAACGAAATTATTTACCAGGTGACAATTTTTGATTTTGTCAAAAAACTAGGCGAATCAATTTAAAGAAATTTTGACAGGATGACTGCAATGTAAAAACCTGCACGGTTCTGTGCACATGTAAACAGACTGCAAGCCATTTGCAGGAGTAACACGATACTTCAGTATTCCTGATTATAAACCAGTTACTTCATAATCATGTAATTATAGGTCACAAATGTAACTCAACCGCTTTTGAGATATATGTTATAACATCTGAACTTACAAAAGATAAAACAACATTAGAAATATCCAAAATAATTGGAAACTATGAAAAATATGTTGCAGATTTTATGAAGGTGACGAATTAAACATGAAACTGTGAATAACGCAGTCCTAAATTGCAGAGAAATTTTCTGGCGTACAGGAGAACTACTTGATGGTATCTTCTGAAAAAGCTCCGGAGATCCGTGAAAACGTCTCCATTGACAAAAATACACGTGCAAAAGTGTCTGAAATGGGCAGAAGATAGCATGAAGGTCGGTTTCTGGAAGATTTCGTTCATGAATGAATCTCATGCTACTCTTGAATGTCCCGACCGTTGGAATAAAGGATGAGTAATAAACGGATGCGATCATCATCAACGCTAGAGGACGCCGACAAGGAGAGGGATTTTGATGGGTATTATTGGGGAGTATTATAGTTAGTCCATGGAAAATGACTACAAATACTTATATAGCCTTCCTGAAACCTTGCTTAAAAAGGTAAAGGTTCACTCTCAAGAGAACCATCAGATTTATACAAGATAATGTTCCCTCGCACACAGTGCATAAAACCATGGAAGACCTGCAACAATTATGCTTCTGTAAACTTTGGAAAATGGACTGGCAGGCCAATTCTTCAGATTTGAACCCAATCGAAAACTAGTGGGGGCATTTTGAAGCGACGAATATGGACGCCAATTTAGAAGCAAGAAGTTGTGACAGGAAATAGTGTATATATTAAGTGGAATTGCACCAGAGGAAATATTCCCGGGAACCAGCGCCTTATCCAAGTCGTTTCAATAAAAGGATCTTATATCCTTT
This sequence comes from Sepioteuthis lessoniana, assembly GCA_963585895.1. Taxonomy (NCBI): domain Eukaryota; kingdom Metazoa; phylum Mollusca; class Cephalopoda; order Myopsida; family Loliginidae; genus Sepioteuthis; species Sepioteuthis lessoniana. The sequence continues at coordinate 131,470,327 of OY757910.1, forward strand.
ATTAACCAGCTTCACTATCATTTTTTTAAAACTCTAGTGTTGATTTATTTCATGTTGGTTACTGTCTGTATCCATTATAATCTGTATTTGAAACAGTAAAAGCGTTTTTTTCATGTTTACATGGATTTTGATAACACCACGATGATAATTTGGTACAGTTATAATTTAAGTAAATTAGTTGAATGATCGTCGATATATATTTTTGCGGAACCTTACAATTTTTTTATAGTAGGCACATACCACTGTTGCCATCATTCTGTGGAAATGTTGTTAAATTTCAACTTGTTTTTTGGACAAAATGGAAAATTATCACCTCGTTAATAATCATTTACGCCACGTATATAAATGTACTCGCACACACACACACACACACACACACACACACACACACACACACACACACACACACATATATATATATATATATATATATGTGTGTGTGTGTGTGTGTGTGTGTGTTTGTGTGAGTGAGTGTGTATATGAATATAATCGGATTATCTCAAAGCAGAGAAACTGGCACCCTGCACCGTTGACTTGGTGTCTACATTATCCTATATATATATATATATATATATATATATATATATATATATATCATGTCACGCTGCCAGCACGGATATCCCAGACCTTCTCTCAGCACCCGTCTCTATCGTCTATTACTCCCGGGATGTCTTCAAGGCTATTTCCTGTATCGGCATAAAGCTGTTGTATATAGGTCCTAGCTGGCCGTCCTGTCTTTGCTCGTCCATGTGAAGGGGTCCGCCGGAGTAACTCTATCATTGATATTGGGCACTCAATATCTTTTATATATATTAATATGTTATACCTTGCGAATTTCTCACAGCAGCATTAGCTGATGATTTTTCACTGAAGTCTGAGTGATAACAAGTTTCCACGGCTCTTTCAATATTCTGACCAATCTCAACAATGTTGTTCTTTGGATGATCTCGGCTTGTCCTCCGGTTTTTAACTCCAAGAATCACCTTACCAAGATTTTGGGGATCGTTTCTAACGTACTAATTATCTTCCTGTTTCATAGCTTTATTAGTTCTCCGGCAAAGTCCTAGTTCTAGTCTCTCTTTTAGTTTCCTTTGTGTTTCTCACTACTATACAACAAGTTCTATCTCTAGGTCTTGGCCTTCTGGCCGAGGTTAGGTGTTTTGTTTGCACCTCATAATCCCAGATAATTTTGAGCGTCTTATTCGCCAGGACGGATTCTGGATTGAGCGTAGACCATTTGTTCGTATGGTCAAATTTAAACTTCTTGCACAATTCTCGGAGGATCACATTCGCCCACCCAATCATGTCTAGTCTTATACTCTTTTTGCGCTAATTTACTGCGTTCGTTCATTGTGTAATTGATCGTTTCGTCTCTCTCTCTCTCTCTCTCTCTCTCTCTCTCTCTCTCTCTCTCTCCACTTAATTTACTATTATTTCGTTAGGTCTTGTCAATTCTTGCTGTGCTACAATCGGAATTTATTCAGTTTCTCTCTTAAAGTTTCCCTTTCTTAAACCTGCCCAAGTCTTCTCATATGAAATTTAGCTTGTTCATCACTTGAAATGTCCATACAGTTATTCTTCTTCCCACTTTTGTTTTCAGGTTATTTTGTTCTTTTGATACTTGTGTTGATTATATTGTTTCTGATCACTGTAATTAGTCTTCCTTTTTTATGCGCTGTTGTATCGATGTATCGACGATATCTTCAATGCTGACGTGCCTTCTTCCACATTCTTTTCTTGAAACATACATTCTGTCTACGTCATCTTTGGGATGTAAGGCCTTATGCATCGTTATGAACTTTCTTGTTTTCTGGTCCATTTGTTGAATGATCCCGAGTATCTTACAAGGGGTATAACCCAGGTGGTTATCCTTTGTGAGAAATTTCTTATATATTGTTTGGTTTCGAGTTGCTTTCTCGTTCTCCTGAAATACACTTGTAATTTTCTCTTTCATCTCCAGTTGTTTGATGGTGTCCGCTTCCAATATCCCTAAGTATTTGTAGGTTTCTTTTTCTCTGAGCATTCTTATGTTTTCTTTGTTTGGTAGTTTTTTTTCCTTCCGTCATGTGTCGTTTCCCGCTTCTCATTATTAGCATGGCGCATTTTTCGATGCCAAATCCCATCCCTGATTGTATATTCTCACTGTCTGTATTAGATTTTCCAATTCTTTTTCATTTTTGGCAAACAGTTTGATTTCGTCCATGTACATTAAGTGATTGATCTTTTTTTGCGAATTTGTATCCACCTGTGTATTTTCTACGTTGTCTTGTTCTAAGTGAATAGAGGTGTATTTTTGCCTTCAGGCCTTCTTCGAATCAGAATGAACTTGGAAATAATGTCAATGTGAGGCTACTCCATATTCCACAAAGTTCGCCATCAGATGCAGCTTAGTGTCATATACTGGATACGAATCTGTCATCGTAGTGACTGCCCAGTTACTTTCTAAAATCACAAAAAAACCTTAACTTCTATAAAAGGCTCTAGGAAGATATTCATATCGTAACAAAGTAATGTTTGATAGTGGAAAAGAAGCAGGTTAATAAAACGTAATTTTAATAACTGAATCTGACAGGCACCTCAGAGAAAACATTATTTGAGTGAGATGAAACTAAATCAAGCTACCACGAAATAATTGCATGTTTATTCTTCGTGATAATTGACGCTCAGAAATTCTACTGTTATCCAGTCGAGGAATTATATTACAATGTTCGCTTGTTTCTTTGCTGTTTACTCCAATTTCTTAAGCACCATTCTGCAGTACAAATAAACTGGTAGGATCTCAAGAATATTTCAGTTCTTAGAAACTAGTTGCATGCTCCGTAGAATTGGATAAATTAACTGATTATATCTTTTAAGTTACAGGAAGACATTTAAAATTACAGAAATATCTAAAAAATATTCTTAGTATTAGTATTGAAGCTTATTATTATTATTTGTTTATTATTTGTTTGGCTTTATCCCTCCTTGAGCATCTCCTCTTTGTAGCATCTTCTCGCATCAGCCTTTCAAAGAAAAATTTTTTTCACAGAATATAGTTTATACAATATGAATATAAAGGTCAAGTATGATTAAATATTTCATCCAATAGTTCCCGAAAATGATCTTTTAATTACTTTTTCTTACCATCATTTTTTAATCCATTCGTTTTAGTGTTAAAATTTTCAACGTAATTGCTATTCTCAATCTGATAAAGCAATTTATTTCAAAAATGCAATAGCAAAAAATTCAATTGTTTTATAGATTTAGTTTTGAAATTGGCTTGGACAGTAAATTTCCAGTTTGAGGTGAAAAGTTTCAAATGTTTACCATAATTCGTTTTTCCATTGATTATTTAGAAAGTTTCATTTAAATATTCATTCTACTTTTTGGTAAAGAAGTTAATCCTCTTTCTCCCAAACCCTCGCAGTAACTAATTTTCTTTTACTCTTTTTATTCATCTTCTTTGTATGCCTTCCAAACACACCAAATGTCCGTGTCTAGACACCGGAGTCCAGGCCTACGTACAGTATTCTATATGAGGTCTTATCAGGGTTTAATATATCTTTAAAACAATATTTGCCTCCTTTACAACAATATTTGCCTCCTTTACAACAATATTTGCCTCCTTTAAAAAAATATTTGCCTCCTTTAAAACAATATTTCTAACTATCCATCAAATCTTTCCATTTGTCCTTGATACAATCAACAAAATACTATTATCAGCTTTAAAATTTATCATCAAACCAATCCCGGAATTTGTTTCTGTATTAATCAGTATACTAAGGCCGGCAAAAGAAACCAAGGTCGACCAAAACTGCGGTATAAAGACACGGTCAAAGCTAATCTCCAGTGGTGCCACATCAATCCGAGAGACCTGGAGGGATATGCCATGGACAGACCAAAATGGCGAGGCTCGGTTCACAGAGCTGCTGCCAACTTCGAAGAGGCTCGATGCCAGAAACTCACTGCTGCCAGTGAGAGACACCACAGAGCAGCATCACAACTGACTTCCAGTACCCCCATTGTTCAAGACTCTGGGCTGGGGCTGTGGAGCCACCTACGTGTTCATAGATGAGTTGTAGAACGTAAACTTCATCATCGGATCCGATGGACAATTACTAAGTATTATAGGCCAAGTGGAGCTCCTTGCAGCTGGTACATTGCACTTCAGTACAACTTGTTGCACGTTACTTGGAGATGAGATAGTAATTCAAGTTTATTTGAAAACTGTCTGGAAGGAGATTAACTCTTCAGGATAAGCTGGTAATCAAATGCTAACCATTAATCCATCAATGTAATTTTGAAAATATCTCAATGTACATTAGGATCGTTTGCTACTCAGAAAATAATCGTACACTGGTAATTTGATAATAAAATCTTCAAAAATATCAAGGCATATATTTTTATATCAGTACACCGTAGTCAATAAACTGGCTATATACTGCATCAGCGACCTGTCCAAGTTTCACCAAGTTTCACGGTCGCCAAGAACTATAGGAAAGTTGAGTCTACGTTTTCGACATGAACAGGAATTTTTCACTAACACTTTTCTTGTTATTTCTTGTCAAATAGAAATTGGCTCTTTCAACACAACCACTTCATATTTTGTTCTTCTGGCCTTTCCTCGGTCACTTCACTAATATTTAAAAGTTTTCTACTATAAACAGCCCTGCAACACACATATATTATCAAAATGAGACGATCGCTTTGTTTCTTTCATTGCTATGACCTCCCTTTTGTGTAAATTGAGTATTTTGAAATAAAAATCGTCTCTTTTAACTTAACAATTTCGCTTTTTGTTCTTGAATTTTTTGGGTCACTTCACTCATTTTTTAAAATATGCTATTATAGACGACTCCACAACACACACACACACACACACACACACACACACACACACACACACACACACACACACACACACACACACGCGCGCGCGCGCGCGCGCGTGCGCTTGTGAGTGTGTATTTTAGAATAGATTAAAACATATACATCATGAACATATACATGTGTTTGTTTACATACGTATGTTTGTATATATTAATAAATAAAGCAAATAATGAACAAGCAAGCAAATTACGGTCTCAGATTTATTATCTTCAAAATACCAAATTCTTTCATCAACAATCACAAACAATTAATAACATTGTATTATTATACATTTCAAACAAACTGAAGGCGTTCGTAGAGTATTAGTAATCATCGTTGGAAATGGACACTGGCACAAATCTAAATCCTTAACGAGACTGTTTGCATTTCACATAGCATTTATACCCTTGTGAAATGTATGAATTCAAATATTTTCCCTCTAGTTTATCAGTAATTGTATTTAAAAAAAATCCCCTTTATCGTGATAAAAGTGTCGTCATTGTTAACTTTCAGTCATTTCTTTCAGAATTTGATATTGAAGGTTATATGCCCCTAATCATGAATATGAAAAGAGAAGTGAATCATTTACTATTCAAACTTAGTCATAATTTTGCTTCACATATTGCCTCATATTGTCAAGATGACACTGCAGAAGCTCACTGACTCAGGAAAAAAACTTTTCCATTTCTATCATATTCCTCTGATTTCACAAAGCGATTTTTCGAAACATCAGGACACTTTTTTTGTACTAAAATATTCCATTTCAAAGGAAAAGTAAAAACGGGATTTAAAAATTTCTTGGAATCAAAACCTTTAGACTTTTATTGTGTAAGCATAAATTACCTGGTTAATCGATGGCCGAAAAGCATATCTCGACGAATTAAAAAGCTATTTAAATATATTAATTCAAGAATAAAAGTTTATTCTAAAATCGGACAGTAGTTTCTGAATAACATAATCCGAAATTTGAAAGTTTCATGTTCTACAATAAATAGAAAAGCTTGAAAGATGGCAAAAAAAAATTGTGAAAATTTTTTGAAAAGAATCATTTTCTAATAGAACATGTTTAACTGAATCCTCAACATTTCATAGTAAATAATCGTATACATATGACACGTATAAACGTTGCCTTTAGGTCATCGCGCTCAAGTCTTCTTTTTATTAAATATACATCGAAAAATTAAATGAAAAAAATGATTCATTGAATTATGAATATTTAGAAAAAATTGGGCATATCCAATCAGATAAAAACACGAATAGATTGAAAGATTATATATATATATATATATATATATATATATATATATATATATATATATCAATTCACTATTATTTATTCCTTTCAGTCTATTCGTATATTTTATTCTTATATGTGTGTGTGTGTGTATACACGTGAGCACATGTGTGTGAGCGTGTGTGTGTGTGTTGTAGTTTCCGGTGATCGTTTCGTGTAATTGTCTGTTTTCTAAACAATTATTGGAAACATTATCATCTTTAGAGGTTGGCTTTGGATACTGTCCGAAGATCATCAGGCCAGTTGCCTGGACGTAGCAAAATCTCATAACAGTTAATTCTGACCTCAGTTTTCCTCCTACATTTTTGAGCCATTCATTCTTTTTCGAGAGGCACAGGTCTCACTGCCTTCTCTGCCGGTCTGTGAATGAGTGCCCAAGTCCGTAGCACGTTAGATCTATATTTATGCCATCTCTGTACAGGACACGACGTTTACATTTCAACTGTCTTTGATGATACCGAGACGTTCTTTAGCTGCACGCGACGATACTGGGGTTATTTCTAGATCATCACGTTACATAACTCCTCTCACATTTCCCCGACAGCATGTATTCCGTTATATTGTTCTGATTATAGATAGATAGATAGATAGATAAGGAATAACTACCATAAATAACTAATTAGCTGGATATAAAATAAAGTAGGTGCGCATAGGACTAAAATTAAGAAGCATTTTTGTCATCATAAATTTCAGTTATTTTTTTATTGCCACTCCCATATCGTCATTCCCCGACTTTTAGCGAGCATCTGAGATTTGATATAAATAATAAGCCTACAGCAACCGTTTTTTCATCCTTTGTATTTTAGTCCAACACTCATGGGATTTTATCTTTACTGATCAGATATTTCTGATGTGAAGATAATCTTATTTTTCAAGATTTTTTTTAACAGTAAACGATGTCACTAATTTAGTCCTATTTGTTCATATTTATTTAATTTCATTTCATGTATTTCACATAGAACAGTGATAAATGGAATAAATATAAAATAGGAAGTTCGTGTTGTGTCAATGTTCTAAGTGCACAAAAGTATGCACTGCGAGGATAATTCTAACTGAAAACTTTACCTTTTATCCAGGTTCGAACATTGATATCAAGCGTCGTTAGAAATGTGCAACTACTAAATCAGAACCTTAGTTTTGAACTTATAACAAAAACCTAACCGATGCAAAATGCAATCCCAAAAATGAGAACAAGTGCCTACAGTGGTCAATGGTAGATTAAATACTAGGGCTGTTACCTACGGTTGTTGATGGTAGGTTTAATGGTAGTTCAGTTACATACAATGGTTGATGGTAGACGAAGTGGAAGAGTATATAAACTTTCAGATAAATCGTAAAGCAGAAACGGAATTTGGTTGATAGTATAAAAACCGAGAAGAAAATAGACTTTCTTTTCTCCCAAAATATTCCAGAGCTAAATAATGCTTTTTCCTCTTTGATTTCATAATAAATGGTCGAATTGTTTATTTGGGATTCAATATGTCAAAAGTATTTCAAGACTTTTCAAATCTTAACTTTGTTGTTTCTTTTCTGATCTATTAAGTGAAGCCGTGGTTAGCAATGTGGTCACCCATAGTGATTAGTTAGTGGAGTGCGATTGATCTTCCCTAGATGCCCACAATTGCTGTTCAAGATTAAATTATTATAAACTAAAGAAGTATCTTCACATGTGCTTCATCGATGCATCTATTTTGATTTTTTCTTTCCATTTCAACTCTTTCCATTTAAATCAAGTAAATCAATAAAAAGATACTTTTTAATTCCAGTAGTCTTATACATATTAGTCATTAATAATATTGATAAAGTGATTAAAATTGAAGCTTCAAACTCAATACTTAAAAATATGGGATAAATTCACCAATAAGTTTGTCTATATTTGATTTTTGATTTTGATTTCTAAGTAATGTGATTGTAAATTCATAAGAGATGATCCAACTTGCATCTTTTTTGCGCGGAACCGAACTGACTTTTGTAAGCGACAACATACGGGTATTTTCTTGCCTATCATCATAACTACAACAGTGAGGCTTTTTTTTGTTTGTTTGTTCTTTTTCTTCTCCGCATAACTTCAACTAAAATAAGAGTGTAGTATCTGTGCATCTGCCAAGTATGAAAATATTGCTTCCTGGCATTTCTGCCTTGGGTCTGAGCGTGACTCTCCCGTTTTCAGGCAAAAATTAATGTCACTCTATCTTATTCTAATTTTTGGCTGGGAAGTACAATAAACAAGAAATCCCCTCCGTCTGGGCGCACCATTTCTTTTTATCTAAGGAGAGTCTTAGTAAAATGACGCTTTCGTGATGTTAGTTTAAGGGACTGGCCAATTTTTATTCTTGCACACACGTATGTGTTAAATCGATTTTGAGTCAAATTTGTCTTTGTACAAAGCGAATAAAACCTAAGATAATTGTGTAGTATCTTTTGACCTCGACAAAATTTAATCAGTCCAAAATTTTCAATTTGAAGATTATGATAATTATGCATATACAAATACCCATTTTTAAATTTTGTATTCATTTTTGAGGAAATATTAAATTGTTTACCTTTCAAAATGATGATTGTTTACAGCTATATATTTTATATTTCATAATTAGAAAAATAATAGTAAAATTTTAACGGTTACAGTAACTACAATTTATTCTGTGACAGAAGTGCGAGTCCATATGAAAATAATTCCGTAACTTTTACGGGAGCTCTGCTAGTTATTACAATAAAATATTGATTTTGTATTTAGGGAATTGAAACTATGTTGTCTGTAAATAATAACCGGAGTTATTTTGTGATAGCGAGTAAAACGCGTTTATGAAAGGAAATATAAGCTAAATTTTGAACGTGTTTTATTGCATTTTATTTGTTCAGGACGTTGATTTGGCAAGAAGTCTTATCTCTGTGCATTCTATCGCTGCTTGAAATAGAGGATTCACTGAATTTGCTAAGAATACCTACTAAAATGACTGTAGTTTGATACGAGAAGACTTAATCCCGTACAAGACTGTCTTCCCCGGGCGTGTCCCTCAATGCAAACATTTTAATCCGGATGTAGTCCTCTGCTGTTGAGTCGGTTATACGAAGGGTGTGGAGATATCAAGTCTTTTCGTGTCAATTTTGTCAAAAGAATAAGAGCTACATAATATTGGGTACATAAGGATGGTGCTTACGTATAACGTTGATACAATTTGGAATTTTCCCGGAGGTCCGAAGGCGTGAGAGTGACATAGTCACAAGAGTATATTTCTCATCTCTGTACTTGCGGATTTGGCTAAGTTGATAGAGCAGTGGATATTTGGGAAAGCAGTTAAAGGCGCCATTTCCGATCCGATATTTGGTAATACTTTCGCATTTAGGACACTTAAAGATGAATAATATAAAGTTTTTGATAAGCAAATTAAATATCAGATTCACGAGGATTCTTGAATTAAAGTAACGATATTTAAATTGAATAGATTTTTAACATATTGTATCATTCAGTGTAGGAAATCTGGCTATTTTATTATTGTACCAAATGTCTCAACCTGTCTATTGTAAACTTTAATCTTTCACTCTTGGAATATATTCTTTGAAGATTATATCTCAATAATGTTTTGGCATGAATTTAAATTGGAACATAGTGCATCTAAATCCGGGAGAAACATAAAGGTAACATTCGCAAAAAGAACTTTTACAAGCACATGAACACACCAGTCTTAGCCGATTAGCAACAATTTATATTCATCAGCTCTGTGTGGACACTGTATGTTGCCAAGAGGACCTACCGAGAGCAATGATCAATATAGTGGGATGGCAAGAGAAAGTCAACTCAAGCACGCCAGAGAACGAAAAAAGCTTTGGAACATGAAAGTGACGATAATACCAATTGTAATGGGTACCCCTCGGAACGACTTTAAAACGCTTGGTTAGGGACTGAAAAGAGTTAGGAATGGGAGGACGAGTAGAGACCATCCAAACTACACCATCGTTAAGATCGTCCAGAATACTCAAAAGAATCCTAGAAACTTGAGATTTGCCGTCACTCAGACTCCAGTGAAAGACCATCAACTAACACTGGAGTAAAAAAAAAATTCTCTAGGACCAACAACAATACAGTGAGTGTGAAAGGTGATCCACTAGGAATTGTGAAAGAAGTTTATATTCGACCATACGAACCTATGGTATATGCACAACCTGGAATCCGTCCAAGAAAAAGAGACGCACGAAATTCTTAGTGATTTTTAGATACAATCGGATCCTCTAATCTCGGCCAGACGACCAGACATATCAAAATCAACAAAAAAAAAAAAAAAGAAAAAAAAAGAACCTGCCGAATAGAGGAATTTATCATTCCTTCTGAGCATCGACTAAAACTGAAGGAAAGCGTAAAAAGAGATAAGTGTCAAGACCTTGATAGAGAACAGAAAAACTATGAAACATGAAAATGACGGTGATACCAATTGTAATTGGCGCGCTCGATACAATCTTTGAAGGATTGATACAAGGACTGAACGACTTGGAAATTAGAGGACGAGTGGAGACCATCAAACTACAGCATTATTGAGAATAATAAGAGTATTGCTGTCACACATCTTTCAGTGGAAAACCATCAACTAATGCTGGTGAGAAGAACTCTCAAATGAGTATAATAATAATAATAATAATAATAATAATAATAATAATAATACCCCACTACTCAATAGTACATGTACACAACAGAATCGTCCTGATGAATGAGATCCACAAAATTCTCTGTGATTTTGAGATACTACCAAATCGACAAAACTTATCCAGAAGACCAGATCGAGTGATAATCAAGAAAAAAAACCTACCGTATAGTGGACATTGCCGTTCCGACGGGTCATAGAGTAAAAATAGAAGAAAATATGACAAGGGAGACAAGTACTTGGGTTTTTCTGGAGAACTAAAACAGGTGTGGAACATGAAGATGACGGTGATACCAATTACAATTTGCACACTTGGGAAGAGTTAGAAATCTGAAAAAAATCGAGATTATACAAACTATAGCATTGTTAACATCGGCCAGAATACTGAGAGGAGACCTGAAGACTTGAGGAGATGTGTTGTCAATCAAACCCCTATGAAAGACCATCAGATAACACTGATGTAAAAAAACTCGCCAGAAATAATAATAATAATAATAAGATCAGAACACTCGCAGAAAGCGAAACCTATGAATATTTAGGAATCTTGGAGGCTGACACCATTAAACAAATGGAAATGAAGGACAAAATTCGAAAACAAAAACTCAGGAGAACTAGAAAGCTACTCGAGACAAAACTGTCTTGCAGAAACCTTATCAAAGGAATAAATACTTGGGCTGTAACTCCTCGTTAGATACTCGAGATCCTTTCTCAAGTGGACCAGATATGAACTTAGACAAATGGACCAAAGAACAAGGAAACTAATGACCATGCGCAAGGCATTATATCCCAAACACGACGTTGACAGACTATATGTATCAAGAGGGAGGAAGAGGACTTGCCAGTATCGAAGACAGCGTTGACACATCGATACAACGACTCGAGGACTACATATAAAAACAGGAACCAGGACTGATTACGGCCATCAGAAATGATACTGACAGCACGTTAGATAACAGAATGATAATAACTAGGAAACAAAAATGGGAGGAAAAACAACTGTATGGGCATTTTAAACGACTAATAAACAACATCTCGCATGACAAAACCTGGATGTGGCTAAGAAAAGGAAACTTTAAGAGAGAAATAGAATCTCTTCTAATAGCAGCACAAAACAACGCTATTAGAATTAATCATATCAAGGCTAGAATAGATAAGACGAAACAAAATAGCAAATGTAGGTTATGCGGTGACAGATATGAAACCATCAATCACATAATAAGCGAATGCAGCAAATTGGCACAGAAGGAGTACAAGGCAAGACACGACTGGTGGGAAAGGTAATCTACTGAGAAATGTGCAAGAAATTTAAATTTGACCATGCCAACAAATGGTATTCGCAAAAACCAGCATCTGTCCTACAAAATGACACACACAAACTCCTATGGGACTTTGACATACACGCGGATCACCTAATCTCGGCCAGAAGACCAGACATTATAATAATCAACAAAAAAATAAAATCTGCAAAATTGTCAACTTTGCTGTTCCGGCTGACCACAGAATAAAACTGAAAAAAGTGAAAAGAAGGATAAGTACCTCGACCTTGCGAGGGAATTGAAAAAAAAAACTATGGAACATGAAGGTGACAATTATACCAATTGTGATTGGTGCCTTTGGCACGATAACTAAAGGATTATTAAAGGGCCTGGAGGATTTGGAAGTTGGCGGCCGAGTGGAGACCATCCAAACAATAGCATTATTGAAGATGGCCAGAATACTGAGAAGAGTCTTGGAGACTTGAGGAAACTTGCTGTCACTCAATCTCCAGCGAAAAAACTCTAATGAGTAAATAAGGACAATAATAATAATACAACTAATGTACATGGATGACATCAAATTATTTGCAAAAAAATTAAAAAGAATTGGAAACTCTAATACATGCAGTTAAAATATACAGTCAGGATATACGGATGGAATTTGGGATGGGAAAATGCGCCACGCTAGTATTGAAAAGTGGCAAACGTCATCTAAATGAAGGAATGGAACGACCAAACCAAGACAAGATTAGAACGCTTGGAAAGAAGGAAACGTATAATTATTTGTGCATCTTGGATGTTGTCAAACAAGTAGAGATAAAAGAAAAAATTAAGAAAGAATATCTCAGGCCAACTAGAAAGCTACTCGAGACAAAATTATCTAGCAGAAACCTTATCAATGGAATAAATACCTGGGCTGTACCCCATCGTTAGATATTCGGGACCATTTCTGAAATAGACCAGAGAAGAATTTAAGCAAATGGACTAAAAGAGAAGAAAACTAATGACCATACATTAGGCTTTACATCCCAGAGACGACGTTGACAGACTATATGTATCAAGAAAAGAGGGAGGAAGAGGACTTGCCTGCATCGAAGACAGCGTTGACGCATCGATACATCGACTTGAGGAATACATAGGAAAACACGAAGGAGGACTGATTACAGTCATCAGAAACGATATTGACAACATGATGGACAACAGAATGACAATAACTAGAAAACAAACATGCGAAGAAAAACAACGGTCGCTTAAATGACTAATCTACAACATCTAACACGAGAAAATCTGGACGTGGCTAAGAAAAGGAAACCTTAAGAGAGAAACAGAATCTCTCCGAATAGCAGCACAAAACATTGGCCCGAAGAACCTATCATATCAAAGCGTGAATAGAGAAGACGCGACGTGGTGACAGAGACGAAACCATCAATCACATAATAAGATCAAAAGAGTATTAAACTAGACACGACTGGGTGGGCAAGGTAATCCACTGGGAGATGTGCAAGAAATTCAAATTTGACCATACAAAAAAAAATGGTATACGCACAAACCAGCATCTGTCCTACAAAATGACACACACAAACTCCTATGGGACTTTGATATACACACGGATCACCTAATCTCGGCCAGAAGACCAGACTTAATAATAATCAACAACAACAACAAAAAAAGAGAACTTGCAAAATTGTCAACTTTGCTGTCCCGGCTGACCACAGAATAAAACTGAAAAAATGTGAAAAGAAGGATAAGTACCTCGACCTTGCGAGGGAATAGAAAAAAAAACTATGGAACATGAAGGTGGCAATTATACCAATTGTGATTGGTGGTTTTGGCACGGAAACTAAAGGATTATTAAAGGGCCTTGAGGACTTTGAGGTTGGAGGACGAGTGTTGACCATCCAAACAACAACATTATGGAAGATGGCCAGAATACTGAGAAGATTCCTGGAGATTTGAGGAGACTTGCTGCCACTCAAACTCCAGTGAAAACCATCAATTGAAAATAATGTGAAAACTCTCAAGGAGTAAATAATAATAATAATAATAATAATAATAATAATAATATCACATTACTCAAAAAGACACTAAAAAAGATATCATACTGGAAAACGTTAGGACATGATGGACTACAAGGATTCTGGTTCAAGAAATTCACCTCCGTTCACGACAGACTAGCACTAGAAATGAACAGATGCCTACAAGATGCGCAAGTACCTGACTGGATGACCAAAGGAAAGACCACATTGATCCAAAAGGACCCAAGTAAAGGAACTGCCCCAAACAATTATAGATCCATAACTTGTTTACCGATGATGTGGAAAATATTAGCAGCACAAATAAGGGAAAAGATATACTAGTCATTTATAAGCCGCGGATTGTTCCCTACTGAACAGAAAGGATGTCGAAAAGGATCCAGAGTCACAGCAGAATTACTCTACATAGATAAACACATCCTTAATGAAAGCAAGAACAGACGGAAAAATCTAGCTATGGCCTGGATAGACTACAAAAAGGCATACGATATGGTTCCACAAAGCTGGATAATAAACTGTCTCAAAATGTACAAAATATTACACGAAACCATTCACTTCATCGAAAAAACCATGAAAAACTAGAGTTGAATTAACTGCAGGAGGAAAAAGCTTTGCTGAAACAAAGATCCAAAGAGGTATTTTCCAAGGAGATGCACTATCACCCTTACAATTCATAATTGCCATGATGCCACTAAACCACATACTCAGAAAATACACAGTCGGATACAAACTTAGTAGATCGCAAGAAAAAGGTCAACCACCTAATGTACATGGATGACATCAAACTATTTGCAAAAAATGAAAAAGAACTGGAAACCCTAATACACACAATTAGAATATACAGTCAAGACATAGGGATGGAATTTGGCATTGAAAAATGCGCTTTGCTCGTCATGCAAAGTGGCAAACGACACCTAACTGACGGAATAGAACTACCAAATCAAGACACGATCAGAGCGCTTGCAGAAAACGTGACCTACAAATACTTAGGAATCTTAGAGGCTGACACCATCAAACAAGTCGAAATGAAAAACAAAATTCAAAAAGAATATCTCAGGAGAACTAGAAAACTACTCGAGACAAACTCAATTGCAGAAACCTTATCAAAGGAATAAATACTTGGGCTGTAACCCCTTGTTAGATACTCGGGACCCTTTCTAAAGTGGACCTTAAGCAAATGGACCAAAAAACTAGAAAACTAATGACCATGCACAAGGCATTATATCCCTGACACGACGTTGACAGACTATATGTATCAAGAAAAGAGGGAGAAA
This sequence comes from Sepioteuthis lessoniana, assembly GCA_963585895.1. NCBI lineage: Eukaryota > Metazoa > Mollusca > Cephalopoda > Myopsida > Loliginidae > Sepioteuthis > Sepioteuthis lessoniana. The sequence continues at coordinate 131,485,666 of OY757910.1, forward strand.
GAGGACTTGCCAGCATCGATGACAGCGTTGACGCATCCATACAACGACTCGAGGACTACGTAGAAAAATACGAAGGCCATCAGAAACAATACTGACAACACGATAGATAACAGAATGACAAAAACTAGGAAACAAAAATGGGAGGAAAAACAACTCTATGGGCACTTTAAACGACTAATAAGCAACATCTCACACGACAAAACCTGGACATGGCTAAGAAAAGGAAACTTTAAGAGAGAAATAGAATCTCTCCTAATGGCAGCACAAAACAGCGCCATAAGAACCAACCATATCAAAGCGAAGATAGACACAACGAATTAGAAATTATGATATAGATATAGTAAAGACTAACTGATGATTGAAAAGTGCTGGACTGAAAGCGGAGACAGAGGGGTAAATACCAGTAACATAGAAACTATCTAGCGAACATCATAAAAAATGGATCAAAATCAAATTGTAGATTGTGCTAAAAAAAAATAATCAGTTGACCACTTAGTTTCCGATTGCTAAGTCCTAACGCTAAAAATATAAAGAAAGACACGATGAAATTGGACATTACATTTGTTGGGAAATATGTAAATACTTTGGAATTGTGGATTGTAATAAATTGGGTGAGAGAAGGTAGTAATTATATACATTCTATGTGTTTTTTTCACTGCCTCTTTTAAGTGATAATTTTCAATCATATTGATATTACTCTCCTAAGGATATTAGCTATTCCGACAAGTACAATTTTTGCTATTTCATTTTGGCTGGGACTACTAGGTATTTTAATGTTAATCATATAGATCATACCCAGGGCTCCAACTATTACTAACATGGTAGAAGTTTTAAAGTGCCTAATTTTCTTGAATTATCATTTGACTCATGAGAGAGTTTTTCACATCTGCGTTTTCCACTGGAACCTGAGTGATAACAAGTTTCGTTAAGTCTTCAAGACTCTTCTCTGGTCTATCTTAACAATATTGTAATTTGGATAGTCTCGATTTGTCGACAGATTTCCTTTTTTTTTTTCGGGCCCTTAACGAACCTTTCCTGATTGTTCCAAACGTGCAAATTACAATTGCTATCACTATTTCTCTCATGTTCCACAGCATTTTTTAGTTCTCCAGTGAAGTCCAAGTACTTGTCTTTCTTTTCATTCTCTTTGATTTTAACTCTGGTCCAATGGGACGGCAAAATCTGCTATACAGCAGAGTATCTTTTTTGACTAGCTCTGGTCTTCGGACCGAGATTAGGTGATCTGTTTTATTTTCCTTATTGAGAGTTTTTCACATCAGCGTCAGCTGGTGGTCTTCTTCGTAAGTCTGAATGACAGCAACTATCCCTAGGTCTAAAGGACTCTTCTAAGTATTCTTTCCGATTTTAACAATACTATGGTTTTATGGTCTTTCTTCCTCCAATTTCCAATTTCTCCAGTTTCTTTTCAAAGCCACTGGGAACCGTTCCAAGTGCGTCAACTATAAAAGGTATCGCTGTCAATTTCATGTTCCACTGCTTTTTAAGGTCTCAGGCAAAGTCTTGATATTTATCTATTGTTTCACTTTATTTTATTTTCACTCTGTGTGGTACGTTGGAACGGCAACATCTGATAGATGACATATTATTTGCTTCATGTTAATTAGCAGTAGTTCTAGTTAATTAATTGTTAATTAGCAGTAGACCAGGATTAGTTAATACGTTTGTATCTGAAAGGCCCAGAGAATTTTTTGAGTCTCATTTTCTTGGAAGGATTCTGATTTATGCATATACTCTTTGTTAGTATGGTAAAAAATCAATCTCTTGCACAGTTCGCAGTAGATTACCTATCTCACCCGGTTTTGTATTACTTTTGTGCCAATTTGCTGCATTCGCTTATTATGTGATTAGCCGTTTCATCTTTGCCTCCACTTGATATTCAGTTGCTTATTATTAATTTTGATATAATTTGTTCTTATAGCAATATTTTGAGCAGCTATTAATAGAAATTCAGTTTTTCTCTTGGGGTTTCCCTTTTATTGCAATGTCCAAGTCTTCTTGCATGCAATCTCTCCTGTTCGTCGCTTGAAATATCCATACAGTTAATTCTCTTCCCGTTTCTGCTTCCAAGTTTGTTTTTATTTTTTGTTTTTCTGTTTGACATTCTGTTGCCGTTGCTGTTACTGGCTGTAGTAATTAATCTTTCTTTGCTCTTTTTTGTGTATGCCTTGGGTCTTTGAATTGTTGCATCAACAGAATCCACAAGGCTGGCTAGTCCTTTTCCTTCTTTTCTTAACACATATTGTATATCTGCGTCATTACTCGCGTGTATGACCTTTTGCATCACCATCAATTTCCTTGTCCTTTGGTTCATTTGTCTGAGAAATGGTCAAAATTATTATTATTATTATTATTATTATTATTATTATTATTATTATTATTATTTTACTCTTTTTAGAGCTTTCAACGCGTCCGTATTATTATCGTTATTAATTTGTAACTTCATATGACGTTTTTAGGTATTACTCGAAACTGAGTAAGAAACGGTCTTATGCCATATTCAACATCTTTGTCAATAGACTCACAGATTTCGGCAAAGTTAGGTTTTTTTTCAAATCTTACTTGTATTCCCAAGTAGTCTAATCTCGCTCTCTACTCTTTTTGCTGTTCCCAGTAAGTTCTTAATACTTTTCCTATTTCACTTTGTATTATTGTCAAATTGTTATACGCTATCCACGTTAAAGAGCTGGCAGGTCAACTTTGATTTGGATACAACTATAAAAAATGAATTTCGTCACTTTGGTGGTACGGTCAGTTTGATTTTTAGAGAAAATTTTCTTATTCGTTTTGTTTTCATGGGAGCATCTGGATTGTGCTGATATGTTTATATGCTCTAACACTGGTATTTTAGCCTTCATCAAATGGTTAGTTAAGAAAGTCTAAACAAGCAATCCTTCGTTTGATAAGCCATAAACGATAAATTTTTAGAGGTGTAGTTCACATTTCAAAACAAGATGAAACAAATCTCAGCTGGGTAATAAAACTAGTAGGGGTGAAATTCACAATAACCACCTCGAAAAAAAGTATGAATTATACTTTTTTTTTAGTTTCCGTTCAACGCGTATCTTAAAGGGTCCAAGGAAATTTTCCTAGTTTTAGTAATACAGCTGTTAGAGAGCCGCCATTAATCCTCTTTTGGGAGCGTTTTAAAACTATTCCTGAAGTTGTTGATGAAATGAGCGATTGTGAGAGACTTTGCCCATCAACTTTGTTTTGGTCTCTTGAGTATTTTTGAAGAGGAAAATTAAGATGTCGGCTTCTGATGTAGAGGAAGTCAGATAGGAGAGCGGTTGCTTTTGGAAAGGAGATTTTAAAAACCTCTCGGGAACAGGTAGATATGGGTGGCGAGGGTACTTTGCGAAAAGATAAATGAGAACAGGAAAATCTCAAACATACTTTCTTTAGTTACATCAAAAAAGACTTTGAATATGCTTTGCGAACATTGATTTTAAAAATGATGGTTATTAGTTCATCCGAGAATGAATGACGATATTCTAATAACTGGAATAATAATAATAATAATAATAATAATAATAATGTGGAACATGCAGGTGACAATTATACCAATTGTAATAGGTGCGTTTGGAACAGTAACTAAGGGATTACTAAAGGGACTAGAGGACTTGGAAGTTGGCGGACGAGTGGAGACCATCCAAACGACAGCATTGTTGAGAACTGCCAGAATACTAAGAAGAATCCTGGAGACTTGAGGATACTTGCTGTCACTCAGACTTCAGTGAAAAACCATTGGCTATCGCTGATGTGAAAAGCTTTCATGAGTGAATAATAATAATAATAATAATAATAATAATAATAATAATAATGATAATAATAATAATAATGTGAAAGATGACATAGTCAGACGGTATTTATTAAGAAAAGAAGGAGAAAGTGGACTCGCTGGCGTTGGTGATTGTATTGATGCATTAATACAAAGACCTAACGGTTAGCAAGCTTGACTAGCAAACCTACACGAGTGAGTTCGATTCTCATAGGGTGTCCAATTCATTCGTCCTTGTGCCACATCGAAGCAAAAGAGCTTTGTAAATTACTAATACAAAGACCTGAGGACAACATTAAGAAAAAAAAAAAGAAAGATTAATTGCAGCAGTCATTTGCAGCAGTGGCAATATAAGTACAGATAGAAAAACAGCAAAAACAAAGAAACAGGAATGGGAAGAAAAATAACTGTATGGATATTTCAAGTGACAAAATGGTGATGTTGTACATAAGAAAACCTGGACATAGCTACGAAAAGAAAATCTCAAGAAAGAAATCAAAGCTCTTCTAAAAGCAGCACATAACAACATCATAAGGACTAAAGCAAAAATCGATAATACGTAACACAGTATTGTGAGTGTAGGTTTATGTCGAGATGGAAACGAAACAATTAATCCCATAAGCGAAAGCAGTAATCTAGCACAGAAGGAGTATAAGACGAATCACAAGGTGAGATCCACTGGCAATGTTCTTAGAGATTGAATTCTGACGATACTAACAAATAGTTTATGCACAAATCAGAATACGTCCAATAAAATGAACTCATGCATTCTCTGTGACTTTGAAGTACAAACAGATCACCTAATCCCGGCCAAAAGATGAGATCTAATGTTTATAAATTGTCTAGTTGATTTGGTCATTCCAGTGGACTACAGAGTGAAAATAAAAGAAAGCGAAAAGAGAGAGAAGTACTTGGACCTTGTCTGAGAACCAAAAGTAAATGCAGAACAAGCAGGTGACTGTATTACTAATTCTAGCGGGTGCACTTGGAGCGGTATCCAAAGGATTGGAACTGTTGGAAATAGAAGAATCGAGACCATTCAAACTACAACATTGTTACGATCGGCCAGAATACTGAGAACAATCGTAGGTACTTGAGGATAATTGCTGTCACTCAGATTCCATTGAAAGACCGTCACATTGGCGTGAAAAACACGTCAGGAGTAAAATAATGATAAAAATAGTATGAAAGATAAAAAGTGAAGAAAAGTTAAAAGGACAATTTTAATTTCAGAGACTCAACAGCAAATTCTTTATTAAGGATATCAATACGTTTGCAGTGACCGTAATATAAGAAATGAGACAATTGTGATATTCTTTTACAAGTTCTTGAAACGTTACGTAAAGCCCTTGTAGCTATTTTTTGGTATGAATTTGAATAAAGATATTTATGACTCAATTGTAATACTCTTCGTAGAGGTCAATTGAAAAATTATAAGATTACACAATCGATGGGGTCCTTATATTAACCCAACCCCTTTGTCACAGGGAGGATGTGACACAAGGCTAGTTTTAGGTGGATTACAACTAGTTTGAATTTTACATGTTTTCTCAACAAGACTAAAAAACCCAGTCTGCTCCACTATTTACTTACAGCTGGGGTGGGGGCGGAACAGATTGATTCATACCTTTCAAAAGGTCATTAGTGCGAAGTGAAACGCAAGCAGCATCTTCGAGGATTTGAACTTGAGTCACCATTTCATTTCCTACGACAATAACCGTTACTCTAAGCACGTCTATTCCTTATGTATCTAAAAAAAAACTACCCTTTATCTTCCCGTAGATGCCGCAAGGTTTTAACTCTGGTTCTGAGTTCCGTGTTATCATTCTTTGGCCCCATCAAAATTATTATACTTACAGTTTGGGTCAGTAAAATTAAGCTGTAATTAGAAATTAAAATTTTCTTACTTGACTCCAAAGATAATATAGATATCAATAAAAAGATTCATTTCATCGATATTCAAAAGGAAAATAAAATTGTTCAAAACATAAACAAGTTCCATCTGGGACAAACTCTTTTACTTGTGAATTTCATCTTTAGAATAATTCAGAGTAAATCAGATTCGGAATATAACAACAGGCTTAATTGAAAAAAAAAAAAAAAAAAGATTTCAATGCCCATATTTTAGATTTATTTTCTATGAGTGGAGTTTTCTAATGCATAATCACCACACACACACACACACACACACACACACACACACACACACACACACACACACACACACACACACACACACACACACACAAACAAAAAAAATATTTTCTCTATTTCATTTTAGTTTCTGGCTATCTATCACCTTGTGTTTAATATTAATTACAATGTTGATAAAAATCAGATTTAGACTTGTTAAAGATTCGAATCTAAATAGTGAAATACTTATTTTGTCAGTATGTAGGTATAAACATTTCAGTAATGACGATGTTATAGGTAAGTGCTATTTCCAGAGTGCAATTAAAGAAGCTTTAATATTTTTTTGAAATTATTTTCTAAAAAACATTTATTGCTTTCTTTAATTCTCAATAACATCTTATTGCGATAGATTGTTTTTATAAACTGTAAAAACTTCTGATTAGGATAATACTATCATGATCGAATCCTGTTTTATTTTTATCAGTGAATAATTTAAGTATAATCATCAATTTTTGCGGAAGTAAGGATAGAATGAAACAGGCGAACTGAATTCCAGCTAAGGTTGTTTCGTTCACTTCATACAAAAAAAAACAAAAACAAAACAAAAACAAACAAAAAACAAAAAAAAACAATGAAAAATAAAACTAAACAAAAAAACAAACAAAAACAAAACAAAGCAAAACATGAATCATTCATTTCTCCTCCAGATACGGGTATTGGGATATCTCTCCAGATACGGGTATTGGGATAGATCAGAGTGGACTCTCTAACCTTTGTGAGTAAAGAGTGTTGGAAAATGACCATTCTGAATTTAAAGCTCCAACCTGAGTTTGACTTCAGTTATGTTCTCTTAACTCTATCAATGACACTGATGCCAAACTATATTTATTCTGGCTTATCCAACGTGGGTGACGTAGAGAGAAAATAATTTCCAGGCCTCTTCCGGTGTCTTTCGAAACTAACCGTTGGCATCCGTATTGTAATGATATAGAATCTCCTTGCTTCATTGTCGTGGATAGTGCAAAGACAATAAGAAAATCGAATAAATGTTTGAGTACTTAAAACGGATCCAGTCGGCTAGTGAGTCGAAATGTTTCAAGTCACCAGATAGAGACGAACGGGAAAATTGCAGCAAGTTCACTAACAGTAAGTAAAGCAGCAATACTTCATGAACAAACTGAAGTACTCGATTATGCGCAGCAAGAAGTCAACACTTGGATCTCAATTGTCTATAATGATAGTAAAACAATTTCTCAATAGTTGGCTTATAAATGTTGTCTGTCAGAGTCAAGTTATGCTAAATTGCGGCACAGTTTTGAAAGACCATTATTGACAACATTATGGCATCTTAAAACAGTGTATTTTAGATAACTCCTATCAGTATTTTCCTATGAGTATGACTGATATGTGCAATGAAATTTTCAGAATTTTTTAAGATTATCATTAGTCTCACATCAGAAGTGGAACAATTCTGTATTTCAAAATTACATTGCATTCTATTTAACAGAGCTTTGTTGGGGAGGGTATTTTAGAATAAAATATATCATATTCAAGAAATTTAACTAATTAAATATTCTTGATTTTTTCGAATTCTAAGTCCTTATGAAGCAATAAAACTATATAACCACTTTGTAGCTCTATATTGAACAACCATGAATATAATTAATAATTTTCAATGGGCAAAAATTATTTTCGTAAAATAAATATTTCTTCATTATTTACTTTTGAATTTTAAAAATTTAAATTCTGTTGGATTACTTACATCTTGCTATATCATGGTTTCCCGCTGATTATTGCACATCATTAAAAACGCTACTCGATGCAGTCTTCTTTTTCCTTCTAAGGAAAACATTTTCTTATGTTAATTCCTTCTCATAAGTCCAATAAGTAAGATTAATAAATTTAGTAGCTTTGCACGATGCCATTAGAGCTGTAATTGAGGACAATCAAACATCTCTCAATTATTCCTATAGATATTTTATCCGTATCCTAACAAATGAAAAATTCTGCTGAAGGTCATTATTCAATGCAAGATAATTTGTTGCTAAACATAATTATGAACACAAGAATAAGTCTATTCTTTAATGAGGGATTTACAAAAAGTGAATAATATCTGTGAATTCCTTTTGTAATAAGGTAAATAGGATTTTTTCAAATTGAAGAAGGAAGTGACCTGGGAATAGACACACTTTTCTGCTGTGAATCGAGAATGATCCTCAGTACAAAGAAATATACGATTTGATAGACGATCGAATATAAAAGATAAAAACAGAACATCAAATTTTAGTTTCGTAATCGACAACAGATTTAGTTCTTTTATTTTCCTCAACAAATCAAAGTCATGTGATTTGGGTCAGTTTTGCTCGTCAGGTAAACCATCAAATATTGGTTTTGTGACAGGGTTACTATCATCAAAGGGTACTCATTCTCCTAGATTTTAGTGAGATCGTTCCTCGATGGGAGCTCCATGAATAGGATCTTCGTCCAAAATTGTTCAACAGAGAGAGAGAGAGAGAGAGAGAGAGAGAGAATATATTTAAAAAAACAATATATTCACACATCTCTCTCTTTCTCTCTCTCTCTCTCTCTCGATTTGACTGATTTCAATTTGGAAATCTACTACGCAGAAGTAGATGGAATACTGTTTATTTCTGCTGCCAACAACTAACGAAGGCGTCGGGAATGTCTTAGCGGGGAACGGCTTCTGTTAGCTGGTAGACCACGAGCAGAAAATAAACAGCCTAAGTGCCAAGATGTATTAAGTAGGAGACGGAACAGTTTGTCTCCCCCGGCGAGAATCCTAATACAGATCCAGGGTGCCACTGGTATCCTGATTCCATTTTAGATAATGGCAATGACCGAACATTTCTTTAAGTCAACAAAAACTATGCCCTACCTTGAATGTGTAATATAACTAAAAGACATTTAATGATTCATTACCGAAAGAATATCAATATCCATAAAAGAATCAAATACCCCCCTCCAAAAAATAAACTGTGTTCGTCAATTGTTATTTTACTGAATGACTTTGTACTCATTTATACGCACATTGTAAGTTAAAAGTCTTTTTTCTATTTCCAAATCTTTAATTATCTCCAAACTTAATTTTCATATTAAACGTATTTGATGGCAATTTAGACTCTCCTGTAAAAAATGAATTTGTTTTTCTCATACCTATGCCAGAGAAAGTTCTATGCCATTTTTATATCAGGATTCAATTAGAAAGTGACAGTTTATGGTACTTTTGATTGTTTGATTGATTGATTGATCGTAACGTAACGTCAACTCGTCTGGGCTTATTTTATGTCTAGAGGTTAGGGGATCGCGTTCATAATAGGTTCATTTGAACATTTGTTGTGTGGTTGTTTCATAATTTTTTGGCACACTGTCCTGTCACATACAGTTAATTTGAAACATATCTATTTGACCCATAGATGAGAACTTAACAGGTACTATCACTCCCAGTCAGAGTGAACCTGAGAGTAGTGGCCTGAAAGGTCCTTCGCACTCCCCCCCCATCATCAGTTACAGTTCAGTGTCCCACCCAAAACACTTTTTTAAGGGGGTTCTTATCCATCTGAAGAGGTGAGTCACCGTATTTTAAGCCTCATTCGCAGAGCTGGACTGAAGTCGGTGTTCGAACTCACTTAAGAAATTTACTATTTAAACAGCTGATTTTCTTAAAAATCAGGCAAACCAAACCTTCATATTTTGAAGTGTCATAACATTATCTTTTTAAACTTGCACAGAAAGAGCAAATTAATACCGAGAGATATAGAAACTCTATGATTCGAATAAAAGCAGAGAGAGAGAGAGAGAGAGAGAGAGAGAGAGAGAGAGAGAGGGAGAGTCTATATGTCAATGCTGAATGTACAGGCTGTAAGGAAAATGTAGATTTATAGATAGTGAAAGAAAAATAAAGTTTATATTTTCTTTTTATCACCAAAAAATTATCTGGTGTTGTTAAAATAAAACTGATAAATTTTCAGTGTTGTTGTTGTCCACCCTTAGAGTAATAAAAAAAAAGGGAAGGAAATTTGATCCATTCAACTGTGACACTAAGAGAAGATTTGACAATGTCACGGTGACATAGTGAATTTGTAAGTTAAAAGTTTTAAAAGATAGTTCGGTACGTCTATTTGACAGTATTGAATAAGTTGTAGTCTGACGAGTTTTGAAATGTTCAGTGCCATTAAAAACAAACAAAAATAGTAAAAACTGTATGCTGAAAAATCCGGTTTTTGCTTATTTTATTTACTTTTTTTCTATGAAAAAAATAATATGATTTTTTCTCCGATATTTTTTTGCCAAATAATGTTCCGATAGTATGCATTCAAGATCATTACACTTTCCTCTGTATTATTCAAGTATTGATTAACTTTGAGTAGATGATTTTTATGGAGTTATTTTCCTCTTTAAAATTGTTTCCCGCATGATCTAAAAAATGGAAATGATCAGCTAGAATAGTCAATCGATATCAACGATGACGTAATCATTTCCTCAGGATAAGCTGGATGAAAGAAGACATTAAACTGCTGAAAAGATTTATGGTGATAAATATCAGTAATGCTTTGATTTGCATTGTTGGACCATAGTGATAGTTCAAAATGATCAGCAATTTGCAGCAACCTGCTTGGCTTCAGTAAGATTCTGTCATTGCATCGATATACGACAATATGCTTAGGGTTTATTTACGGTCTGTTTCTATTGAAGAATCATTTACCAGGAATTTCTTTAGTATGATTTTCAATGCATTTATCATAGCAAATCTTTTACATGATACATATGATAGTTTTATTCAGCAATAAGAACATTATTTCCTCACTACTGACAATCGCCTTGATTTTCAATGCACTGGTTAGAAAAAATGTTGAAATTTGCTTAAACAAATTTTAGGCTAAAACTGTGGTGTTTACTCATCAATTCTTCCTTTACCATTTAAAATATTTATTTTTGGGGACAGAAAAAGATGAAAACAAATCAGGGGAGAGATAGAGGAACGGAAAAGTCAATGGGAAGTGTAGGGAAAAAAACAAAACGTTACCAGTATACAACGGGTTCAAATACACTTGATGTTTAAACACAAAAGTGATTATTTTTCCATTTTCCCCCAACGGCCCGAATTTGCTGCGTAACTATATTAAATCAGAAGATTGGAGAAATTTTTTGATGTTATTGTTCAATTTCATTAACAAACGATATCATGGGCTCTATTGGCAGGTAGTAACGAACATTTATGTAAGTATACTGAAAAATACTATAATTCAGGTCAAATTTTTATTTTAAGCTATGTAAATTGTTCCATTGGTTTATCTTTTAATTTTATATTTAGTTTTCCAGTTACGAATTTTGATGAAGTCAAGGAAAGATGAATATTTATCATTATTCAGTTTGTATGGACAAATGTTATTACATCTATCTATCTATCTATCTATCTATCTATCTATTAAAATGTATTTAGAAATACAAAATTGCCTTGAAAAAGTATTTAAAGGAATAAATTTTTTGCTGAGCAAAAAGATTGTGTATTCATTGTTAGTCTCCTTCGTATTTTCTTTCATGTGATATTTCCATTTATCCCTCAAGAAGAGGAATTAGATGGAATTGAAAAAAAAAAACCCTACAAAAAACAAAAAAACAAAACAAAAACACCCCCCAGAAAAACAATCGTGTATTTATCAATATTGAATCTGTTTCATGTGTAATATTACGGATGGGCGCCGTCATTTAATTGCTGCGGTCTCAAGGTTGGAGAACGCGCGAGCACATCAGCTGTCATCAATCATTGGGTACACGGGTCTGATGATCAAAAATGTCACGAACCTCACTCGTGCAGGCAGAGTTACCTGTAGAGTTCAAGCGTGATTTTAATATAATCATACGTGAACTTTCACGTGCTACAGTACTGTTTTCACTGGTGATCATCGAGCCTTCGGTGACCTTCGAATTGATCCTTCAAATCGCTATATAAGGAAATCAAGTAACGAGATTTTGACAATTCATGGCAGGTTTCCAAACAGGTTAAACAGAGGTCCATGACACCCCGACCCATGTCATACCCAGCCTGTCAGCAATTCGACTGATATGAAAGTATCAACAAGCCAACGATAATGACGCCGCCGTCATCGCCAAGAAGAGGAGGGAGGAATAACGCTATTGAATAAACTTTTTTTTAACTAAAGTCCGCTGTAGTCCCCAAGAATTAAAGCGACTACTATTTTCTTCCTTAAAATTCAAGTTTTGAGTGTTTCTTTTCTGCAAACACCTTTCTTTCAGATTCTACGTATTTTGGTCCTATGCTACAAAGACTTTCTGGTGCCTTATTTTGACCAGACCTCTTAAAACATAAGGGGAACAAGAAAGAAAAAAAAATCCCAGATGAGCGGGAAAATATTTCTTAATCGCAAATCTGACCGAGCAGGAGAAGTGCCGAGCTGCCCTCCTGACCACAAAAGGATCCGTTGGATCCCTAATTCAGCGCCTCATAACCAATAATACTCAACTTACGTGGGAAGATCTGAAACACACTCTGCGTGAGCATTATGGGTTGGAGAGAAACCCCCATCAATACCCAATAGAGTAAGCAAGGATTCAGCAATATCTGCAAGAAAGGCTGGAAGATATTGAATCTAACAGAAAAGGCCTACGAGAGTGGTCAGCGACTGGATCCCTTAGTTTAGAAACAGGTTAAGGACTTCTTTGTGGAAGGACTAAGAGACCCAGAAATTAAGCTAGCGGCGATCAGGGCTGACCCCTCTACATTAGATATAGCATATATATAAGGGGAGAAAGTAAGTTAAGAGCTAGGATAGAAATGAGCCCATATAGGTGTGAAAACTTCCCGCAACCCATGGAAGTTTGTCACGCCTGGAGACGTAAATATAAACAAGCGCCTCCGGGACTCGAAAATAGGCGCCCGCCATCACCGCCAGACGAGAAACGGCATGTTGACAGGCGGACATCCGTGCCTGGTCTTTGCTGGGTATGTGGTGATAGAAACCACATAGCCAGAAATTGTACGAATAGACATCAGGGAAACAGTCCTCGTCTGGTTGCAGTGAGTCGCGAAAACGGACGAAGAATGCCCCGCCCCGATATACATATAAGAGTCTCACCTAACACTATTAGCATTAGGATAGGGTCGAGAATCTGCAGGGCATTAATTGACACTGGGGCCGACGTTTCAGTAGTGCATAGCAAAGTTTTCAAGTCGATAAAACCGAGGCCCGACTTAATTAGTAAGAGTATCAAACTCCAGACAGCGAATGGATCTCGCTTGAAGTTCAAAGGAGAAACTTCGCTGGAGTTTAAAGTAGGGGAACAAAGATCTCGATACGATTTCTTTGTTGTAGAAAATTTAAAAAGAAACGTCATTTTGGGACGGGATTGGTTGAAAAAGAATCAAGTCGGTATTTATTACGATTTAGATGCCCTGAGATTCAAAGGTGAATACGTAGCATTAGAGGAGGACAAACACATTCCCTCGCTAGTTCGTTTACAGAGTACTTTGGTATTAAAGCCCCAACATGCTTACACTTGCTAAGGTCGAATTAGGATCAGAGCAGCGGATAGAGAGTACCAAATCGAGGAAATAAGCTCGGGATTTTTCAGCCGCTTAGCCGGCGTATCTGTGGCTAATTCTGTTGTCACAGCAAACAAATCACGAAGAGTCCCGATTCTTATCATGAATGGTACTAACCAAACTATCAGGTTTAAGAGGGGATGTTCAGTTGGAAGGGTGCGTGAAGCAGGCATTGTTAGCAGCATAGAGTTAGCGAATAGGGATAACTATAGGATCTCAGATAAGGAATTAGAGGACGTAACGGTTCCGAAGGAATTCGGAAGAGATCTCATGCCCCTGCTTCGAAAAAGATGAGCATCGATACGGAGCCCCCCCCCAAAGAAGGCCCCGTATCGCACACCTCTTAAACAGAGAGCACTGGTGGACCAAGCAATTGATGAGATGTTGGAGGCTGGGATTATAGAGAAATTGAGGAGTCCATGGGATTTTGCCATAGTATTAGTGGAAAAGAAAGAAGGGAGTAAGAGATTCTGTGTAGATTTTAGGGCCCTTAATAAAGTGACGAAAAGTAATGCCTACCCACTACCAGTTATTGAGGATATTTTAGCATTCCTGGGTATGGCAAAATACTTTTCTAAATTAGATTTAAAATCAGGATACTGGCAGGTAGAATTAGACGATAAGGATAAAGAAAAGGCCGCATTTGTTTCCCATCGAGGGATTTTTTTCATTTTAACGTTATGCCATTTGGGGTTGCAAATGCGCCCTCTGTCTTCTCAGAGGTAATGTCCATAGTGCTGCAGGGCCAATTTATTTTGATCATAAACCACTCGAGTATTTATTAAACTCACCCATGCAAAATAGGAAAATTCATTTATGAGCCTTGAGTATAGCTGGGTACAATTGTAAGATCCAATATTTGAAGGGCACGAGGAACGTGTGCACAGACCTTTTATCACGTTCTAAAGGCACTTTAAGTACCAGCCAGGATAAGGAGGTAGATATCGATGACAGAGACTACGAGGTTAGCGCAATAAACTCAAACAGGTTCGAACCTCGAAGATTCGCGAAATTGAATGAAGAATCCCGAGCAGATGAGTTTGAAATGCCTACGCTAGTTGACTTCGATATGGTACGTGAGCAAGACGACCATGAGATTAGGGAGTTAAAGAAAATACTCAAGAGGGAGAAGGCTACTAAGGCTGAAAAGAAAAAATTCATCATCCTAGATTAAGTCGTCTACTACACATCACACCCAGACGAAGATCCAACAGTGAGACTGTATATCCCGACCCACCTTAGACCCAGAGTGTTGGTACAATACCACGACGAAAATGGGCATATAGGTGCGGATAAGACGTACCATGCAATTAGAATGAAGTATTTTTGGCCTTGCCTATTTAGAGAGGTAGTGGAATACGTTAGTAAATGTGTTACCTGCCAAACTAGGAATTCAAGTAAGATTAGGCCTAGGTTACAGGAATTTGATATCCCACCGTTCCCGTCCGCAAAAATGGCACTTGATGTTTGCAGACCGTTCCCCAAGTCAATTTTAGGGAACCAGTACATAGTCACTTTTATAGACATGTACAGTGGGTGGCCCGAATGTTTTCCGGTGCCGAATAAAAAAGCGAAGACGGTCAGTCACTTAATAACGGAAGAAATATTTCCCCGATTCGTGGCTCCCTTACAAATAGTGACCGACAATGGCCCCGAAAACGTCAATAACGTTTTAAAACGAACGTTACAGGAATTGAACATTCACTATGTAACAACATCTTTTTACCACCCTCAGAGTAACGGTAAGGTAGAGCGGTTACATAGAACGATGAATGACATATTAGCTGAGAAAATAGGTGACAACCCATATTCGTAGGACTTATATATAAACCAGATGTTAGCGGCGATTAGGTTCGATCCGAGCGAATCTACTAAGTTCTCTCCTTTTTACCTATTATATAGCCGCGAGGAGATACTCCCGCTAGATAATCTGTTGAGACCTCGTAGAAAGTACCAGGGAGACGATTATCATGAAATCGCTCTCTAGGAACAACATAGAGCTTTCACTTCGGTTAGAGAGAACCTGAGGAAAACAAAGAAACGAGAAATGCACAGACCGTAAAGTAAGACTAAGTCGGTGATTTTTGTGTACTACAAAAACCACCAACGCCAGAGTAAAGCTTTATAAGAGATGCCTACCGTTCTACGTAGTGTTAGAGAAAACGGGTTCCGTGTCTTATAAAATCAAGAATCAGCTCACGAACACAGTTACGAAGGCTTACGCTGAGCATCACCGTGCTGCTGATGTACATAAGTGGGATATTCCGTCTCCAAACCGCAGGATATGCAATACCACTCTGGCGGCCCCGGTAAATTCTGACTCCTCCGATATTGTGACAGCTGAGGAAGATGGTGATGACGGATTTGTTCGCAAGCGATACGAATGTGTCCGAGAGAATTCGGACAATGAATCAGATATTCCCATAATGCAATGTCAGCTAGCATTGAATGATGAAGTAGACTTGGAGGCTATTGACAGGGATTCTGAGAGTTCGGGATGCGAACAAAGTAGCGTAGGGGATAGTGTAGCCGAAGGGCACTCGTTGGGTGGGAGGAATAGGACTGCCGAAAAGAAATGACGAGGTAAGGCCAGAGTTCAAGTGGCCAGTATTAACGTCCGTCGAAACGGACAGTGACTGCAAGGACTGTTGTAAAGTCTGTTGATACCGAATACAATCGGGGGCACAGATGATGCCCCGGACCTTTTGTGGTCCGATATCAACTGGAATTGTCTCGCACGATCTCGCCACTGGGGTGGAGCTACTAAGGGGCAAATATTTTTTTTTCGTTTGATTAATAAAAGTGACTGAGAGGCAGATGGATGAAATGAGGTCGAAACTGTTGGGGTGTAAGGTAGAAAGAGAAAAAAGAAAAGAAAGAGTAAAACAGAAAAAAAGGAAGAAATAAACACGAAATATACTTCGACAAAGTCAGTGAGAAACTTTTAATTAATTTATATTTATTTATTGAGCAAATTCAACCTTTGTCGAATGTTGTTTTGTATATGTACCTCCTAAATAATTAAATTCCTCTAAAGAATTTTTTTGATGGAGGACATAATGTAATATTACGGACGGGCGCAGTCATTGAATTGCAGCGGTCTCAAGGTTGGAGAACGCGCGATCACATCAGCTGTCATCAATCATTGGGTACACGGGTCTGATGATCAAAAATGTCACGAACCTCACTCGTGCAGACAGAGTGACTTGTTGAGTTCAAGCGTGATTTTAATATAATCACGGGTGAACTTTCACGTGCTACTGTACTGTTTTCACTGGTGATCATCGAGCCTTCGGGAACCTTCGAATTGATCCATCAAATCGCTTTATAAGGAAATCAAGTAACGAGATTTTGGCAGTTCAAGGCAGGTTTCCAAACAGGTTAAACAGAGGTCCATGACACCCCGACCCATGTCATACCCAGCCTGTCAGCAATTCGACTGATATGAAAGTATCAACAAGCCAACGATAACGACGCCACCGTCATCGCCCAGAAGAGGAAGGAGGAAGAACGCTATTGAACAAACTTTTTTTAACTACAGTCCGCCGTAGTCCTCAAGAATAAAAGCGACTACTATTTTCTTCCTTAAAATTCAAGTTTTGAGTGTTTCTTTTCTACGAACTCCTTTCTTTCAGACACAACGTATTTTGGTCCTATTCTACACTTGTACTTTACTAAAGGCAGAACATGTTTCCAAGTGCAGGTATGAGAATAAATATCAAGTATGTCTCATAACACCTTATAAGGAATGGAACATTTTTTAATGATATAAGTGTCTTTACTTAATGATTACCTGACCAAGCCGAAACACTTCTGCATAGTTTGAAACGAGCAGCAGCAAGCATAGGCCTCTATGTTAATGCACACAAAACGGAATATATGTGCTATAACCAAACGGGGGACATCTCCACTCTAGAAGGAACCCCTCTTAAACTAGTAGACAAATTCACGTACCTAGGAAGCAGCGTCGAATCAACCGAAAAGGACATCGAAACGAGGTTAACGAAAGCATGGACAGCTATCAATAGGCTATCGACTATATGGAAATCAGACCTAACCGATAAAATGAAACGCAGTTTCTTCCAGGCAGCGGTCACATCGATACTGCTATATGGATGCACTACATGGACGCTAACAAAACGGCTGGAGAAGAAACTAGATGGCAATTACACAAGAATGCTGCGTGCAATCCTGAACAAGTCCTGGCAGCAACACCCCACAAGACACCAACTGTACGGCCACCTGCCCCCTATCACGAAAACTATTCAAGTGAGGCGAACCAGACATGCAGGACATTGCTGGAGAAGCAGAGATGAACTCATAAGAGATGTACTCTTATGGATCCCCACACACGGCCGCGCAAAAGCAGGACGACCAGCACGAACGTACATTCAGCAGCTATGTGAGGATACAGGTTGTTGTCCTGAAGACCTGCCTAGGGCGATGAACGATAGGGAGGAGTGGCGAGAGAGGGTCAGGGATATCCGTGCTGCCAGCACGATATGATGATGATGATGACTTAATGATATAAACGACTTTATTTAATGATATAAGCGGCTTTATTTTTGAATGCTTTAAAGGACTTCGGGTATATATAGAATGGAAAAGTGATAAAAACTATAGTAAGTATACATGACTATAAGTGTATTCATAAATAAAACACTTTTCTTATCGTCTAAATCTCCTGATAACGTGAAACTAACAGATGCGATTTAATGCTTGAATTGTATTAAACAAGAAGCTCTTTATTGAATTATGAGCACACTTACAAGAAAGCCTACCTGGCCAAATTCAAGTTGTCTTTTTATATTCCTTAAAGTATATATATAGACAGAGACAGAGACAGAGAGAAAAAGAAAGTTAAAGAGAGAAAAGAAATATATATGTATATATATATATAGAGAGAGAGAGAGAAAGTGAGAGAGAGAGATTAATATATATATATATATATATGTGTGTGTGTATGTGTGTGTGTGTGAAAATATGAAAAAATAATATATTTAAAGGATGCATTATATGAATAATGTGCCATTGTAATACGCTTCGGTTTCTTTAACCATCTTCAGGACGATGTTATTTTGTTTTATTTACGATAAATAGTGAGAATTTATCAAAAATGTATTTATTTAATTTTATTTGATATAAAAAATAAAAAAGTGCTTTTTGAAAATCAAAAATTTCAAAAATATTATCAAACCAACACACATAGAAGTTATTTTTGAAAATTCAAAATAATTTATTTTTTTATATAAATTCGGAAATTGTTTTAAATCTGCTGGAAACATATTAATAATTTTTTAAATAAATGATAAAAAATGAATTAATTTATTGGAAAATTAATTACGTCACATACATTTTGAAAAAGAACGTTATTAACGATAATACTGGTTAGCGTTAATTTTTATTTCTAAAGGTTAAAGGTTTATCAAGTGATATATTATCAGCATTTTATCCTGAATTCAAAAATAGAAATCATTGTGTTTGGTCTGGTCTGGTTTTTAGATATGCTTTAATACTTCAGAACAAGTTGTATATAATAATAACACTTATTTAAAAGCCTGTGGACTCTACTTGTCACAGCTGATCGAGGTTGCCTAATGTTTTGTATAGCCTATAATGTTGTATTTGTACGCAACTATAGTTTAACACTCAACTCGCTAACATCTCTCAGCTTAAAATGATTTTGATGTACAGCGTCAAGTGTCAACGATGAGCTGAGTGCTGATTTATTTTTTTCTCTTTTCAGCTTGACATTTGTATTTCTGTAAGAATGGATCACAAGTGTAAGAATAATCATGAGAGTTTGTTATATCTGCGGTAATGTGGTTCTTTCTAACCGTCAAGCAAAAATCACTGATTTTGTGAAGAAAGCCTATTGTGATTACTTTGGAGTCAAAGTAGAGCATCAGGATGAGCTATTCGCTCCCAACGTTTATAGTAAAACACGACGAGAGAACATGAGGGATTAGGGTAATGGTAAAAGTAAGACTATACCATTTGTCGTTTCAATGGTCTGGATGGAAGGAAAAGATTTACATTACAGACTGCAATTTCTGCATGATAAATCTAAAAGGAATGAATCACAAGAACAAGTACTATGTTCAATACCCTGATGTTCTAGCATAAGACTAATCCTTCATGGCCCAGACCTTCCTGTTCCTATGCCAGATGGTAACATGGAATATAAAACTGATTCCGAACATAGTGACATGACTATTGTAACTGGGGATGACGCATACAAGCCAGAAGAGGACGACCAACCAGTACCCTTGAAACAAGCAGAAGTCAATGGCCTAACACGAGACTTGAACTTTTCAAAGGAGTCTGCTCGGCTTCTAAGTTCAGGTCTTAAAGAGAAACATTTTCTGACATCAGGAACAATGTTCTACTGGTATCGAGACCGTGAGAGAGAATTAAGACAGTTTTTCTCGTTCAGGGATAAGTCATTATTGGTTCATTGCAACGACATTGATGGATTAATCAAATCAATGGGCTTTGAGTATGAGGCTACGGAATGGAGACTTTTTATTGACTTATCCAGTAAAATTCTCCAAGCAGTTTTTCTACATAATGGGAATAGTTTTTCATCTATCCATATGGGGCATTCCTTAAAAACGAAAGAAACTCACAACAGCAAGAATCCTTTTCTGTCTACTGTTAAATACTAGGAGCACAAATGGTTGATCTGTGGAAATCTTTTGGTGGTTGGATTGGTTCTAGGATTCCAAGGTGGGTAAACAAAGTATTTTTGATTTCTGTGTATCTGGGTCAGCCAAGCTTTTTTATGTGAGACAAGAGTGGTCATTAAGTCAAAGGTTAAAACCTGGCTCGCTGAACGTTCTGTCTCACCCTTTCGTTGAACGGAACAAAATACTGATTCCACTGTTACATATCAAGTAAGGAGTAATGAAGAACTTTGCGAAGATAATGGACAGGGAAGGCTGTGGGTTTACTTTCCTCCAGAAGAAGTTCCCTAGTATAAGTATGGGGAAATTCAGGGCTAGTATATTTGACTGCCCTCAAATAAGAGAATTCAAAAAGGATTTAATGTTTGACGAAGCACTGAGCTAAGCAGCATTTTCTGAATTCAATATGACGGATTCAAATAATACGCTCATACGCATACACACATATACATCTTATATAAGATGTTTTTACCGTCTGATAAGCTTTACTGCTTCAAAGTAGACGGTTAAAACAAGGTGTTAGGCATGAGTTACAAAGAATTACGCGGATATCTGGATTACGCTCAGTTCACGTTTTCTGATAAAATATCCGTTATTTTAGTGGAGCATCTTTTACATATAAAGCTCTTATATTTGTCAAAATCTTCAGGATGAATTTAATTCAGGAAATCTCTCTTAGGAGTTATTAATATTTGATTAATATTTGAGTTATTAATATTTGATTTCTTCCAGTTGGCTGGGGGGGTGGGGCTGTAGAACACACTGACTGTCATTCTGAAGACGGGTAAGACGACGACCCCCCCACCAACGAGTGTCCTGGATATTACTCTAAACAATCTGGTGTTGCGGTTCCAGTGATGATGGAGCTTTAGGGAATGCGGAAAACTCCTTCATTGCCATCGTTCCCAGGTCCACTCTCGCCCGGAGTGGTAGCACCTGATAGGGCCCTATCTAGGGGTCAAATAGAAATAAACTGAGTACTTATGCTAAACTGAATTATTTGAAATAGAACTTTCTTGACATTTAACCTGCGTACCAATGCTAAATTGAATTGTTTGAAATAGAACTGTTTTGACATTTAACTGTGTGTAAACAAAAGCTATACTTATACTAAACTGGATTGTTTTAATAAGAATTCTCGACTAAACTGAATAGCTTGAAATAGAAATGTTTTTGAGAATTGAAATGTGTACTTTTGCTTAACTGAATTGTTTGAAATAGAACTGTTTAAATGTTTAAAAATGGATTTGATATTATTAACCTCTACAGTTTGATGTGCTATAAAACCAAACCAAACTGAACTAAAGATATACAATTAATGCTAAATAATCATTAACTCTTATTTATACATAGATAGATATCTATATATACACTTAAAGCAGACATATATCTGCGCCTTCGGCGGAGGCTGCATCTCTACAAAGGAGTAAGCGCCCCCATTCAACCATCTAGAGCTCGAAGAATGTGGAGTACTTCTTTATTGTCAATACTCCTTGGTCCACTCTGTCCCGGAGTGGCAATACCTGTTAGGGTCCCATCTGTGAGTCAAATAAAACTATTTAATCCAAATCTATATCTGAAACGATTTAAATCTGAGCAAGCAAATAATTTTCGTTAAATTGAATAATTAGTTGTAGATAGCAATACTAGAAACCATATTACTGTGTTCAAACAATAAGCGCCCCCACCTAAATGATTGATATTAAATAGAATTATTAGTGTTAGACATACATAAAGCTATTTAACTTTGTGCAAACAAATGATCTCGGGCTCGTTTAAAAATTATGTTACCTACAAACAATTTGCTTTCAAATCACACACACACACACACACACACACACACACATATATATACATATATATATATGGGATATAGCATTAAATAACTCACAAGGGTTGTCATACTATAAAACGCAAATAAAACGAGTTTTGGAGTACGTGTGTAAGCCTGTCAGGTCATTAACTTTGAAAAGTAGACGCATAAACACAGACACAGACATACATATATATTGATGCGTGTACATATAGACATATGCATGAATCATCCAATCATTTAATAAAAAGTTATTTTCTCCTTCCTTCTGTGCCAAAATATATACATATTTGTGTGTGTGTGTGTGTGTGTGTATGTTTGTGCGTGTGTGTGTGTGTGTGTGGTGACAGAAAGACAAATATATATATATATATATATATATATATATATATATATATAGAGAGAGAGAGAGAGTGAGTAAATAAGGGAGAGAGAGAGAGAAAGTGCGTGATTTATCATTATCCGAGATAACGGTTATATATATATATATATATATATATATATATATATATATATATATATATATATGTATATATATATATATAACAGCGAAAAAGAGGAGCGGGGAAGAAAGAAGATTTAATGATGGTCAACTACCCCGGACTAGGAGTGTGGTTCTATATTAACAGGTGAGGCCAAGAAATAGGGTGATGTTTCTCCTTTTTATCCGCCCAGGCTTACTTGGATAAAATTTGTAGAATGTTGGCAATAGGCACTCAAACACTCCTTGTTGCGCAATCCGGATTTACCCCGAATAACTCCGAACTCTAACGTGAATTAGGCAAACCCAGAGGGTTGGTCGTTTTTTACGTGGGTGAAGTACAAGGTTAAATGTATTTGAGGAGTTTTCTCTGACCTATAGTCCTTATATTTTGCCCTTGACAAAGTAACGCCTTTTACCGTGTGAAATCTTTTAGCAAAAAAGATTACATTTTCGAACGCCCTTACCTGACAATCCCTGCATATATTTTTTTGCGTCGATATCCAAAAGCTGCTTGTCAAAAGTATTATTTAGTTTTTAATTTGAGTTTAAATTTGATATCCATTGCTTAAGAACTTTTCATTCAAGTATTATAGTGAGATTAGATTTGTCTCATGATTTCAGTAAAACATTAAGCTTTTTGTTTTTAAAGTGATTCACTAAAATTTAAAAAAAATATTTGCCTTTTATAAACCTCGTACTCCTATTAAATCCCAACTCATGAAGACTTGTAAAAATGGAATGAGTTTTCCTTCTTATTCTGATTTAGAAAGCCCTGCGCTATTTTTTGATTTCAATCGATTCAGAAGGGATGATTTGAAACATTTTCACAAAGCTTAACTTAATCGAGCAGAGAATGTAAATGCAAAGAAATATTAAAATGAAAATTGTGTTCTACCAATATTTCCAGCGATAAGCACCCGTCATAAAAATAATTCTTCAAAATCCTGATTTTTTATTTGACTTATATAAGCAATTTTCAGATTAATGTTTGAATATATTAAATTACTTTGTTTTAAATGACATAAAAAGGACATCTGCCGACTTGCTTGGTCAGTGAAAGTGAACGGCTGCTGGGTCAGAATTTAGTGCGATGATCTTCTAGTTAGACCTTACCTTGAAGATTAATGTAGTCCAACTTTTCTCCGTCCGTTTCTCCATTTCTTAAGCTAGACTTAGTACATATAAAGATTACTTGCCATAATTCGCTAGTTTAAGACATATCAAAACCCATTCTTAGTGATTTTCCCGTTATTGTGTATTCCACACTTATAGACAAATATCAACGACTTTGTCTAAACCACTTAAAAATCATCTCTCGAGCAAATTTATATATGAATTTATAAAATAATTTGATTGAAGGAAAAAGAAATCGTGATAGAGTATGTTAATTGTTCAAACTTTATGCACATTACTTTAAATATTTCAGATTCAAAAGCAATGAGAAGTTTGTTATAAACTAATTAAAAACAACACCTGTTCCCATTCCTTGATTCATGTGCTTTTAAAAGGAATTGCTTATCTATCTATCTATCTATCTATTTTATGCGCTCTCCACCACCCCATATATATATATATATATATATATATATATATATATATATATATATATATATACGTGCGTGATTGTGTTATGAGGTGAAGCTAGAAGTAGAGATGCAAGGACATTTTGGTTTTGCTAACAAAATATGAAAAGAATTTATGATTTTAGTTATAATTAGTTTGGCTTTTGTTTTAGTAATTCATTTTTTTAGTTGGTGTTTCATCAAAGAGGACATATTTTACAAGTAAAGTAATAAAGTGAGCATCTGGGGTCTACAAAAATGGGTCGTTATAAATCATTTTTCTCGTTCAGTGCACACAGTTAAATACAGTTACATAGATGAATGCATACTGTCTCGAACTGAACCTCTTATTTTAACAAAAAAACGTTTTCTATGAACTAAATAATAAATATGAGAAGAGAAGAGAAGAGAGAGAGAGAGAGAGAGAGAGAGAGAGAGAGAGAGAGAGAGAGATATGAAATAATCGATGTTTTCGATAATTTGTTGTGCTCGTCAGCGTGCTAAACCGAGTAATTCTATGTTTCAAGGCAATAGCTTTTATTTGAGGGACTTCTGAAATAAATGAAACATTAAAATATTCAAATTTGAAAGAGTATGTAACGAGCCTTGGTACCCATCCGTCACGACTACAATTATTATGTCAAATGAAATGAAAGATAAGCGGAATTATTTCTAAAATTTTCAATTAACTGGTTGCTTTGCTTGCGTGATAATCGGTCTGTAGGTGCGGTTTGTAGATGCTTTATAAAAAACAAACATTTTACGTTGTTAATAGAAAAATATTTTCAAAGTCGACCCTCAAAGATTTGCGTAGTAGGAAACACATATTTATAAGATTAATGAGTGCTGTATAATTATGACATTACGTCAAACTAAACATTGAAATTTGAATTTTGACTGAACAGATACTAACGGAAAAAGACATGGAATCATTCCTCTCCGAAAAATTCTCTTTTCCATCAAAATAGAACCAGATTGAATATCGCATAATTTGCAGGCCACGCTTGATGACATGGAGGATAATGTGTGGGTGCCCACTCGGGCCAACCGACCTCAAATAACTATTCTACCACTTTGATAGAAGTAATAAGGAAAAAGTCTCTGCACTCATTATGAATCTTGACTGAGACAATTATATATCATCATCATCATCATCATCATCATGTCACGCCCCTAACGCGGATCTCGCTGACCCTCTCCCGCCACTCTTCTCTATCGTCTATCGCTTCAAGGCTACATCCTATATCGACACAGAGCTGTTGTATGTAGGTTCTTGCTGGTCGCCCTGCCTTTGCTCTTTCATGTGAAGGGATCCACAGGAGTATGTCACTTATGAGTTCGTCCCTACTTCTCTAGCAGTATTATATGTATATATTCGTGATAAAAATAAGTAGAAATGTGAATAAATCCGAGCACTTACAACGGGTTTAGTGGTAATATTTCGTTTTTTATTCACTGAACTTCTTCAGACAAAACATTTTTTTTGCGTTTTTCTACATTTTAGCAACTGAGGAAATAGATAAACTAATGGAGAACGTACAAAGGTATAAAGGAAGGTAAAGGTCTAAAGACAAGAGATAGATAAAGGAAGAACCGGGAGAAAAATAGATTTGGCTTGAATGAGGGTGTTAGGGGTTATTTGGTTTTAATTGTGACCATCTGGGTAGATGGTGGCAGTAAGGTGGCACCAAGTGTGTCAGGTTTCATTAGAACCAGATAGAGGTGGATTAATTTCAGTGAGAAAGAGGCAAATACAAAGTGGGGGGAGAGTTTTTTGGGAAAAAAAAAAGAAATGAAGGTAGCAAGGGTTCAGATGTAACCTGTTTCATCAAAGACATTTACTATAATGGAGTATCTTATTGGAAAAGAAAAAGAAAGAAAAAGACAAAAGAAAAAAGAAAAGAATTAAGAAAAAATCGTCCATCGGTAGTATTGAGTACATTTCTTTTCTAATTGACTTATTTGTTTACTTCAGGGTTTTTCTCTTCTTTTTATCCCCTCTTATTTTGTTTATTTGCTTCGCTTCACGTTACAACAGATTGTTTATAGTACTTAGCCAATAATGTTTTCTAAGCTTCGCCAGGAAAGGCACGAGGCTAAATTTGGGGAGACTCGGGTAAAAAATTGTGTTATGAAACATCTATGTCGAAAGGACTGGCTCATTTTTCCCTTTGCTTCAAAAACTTCTGCAAACGATGAGAAACTAATAACAAGTGTAGTGACGAGGCGAACCATTTTGATAGTGGAGTACAGTCTTTCTTTCTTTCTTATTATATGAAGATTATAACTCTTTATCTCATATTTACACTGTCTTTATTTAAATTTCCCTCTTTTTTCAATTTATTCCTTCTTTTTCTCTTTATTTTTCTCCTTCCATTAATTCCATTCGTATTTCTCACTTCATAATTTTCTTATTCCTAATTCTCATTTTCAATTAATTCGTTGTTTTCCTTCATTTTACTTTTTTCTGCGCAGTTTTTAATCTCTTTTTTCATTTCTACATCTTCTTTTCTATGTACATTTTCATTAACCATCACTAAACTTAGCTTAGTATGGCACAAGGCCACAGGTGTGGAGTACTCAATTAGTATGAAACTATGAGATCAAGTAATGGTTGATAAGACTAATTCATAAATCATTACTCAATATCAAAGTGACCACAACATCACATCTTTCGTTGGTTCATGTGTGAAAAATTGATTTTCTTCTTTGTTTTTATTCTTTCATTTATTCTATTTGTTTTTTTTTTCATTTTTCTTTATCTTTTTTGTTTTGGTTTTAGTTTTTCATTCTTTTTTCTGTTTCTTATTCTTCTCTTTTATTTTTTTCTTTATCTCGATATGTTTTACTTTAATTTTCTTTAAAAAACCCCCACTTCACTTCCTTCTCTTAACTTTTCACTCTTTTTCCTTCTTAATATCTCTCTATTTCTTTCTGTCCTTCTCTATTTTACTTTCCTCCCCGTTTCTCTTTTCGCCTTCAATGATCACCATTCACTTAGAAACATTATAGTTACGTATCAGGTTTCATCTGCTTCCCAACAATTAATATTTCCGCTATTTTCCTTACGTTTCTTCATAAATCTAAGATATGTTTTTCAGTAAGGTTCCTTTATTTCAGTTTTCAATAATTTGTTTTATTTTCGGACTCTTGTTGCTGCCCCACTCAAAACTTAACTTTGCCACAGAACACCTATACTTACTCAAACACTTAACACTCTCTAGCATCAGTCCCTCAAAAAACCCTTTCACTATTTGGAGCCCTTATTTCAACACCCCTGTTTACCCTCAACATACACCAAACCCATATACACAACGCCAGTTCTGAATCTTACCCAGTCGTTGGCACTGTGCATCGTAGAATGAATGTATCGGCCTTGACTCGGCTCTAAACTGGAATGTCTTCAAAACAAACTACTTCCACATTTGGAACTTCATGGCGTCAAATTTCGTTATTTATATTTTGGTTTTTATCGTGTTAATTTTTCTGTTTGTCATTTCCAATTGCAGTAGTTTACTTTTCATATTATTATTTTCTCTGTATATCTAATGTGCATAGGTTCCTGTCATGTGCTCCCCCCCACATATATATATATATATATATATATATACTACATATATGCGCCATATATATATATACGTATAGACTTCTACATATGTGTGTATACGTGTATTGTGTTGTAGCGTTTTATCATTCATTTAGTGATAGTCGGCAGAGAGTGAGAATTCGGTGGAAAGCAATGAGGAATATTGGATAGATTTACGATAAATGAATGGTTCCTCTCTTAGGTAAATCCCTGGCTTCTGTAAGACCCGATGAGCAGCAAGATGGTGCCAGTATCTCAACCAGCCTCGGGTTTCTCCCAACAAATTTATCTGTGAATATCAAGCTTTAGTGTTAGATTCATATTCAACTAAAAAACAGAAAGAAGAAAGAAAAATAAAATAAAAAAACACAATAACCAAAGAAGCAAAAGAGCAGAAAATTTAGTCAAAACAAAACTCCTGTACTAAAAAATATCTTATTAAAGAGTATTCATTGAAAAATACAATGGCTACAAAATCAAATGATACAAAACTACAACGATTACTACTGATAATGAGAAGAGTGAAAAGGTATAAAGAGTTAATAATAATAATAATAATAATAATAATAAGTACCTCGACCTTGCTAGAGAATTGAAAAAACTGTGGAACATGAAAGTAACGATTGGGCCAATTGTGACTGGTGCGTTAAGCACAGTAACTAAAGGATTATTAAATGGCCTGGAGGACTTGGAAGTTAGCGGACGCGTAGAGACTATCCAAACGACAGCATTGCTGAGGACGGCCAGAATACTTAGACGAGTCCTGGAGACTTGAGGAGACTTGCTGTCACTCAAACTCCAGTGAATAACCATCAGCTAATACTGATGTGAAAAACTCTAGAGGAGTCAATAATAATAATAGAAGGAAACAGATGGTGGAGATCTTGAAAGAATTCGCTGAATTTAATACAAGTCAAAGACTTGCTGACCAAGTGAGATTGATTTTAAAGAAAGGTTGGTATTCTGATCTTGAAATTCAAGAAATATTTTGGCAGGTGAATAGTGAAAAATATATTCAAAGTAAGCCTCCTCGACGAGTAGAGATTTTAAATTTTGAAAACCAAACAATTGAGAATCCCAGCATCGCGACATCAAACTTAACTTAAGAAAACAAAGAAAATGTAGAATTAATTTTAAAAAAATCTGAAGACTTTATTACCATTTCTAAGAAAGGAAGACTGGAAAAAAGTCAAAGTAGAGATCAAAAAGGTAAATAAATTTTTGAAATATATCCCAACGGAATGTAACACTGAACTGAACGAGTTAATTTATGCAGGAGCAAAACTAGTTGGTGATAAAATAGGAATCCGCCGAAAGTATTCGAAATACAAAACTTTGATGTGAAATGAGAATAGAAAGACATATTAAACGACTAATAAGCAACATCTCAAAGGAGAAAACCTAGACGTGGCTAAGAAAAGGAATTTCTGTTAATTGCAGCACAAAACAACGCCATAATAACCAATCATATCAAAGCGAGAATAGATAAGACGCAACAAAAAAGCAAATGTAGGTCATGTGGTAATAGAGACGAAACCATCAATCACGAGATAAGCGAATGCAAATAATTAGCACAGAAGGAGTATAAGACTAGATACGACTGGATAGGCAAGGTAATTAACTGGGAGATCTGCAAGAAATTTAAATTTGACCATACGAACAAATGATATAACCTAGCATCTGTCCTAGAGAATGACACACATAAACTCCTATGGGACTTTGACATACTAACGAATCAACTAATCTCGGCTAGAAGACCTGACCTAATTGTAATCATTAGAAAAAGAGAACTTACAAAATTGTGGACTTCACTGTCCCGGCTGACCACAGAATAAAACTGAAAGAAAATGAAAAGAAGGATAAGTACCTGGACCTTGCGAGGGAATTGAAAAAACTATGGAACATGAAGGTGACCATTATACCAATCGTGATTGGTGCTTTTGGTACAGTCACCAAAGGATTATTAAAGGGATAGGAGGACTTGGAAATAGGATGACTGGTGGAGACCGTCCAAAGTACAGCATTATTGAGAAGGGCCAGAACACTGAAAAGAAATCCTGGAGACTTATGGAGACTTGCTGTCACTCAAACTCCAGTGAAAAACCATCAGCAAAAACTGATGTGAAAAACTTTCAAGAAGTAAATAATAATAATCCAATTTTTATATGTATATTATCGAAAAACAGCAAATATTTTACAGTAAATGATTTGTTTGTGCATTTGAATTTAGATGTGTGAAATTAGGGAATAATGTAATTTCCAGTCTATTTTGCAACCTTTACTACATGACAAGGTGCCCATGACAATGGAAAGATACAGAATGAAGAAGAAACAATAAGTGAAATAAAGATGATGATGATGATGAAGATTTATGTGACAATGAATAAGAATGTCAATTGGAGCAACTATCCAATTGAAGAATAGAAAGGGAAAAGAAAGGCAAAGAAATTTTTACTTGTAAACAAAAACATCCAAATTCATGATCAAATTGAGGGAAACAGGAAATTGTACTTGGGGTTGGATTGGAAGTGCATGAATAATACTATTTCGCGCCGTAGACCACCGATGTGGAAATGTCAACTACAACGTATTATACAAACGAGGCTAAACTCTGACGTAATCCCATTAACAACGTAAATAGTCCCCTAGGCAGGAATAATAAAGATGAGAAGATGTAGGTACTGGGGAAGGAACGATTATTGAAATTTGTTACTTCTTTCATTGACCATGTTGATAAAATGATTAGTTCATGGCAAAAAATAAAAAAGAACTTGTAAAGAAGTTTTTGCACGCTAAACTAATCACAGTCAGTACATTTATCTTAGAGACAAACCAGATTCATAGTGCATATCGATAGAAAAAACTTTAAAAGAAAACAAGAGCAAGTCAAAGAATTGTTTTTGTATACCAGTTTTGATTGGTGATTTTCATAGCAAGCAAAATAAAGAGATGTTTTGTAAAACAGCCAATGGCAGTTTTCAGTGTAACTGGATTAGGCTAAGGTACGTATATATATATATATATATATATATATATATATATATATATATATATATATATATATATGACTAACACACACACACACACACACACACGCACACATATATATAACTTACGTCCGATAATCGTGCAGTCGAAAAAATGACCGCCACGCCACGCCGTTGACTCTGTTTGTGCTCTCCTAACTTAGAGTAAGCTTTCTTTTTTTTGAGATATATCAAAGTACATCACACACACACACACACACACACACACACACACACACACACACACACACACACACACACGTATATATATATATATATATATATATATATATATATAACTATTCTCCCTCCAGCTGTTGGTAAATTGTGGGAACAGACTAGAATCTTTAAACTTGGTATGGCAACCAGTCTAGGAAAAGGAAAACTCTGAGTTCAAACCAGTTAAACTCCACGTAAAATTAACCTTGTGTCGCATGCTGCTCGTGCTGAAGGGTTAGGTATATATATATATATATATATATATATATATATATATATATATATATATATATGTACCAGTGTAGTTCAAAATGTTCTAAGCCTCACATAGAACGAGTCTTTGCGTCAGAGGTTTCCTGAACATGTCACCCTTTTTTAGCGTGTGTCTGGTGTTGCATTCCGTCTTGCAGATATATTGCTCATTTCCAAGATCTCAGATAAAATGTTTAGCTGTGGCCCCTCTTTCTGGATGAGGTGTAGAATATCGAATATTTTGAAGGACACTTGTATATATATATATATATATGTGTGTGTGTGTGTGTGTGTGTGGTTAGGATTACAATTTTATGTTAAAACCGTTTTTGATCTGAACAATCTTTATAGTGCTCAATACACAAATATGCAGTGTAATATCCCTGTATGATTCAAGTATTAAATAGGATGATAATAATAAAACGGGATAAAATTCATGATTCAGAGTTTCACGCTGTCAATTCTCAAGTGAGCTAGAATTCAACACATCTGAATTTTGTTAGATTCAAATCAGCAAAACTTTTACTCTTTTTCTGAAAATAATATATAGATACGATAAGTGAAATACGATGTTAAGATGTAAAAGAAAAATGCTAAAAAATTATACGACGTTTGTTCAAAATGTATCGAGGCAAAAGCTATGCTTAACAAGACAAAAAATGAGTAATTAATGAAAAATTAATTTTCTTTAAAATAATTTCTTCAGCATTCAGTACACTTATTCCAGTGAGTTTTTTTATTGGTCAAAGCATCTCTAAAACTCTCCTTTTGATATGGTCTGAAGCTGCGTTATCGCATTTCTTTTATTGCTATTCTCTTCCTTACATCGATTATCTTTCTGGTGAATTTTCAGCCCAAGAAAAAACCCAAAATACCGTCTCACAAAGTAAAAGATGCAGGTATCTCAGACTCTAAGCTTTTCGTACAACTTCCCAATTAAACATATATTGGAATACCACTCTGTATTCGAGATTGTATCTCCAGCAGAGTGGTATCCCGGGTATGGCACTAAACTACATCTTATGCTAAGGCTTCAGTTCGGGAGATAAAAGTTGTGTCGAATATTCCTTCATTGCCATTACTTCCAAGTCCACTCTGACCCGAAGTGTTAATACCCACTATGATCCCATATAAGGGTCAAATACATCGTGTTAAAAATAATTCGTATTCTATACGAACGTGTACCCCCCCCCCACAAAAAACCCCTCATAAGGATCAACTACATGCATAAAATGTAAATATGAACGTACAATTAACATAATTACCAAACTCTTCGACACAAATAACCCAAGAAAAGATGGTATGCCATTAAAATTGCTGGCAAGAATGCACTAGTTTTCAGACAACAAGCTAAAGACTTGCTGACCAAGTTAGGACAATAATAAAGAAAAGTTGGTTTTCTGACCTTGAAATTCAAGAAATACACTAGAAAATAAATAATGAACAAGACAGTGACACAATATCAGACTCACCAAATACTGACAAACAAGATGTCTAACCGAAAAGAACCACCAATTTTGGAAAATAGAAACAACATACAGCCAAACAACACAGAGCAAACAATAACACTAAAACAAAAAAATAAATCTAGAAAATCTAAAGAGAATTATAAACGGAGAAAAAAACTACCTTACCATCACTAATAAACATAGAATGAAGAACAGTCAAGAGGAAACGGAAAAATAAATCAAGTGCTAACATATATATCAGCGAATAATATAACCGAATTAAATGAACTACTCTATGCAGGAGCGAAACTAGTTCGTGAGAAACTTGGTATCCCCTCAAAAAGCACGAAGAAAAAATCAAAACCAGGATGGGAAATTCGACTGGAAACAGATAAATAAGCAACGAAAACAGGCCAAAATTATAAAACAAAGGAAAGACGCTGGAACATGTAGAGACAAAAAGGAAAGAGCAGTAGAAAAAAATAACAATACAACCTGAGGAAATAAACCTGAACGTACTGGCGAAAGAAGGAAGATTAAAAAGATATTGACAAAGGGTAAAACAATAAAAATAAAACAGAAGATTCCAAAACATCAAAAGGAAATTCTACCAAGAACTGGGAGGAGATGACACGAAAACATACCAACAACCGGATGCAAGAGAAACTGAACAATTTTAGACTAAAATATGGCAACCAAGAGAACATAACAAAAAAGTCAAATGGATTAGCAATATGACAAAAGAATTATAAGAACTCGAAGAGGGCCCGAAAGCGTAAATACACATCGATTTACTCAAAAGGACACTAAAAAGTATCAAATTACAAAACGCCAGACCATGATGGAATATATGGATTCTGGTTCAAGAAATTTACCAACGTTCACGACAGACTAGCAGTAGAAATGAACAGATGCTTGCAAGAAGCATACCTATCGAATGGATGACCAAAGGAAAGACCACAATGATCCAGAAGGATCCCTCAAGGGAACCATCTCAAGCAACTACGGACCCATAACCTGTCTACTGATGAGATGGAAAATATTAACCGCACAAATAAGGGAAGAAATTTACTACTCGCTAAAAAGTCGCCGATTATTCCCAGAGAATCAGAAAGGATGCTGCAAAGTATCCAGAGGCACTGCAGAATTACTTTATACATACTAAAATTACAACACATACTAAAGGAGAGCAAGACCAGGCGGAAAAATCTACCGATGACCTGGATTGACAACAAAATACATATATAGTCCTGCGAAGCTGGATAATAAGCCCGCCTAAAAAATGTACAAAAAATCAGATGATTTCGAGAAAACCATGAAAACCTGGAGAAAATAATTGACAGCAGTAGAGAGATGCTTAGCTTAAGCGAAGGTCCAAAGAGGTATATTTCAAGGAGATGCACTATCACTGTTAATATTCATAATTGCCACGATGCCACTTAACTACATACTCAGAAAATGCACAGCCGGATACAAACTTAGTAAATCGCAGGAAAATATTAATCACCTAATGTATATGGATGACATCAAATTATTTACAAAAAATGAAAAAGAACTGAAAACTCTAATACACGCAGTTAGAATATACAGTCAGGACATAGGAATCGAATTTGGTATAGAAAAATGTGCCATGCTAATAATGAAAAGTGGCAAACGACACCGGACGGACAGAACAGAACTGCCAAAGCAAGATATGATTAGAACGCTCGGACAAAAGGAACCGTACAAATACTTGGAAATATTGGAAGCTGACACCATAAAAAAGTGGAGATGAAAGAAAAA
Source organism: Sepioteuthis lessoniana (assembly GCA_963585895.1). Classification (NCBI taxonomy): domain Eukaryota; kingdom Metazoa; phylum Mollusca; class Cephalopoda; order Myopsida; family Loliginidae; genus Sepioteuthis; species Sepioteuthis lessoniana. The sequence continues at coordinate 131,520,038 of OY757910.1, forward strand.
ATTAAGAAAGAATATCTCAGGACAACCATACAGCTACTCGAGACAAAACTATGTTGCAGAAACCTTATCAAATGAATAAATACCTTGGCTGTACAACTCGTTAGATATTCGGGACCATTTTTAAAGTGGACCAAAGAAGAACCTATGCAAATAAACCAAAAACAAGAAAACTAATGACCACGCATAAGGCTTTACATCTCAGACTATATGTATGAAGAAAGGAGGGAGAATTGAAGACAGCGTTGACGCATCGATACTACAACTTTCAGACTACATGGAAAAACACGAAGGATTACAGCCATCAAAAACGATACTGACAACACGAAGACCAACAGAATGACAATAACTAGAAAACAAAAATGTGAACGAAAAACAAATCTATGGGCGTTTTAAACGGCTAATAAGCAACATCTCAAAGGAGAAAACCTAGACGTGGCTAAGAAGAAACCTTAAGAGAGAAACAGAATTTTTCCTAATATCAGTACAAAACAAGTCCATAAGAACCAATCATATCAAAGCGAGAATAGATAAGACGCAACAAAATAGTAAATGTAGGTTATGTGGTGGTAGAGATGAAACCATCAATCAGATGATAAGCGAATGCAGATAATTAGCACAGAAGGAGTATAAGACTAGACACGACTGGATGGGTAAAGTAATTCACAGGGAGTCTGCAAGAAATTTAAATTTGACCATACGAACAAATGATATAACCTAGCATCTGTCCTAGAGAATGACACACATAAACTCCTATGGGACTTTGACATACTAACGAATCAACTAATCTCGGCGAGAAGACCTGACCGTATTGTAATCATTAAAAAAAGAGAACTTACAAAATTGTGGACTTCACTGTCCCGGCTGACCACAGAATAAAACTGAAAGAAAATGAAAAGAAGGATAAGTACCTGAACCTTGCGAGGGAATTGAAAAAAACTATGGAACATGAAGGTGACCATTATACCAATCGTGATTGGTGCTTTTGGTACAGTCACCAAAGGATTATTAAGGGGGCTGGAGGACTTGGAAATAGGATGACTAGTGGAGACCGTCCAAAGTACAGCATTATTGAGAAGGGCCAGAATGCTGAAAAGAAATCCTGGAGACTTATGGAGACTAGCGGTCACTCAAACTCCAGTGAAAGACAATCCGCTAACACCAATGTGAAAAACTCTCAAGGAGTAAATAATTATAAAGTAATCTAGTACTTGAAGCGATAGATAGTACCTATGAAATCTCAAATGTCTGACGCCAAATAAGTAACTAATGCTGATTAAAAAGTGTAATTTTGAAGTCATCTAACCATGAGGTTCTCACTTCAATGCACTATAACTTTTTTTATTTTCTAACTGCCAAAGAATCTGAAATGTAATTTTTTAAAAACAAATTAACACATCCAAAATCCCCGGACATGTATTTATCCATCATCACATTTGTTTGTTAAAAAAAAAAAAAACAGAAAAAAGTTATATGCACTGTTTTTAGATCATGCTATGAAAAAGACCTTTAAAGGGTTTTCCTCCGCTTTTGTGGATGAGGCATGAGTCATACTGGCTTTTCCTTATCGCTTTAAACTTTTGAATTATTTAAAAAAAATATTTTTTCTATAAACAAGCCCTGTTTATATTTTTACAATTTATCTCAATTATTCTTTCGTTTCGTTATTATTATTATTTACAAATTTTATATTGGTCTCTCACAAGGTTATTTGTTTATTGTCTACAGCTTAGGCTGGTACAAGGCTATAATAATTAAGAAATCATGTGGATCTACCTCAATTTCTCCCTGAAAAAGTCATTGAGACGAGCTTCTTATCCATCACACAAGTAGCGCCTTTAAACGACGGGAAGGATAATTTCTGAGGTGAGTGCAACTGGTTTGATTTCAGATTTTTTCTTATCCTTGATTCGTTACCCTAACAAGGTTAAAGAGCACAGTTTACCCTACTATTAACACATAGCTGAGAATAGTTACATTATCCCTTTCCATAGGGTATTTGCACAAATATAAACAGCCTCGTTCATGTTTTGAAATCAAAACACCACGTTCATTTCGTACGACGATAACTGCACTCCATGAGCGCTCGACAAGATCACTATAAGTATAGCTTACTCTGGCCCAAGGTTACAGTATTCAAGAACTTACGACTAACTGGTGTACAAATTGAAATAAAGTTGTAGTGTTGGTATTTAGTACGGCACAAATAAAGGGGGATCGGAAGATTGAATTTCGCCAATCTTCAAAGTGATAAAAGATTACTTGCTTGTGCTGAATGTCAGCATCCAAAATGTTGGTTTTTACCAATTTCTGACAATTGACATCAATAGGAAATAGGAAACTACGTTAGCCACAAGATGGGGTTCAAGATATTCATTAAGCTTAACCTATTTCTGTATATAGTGTATGTAGTGCACATTGAACTCACTTCTCTAGTGAAAGATCATTGAGTCTAACTTTTTAACTTTTACACATTCTGGCACAAGGCAACAGTATTTAAGTTCCGAGTGATGATTGAAGAAACATTCATTTAGGATCAAAGTCATTGAGAAGTTTACAAATAGTAAAAACAGAAACAACTATTAATCTAAGTTTTCTTTCATTGTTTCTTTGTTTCTTCTTCACCCATTTCTTTTTTTTCGGTTCATGCCTATTTACTCTTTCAAAAAATCTTTTTCTATTCTCTTTTATATTTTTCTTCGATTTTACTTATTTTCAAACCTCTTTTCCTGTTGTTCATTCATCCAATTCCTTTTTTATAGCATTTTCTTCTTTTTTTAAATAAATTTTATCCCCACTTAACGTTTATTCTTCCGACTATCTTTCTTTTTTATACAGAATTTAATCTCTTTTGTTGAGTACTTTTGTGTGGATGAGTTTGTATATTTGCTATTTTATGCAATTCAACTCGCCTTTGGGATTTTTGTTGACGTCATCGCAAAATGTAGATAGGTCGGACACACCCAAAAATTGTGCTCAGTATAAACTAAGATTAATATTGACTCTAGCAAAAGAATAACTTGGCCATCAGAATGCAAATAACAACGAAGCAAAGTGCTAAAACCATTCGTGCAACCTCAAGAGAATAAGCATTTTATCTCTGCTGACCTCCCGCTGCTGGCCCCACAGTTGTGTTTATATATATATATATATATATCACTGAATTCCCATTTGCATCTGTTAGTATTTATATATTTAGATAGAATTAGGTAGCCAATTTCGATAATGAAAAAATGCATTGATAAAGACGTGGAAAGGCGAAACGGTTATGACGATTAACAGAGAATAAATTCGAATTTGCGAAAACGAATCTGATATTTGAGAGAAAAATTTATTATATTTAACAATTTCATTCTTAGTAGATTTGGATTCTCTGAGTCGAATTCGACATAGTTTAAGATGGCAACCGCTTCGATATATATAAATGTATATATATACTGAATTTTTCAGATGATATTAGTTCCTTTTATTTTAAAGTTAGTTACAGTCTACGGGTAAGGTGCTGAAGATTCGGGGAAACTCAACACTCTCTCAGTTTTCAGTAATGGGCCCTGAAATATATGATAAGAACAAGTAAATGAATAATAATAATAATAATAATAATAATAATAATAATAATAATAATAATTGTAAGAGACAAACTGTCAAGATTACACTCAAGACATGGCTTAGAAGGGGAAACCACTAGATAAAAAATGAATTTATTTTAAAAGCAGCACAAAATAATGGCATAAGCACCAATTATATCAAAACGAAAATAGAAATACGCAATGAAATAGCTGGTTGTAGGTTGCGTGAAGACAGTAATAAAACGGTTAATTACTTAATAAGTGAATTCAGCAAACTAGCACAAAAGGATTACAGGAGCAGGAACGTCTGGGTAGAGAAGAAAATTATCTGGCAACTGTGCGAGTGACTAGAATTTTATCACAATACATGATGGTATATCCACAAACCAGGGACCTTCATAGAAAATGAGGCGCATAAAATTCTCTGATATTTTGAGAGACAAACAGGACAGACCTAGTGTTAATTAGTCAGAAAAAATTATTTTACAGCTCCTATAGTTGGTGCGTTTGGAACCGTCTGTAAAGTCTTAGATAAAACTGGAAGAACTAGCAATCAGAAGAAGAATCGAAGCCATCAAGACCACAGCATTGTTAAGATTGGCTATAATACTCAGAAGAGTCCATTAGACCTTAGAAGAATCGCTGCTACTCAAATTTCAGCGAAAGCTCACCTGCTAACGGTGCAGTAAAAACCTTGCAAGAAGTAAAAAATAGGCATCCATGAACGGGAAAGATGATCCACTGGGAATTATGCAAGAGATTGAAATTTAACCAGACAACCAAATGCAATAAATGCACAAACCAGAATCTGTTCCATAAAATGAGACACATAAAATTCTCTGAGATTTCGAGATACAAACAGATCATTCAATTTAGGTCAAAGACAAGACCACGTGATGATTAACACAAAGAAACTTTGAGTCTTGTAGATTTTGCCCTCCCAGTAGACCATAGAGTGAAAATAAAAGTAAGCAAAAAGTTTGGCAAATAATTGGATCTTGCCACAGAACTAAAAAAAGCCATAGAAGAAGAGGGTGACGGTGATAACAATTGTAATTGGTACACTTGGAACGCTCACTGAAGCCTTGGGAAGTTGATTAGAAGAATTAGAAATCAGAAGGAGAATCGAAGCCATCCAGACTAGATCATTCTTGAGATGAGCCAGAATACTTGTAAAGGTCCTGGAAACCTGAGGAGAATTGCTGTCATTCAGACTCATGCGAAAGTCTACCACGCTGCTGTGAAAAACTAGCAAAGAGGAAAATAATAATAATTCTATCCATATATATATATATATATATATATAATGAATAGTACAATTTTTCTATTTTTCGTTTTCTTTGTCCATACCTCCTGCTAAGATGAGGTTATATGATTTGTATATCAATCATAGAATCGAAGTTTCACACCTCAGCATTTGCCCTGATGATCAGGGATCCGATTGCGATGATGTCATTATAAGAAAATAATGGAAAAATACTAAGAAATAATGAAATAAAAAACAACATGAAATGTACTGGATCTAAAACAAGAGCCTCACAAAAATGTTAAGATCATGATTTTATCAGAAATTTCAAACTGTAATGACCATAACGTTGCTGGAGTCTGCGAGGATTCTTAAAAACGTGATGAAGGTTCCAGAAAACTCACTCTCACTCAGTTTTCAGTGATGACGACTCAACCTTTAAATAGATTAAATTAGATTTTCACAGAAGCCCCTGACAGGAAGCAAGAACGGCGCATGCCCAAAGAAATATGCTTCATGGCGCTAAAGAGAAATTCATTGAGTTATGTAGTGACCACTCCAAGTGGACAGACCAACTCCTTTTCTGCTGGTGGTGGTAAGAGAACACGTGTTCTGTTGAGTCACCCCTTAACAACATGCTAACTCCTCCAATAGCAGCAGCAGTAGCAGCAGCAGCAGCTGCCTTCACTGAATATACCAACTCGACAAACTTCGAACTTTTATTCCCGAAAACCTTTCTGAAGACACCTACTAGACATAACCATAAACTTTAAACTTTTACCACCGAAAATAATAAACACATTTCTAACCCCTTCTCTGCGATTACATTTACCGGTTTCAGGAAAAATTTCCACGCCCACAGAATTGTCGTTAAACCCCAAAATATAATTGAGTTGAAAGGTATCTTCATGCCTTTGCTTCCTTCCTAAAATTCTCTTGCAGTCTTCCACCGATAAAGAAACCGACAATTTAATGGGGTAAGAAGAAGAACAAAGGAGTCAGATGCTTAAACCCAAAATCAACGACCACAAACTAACAACAACGACTTACGAAAAGAAATAAATAATACCCAAACAAAACCTTATCAACCCTATCGATCTCGAGCTCACAAAAACAAAACAAAAATAGCAACAACAAGAACTTGCAATCTCCGACCACAGAGTAAAAATATTTGGATCATTCCAAGTGGAACATAAGGGAGAAAGTGATACCAACTGAAAACAACTGAAATGTCCAGATTTGAGGAGAATTGTTATCACTCAGACTCTTGTAGGAGACCGTCAGTTAACGCTGATGTGTAAAACTTAATAGTAATAATAATAATAGCAATATCCCGATTGGATTACGAACTAAGTTTCTGTGAGAGTCCGTCTACTCTCACCAAGAGATTTCTATCATGCATCTGTTTCACACTGTGGTATTTTCTGCCTTTGTGGCAAATACCAAGTAAGGTCCCCTTATATTAACCACGATTGTTCATGTAAAGATACTTAAAAATTATAATAACGATGAGAACTAAAACTGGAACTGACAACAACGATGGTTTAGCTCCAAATTGGAGGGAAATTGAAAGTCAGGCGTTCAACTAACGTTATCCAACAACCGGCGAAAATATATTGTGTTATAAAGTTTCTTCTTGTGGAGGAAAGGTAATATTGTGGAGAGAACTAAAAAGCAGTATAAAGTAATTGAGTTAAAGGGGAAAAAACTACATATGATAGATATTATGGATTAAAATAAAATGGTTGGTTGGTTGTGTTTTATCAGATAGCAACACTTGTAGGTTATTTAATGCCAGATCCTGTTCACCCCCCATATATATATATATATATATATATGACAGTTTGCAGTGAATATTTCTAAACGAGCCAGAACTTATTCGTTTATTCACTGTTAAATAGATTCAAGTATTGCAATTTAACACGAATAATTCTATTCGACATTATTTATTCATTTGCACGCAGTTAAATAGTTCCAAGTATTGCTATGAAATACTAATAATTCAGTTTAGCATTAATCATTTGTTTACAGATAGTTAAATGATTTCAAGTATAGAAAAAGATATTTCTATTTGATCCATAGATGAAACCCAAACAAATATCATCATTCCGGGTCAGAGGTACTTTAAGTTTCTTAAACACCAGGACTTACCATCAGATGTAGTTTAATTTTATACCGTGGACACTCGTTGGATGGTGGGTCACATCTCTTTGTAGAGATTCAGTCGGCGTATTCCTCAGTTCCGGTTGAATGGGCTGAAAATTTAAGGGATGATGAAGTATTGAATAAAGAACTTACGAGGAACGAACAGGATGTATGTCCTCTGTAAGTCAACAATTTACAAATTGAATTAGGACAAATCGTTGAAAGAAATGGTTTACGATGGTAGAATTAGATGAGATACTAATAATAAAGACAGCAATAGATTAAAGATGACGATGAAGACAAAGATAGCTCCATAGAAAATTAAGGCATAGGCGGAAGAATCAACCTGAAGGTGATTCTATTGGAAAAACGTCCGCATCGATGGAGTAAAAAAAATTGTAAATATTTAAAACTCACAGAAATCAAAAATTTAATAAAACTGGTTGTCGAGATTGTTGATGAGAGAATTAAATTGAAAGTAAGCGGAAAATACAAGAAAAAAAGGCGTTGGTGGAAAAGACGAATGAATACAAAACAGCATTAAAAATCTCCGTCAGAACCTCACGAGAATTAAACATTGGTTCACTGGTCGTTGAAAAAAAAAAAGGAATCACACTTAGCGTAATGGAATCGGTGAATTAAGTTGAAATTCGGTACAAAGCTGTTTGCATTTCACTTCGCGGTTATGACCTTAGAGAAAGGCATGAATCCATCTATTCTCCACCCAGCTATTGGTAAATAGCACGACAGACTTTAGCCTCTGTTTGTTAGAAAATCTAAGAGAAGGAAAATTGATTTCAAACCTGCTTTACTTCACTCAGAAATTGACCTCATATCATCACCTTCCCGCAACAGAGGGTTTGGGTAAAAAAGACTTAGAAAAAAAGTGAAGTTGGAAGGAAAGTACAAATACTTCCAAGAGAAAGGATTCTTTGTTGCAATAGAAAACTTCATCATGAGGATTTCCAGTAAGGTTAAATGGTAATTTTAAATAGCGAATCATGACGAAATTATCAATTTTTTGTATCAATTGTGGAGTACACAAGTTACTCACATCTATCAAGTAAAGACTGGTGATTGTTTTATAACCAACAAATGTTTTTCAACTACGGCTTTGACAAGTAACCTAAGACCATGTCCTGTTCATATCAGCAAGGATGACGTTAAAGCTGAAATTGTTGATTTGCCTAACTGGAAATCACCTCGACTGATACAATTCAAAAGTTTTGACAGAATAAATTTAATTCTATCAATGGATGCTTTACAGTTAACCGAGAGATCTGTGAAGTCTTCTAGATTTTGGATTGTCGATAGTAGGACGCCACTTGTTGCATAATAGCGATCAAAAGGTGCAAAAGTAGAAAATCCAGATCGCCTGTCTGAATCTCCTCTGGAAACGATTGAGTGCCATTCTTGCTAAAAAGAACTATGCACATTTAAGAATAATAACTTTTTTTCACTGGAACAAAATGGCTGCCTGAGAAAATACCAAGTAACTAAAGATCACCAAATTATCGATAAGACTGTAATATATGAATGTAAGCGAAGATCTATCTATGTAAATCGTTGATTGATTTTAGAATGGCTTATGACCAGATATTAAAATTCTGAAGACTTTAAAGATGTGCCAGAAGCCATTTTAGAACATCGAATATTGTTAGCTGTATGACTAGTCTTTTCACTAGGAACCAATCTTTGGCTTATGTCGATGTAAGGTGTGGAATATTTTGGAGGGATGCATTTTTAATCTTTATTTCTTATTGTGTTACTTCCTCACATAATGGGTTTGAGATCTGTTAGGATGAAAATAAAAGCTTGTAAAGAACAGTCCATAACTCATTTGTATTAATAGGCAATCGCAAACTTTTTGTCATTCTAAGAATGTGTTTGGTGCTGTAAAATTGTGACCCAGTAAAAGAGAATCATATCTAGATATCAAATAACTTAGCGGGCAAAATATGATCCAGGTGAGAATGGCTACAAATTCTTAGGCAGCCCAGAAATTGACATTATTTTTCTGAAAATGAAGAACATTGTGAGGAGTATTTCGACAAATTAAGAAATGGTTTTAAATCAAGTCTAGAATCAGGGTACCTTAATAGAATCATTTAGAATTCGACAGTGGTTCTACGACGTTACAGCGTCGCAATCGTTCATTGGATAAAAGTCGAGATATATGAAGTGGATATAAATACCAGGAAGCATTTAGAAAAATTCGAATATGCATCATAATATTACCAGGATATATTTGCAAAGAAAGAAGGTTGACGGTTCTGATTGGTAGACGTGTGTGATACCAACGAAACCTTAAGTTTTATATTACCAATTGTGTGAAAGATCTACAAAAATATGTGAGCCATTTCCTTGGGTTCAAGAATGAAAACGGATAAGATGTAAGAAAGATCAACATAGGCAAATCAACATAGGCAAATCTGTGACTAGAAATTTGTCTCTATAGACAATATCTATGAGATCCTGCTGTCGTCATAACAAATGATTCTTGACAATGGTTCGACAGAAGGGAAAAAAAGAGACAATGAGTGCTATTGTCCCAACTCAAGATAAAGTTTCAGTGACCAGTGAGGTCTGTTTATAAAATTGTGGAGTGTGACAGATGTGTTATGAAAGTGGAGAGGGTTTCATAGAATGTATGTGCGTATATAATGTTTGCACAAATAAGAATACTTCCGTCACCATGATGTCTAGAATGCTCCAACAGAACCTGTGTAAAGTATATAGTATCCCATTGAAAGACATTTTCTACCAGCAAAACGGAAAGTAGTGCTGGAGAATATGAACGCAGGAGTTTAAAGTCCACACTGACCGTTTTATCCATCGACGACTTGATTTTATCTTTGTTAAGAACACATGAAAGTATATTACCGCTGATATATCTGCACATCTTTCTAATCATTATTCCTTTTGGGAAATAACTAATAATTGATTATCAAACTCTGTCAATGCATCAGTAGGAGGGGTGGGAATGCTTATAGGACCAAGAGCGCTAAAAACACTTAATAGCATTGAGAGAATACAACCTAGGATGATGGTCGCAACGTTTAATGGCAACCCCAAAGCAACAATCATCTCCTGCTACAGCCCTACCAATGTTAGCGACGAAACCGAACTAGTCACCTTCTATGAGGAGCTATCCTCCCTAGTGCGTAGCATTCCGAAACACAACCTGCTTGTCATGGACGGAGATATGAATGTACAAATCGGGAAAAATAGAAACAACAAATACAGCCTACAAAACACGTCAAACAGTAATGGACAACATCTAATTGATTTCATGATAGAAAATAGATTAACATGCCTCAATACAAACTATCAAAAAAGGGAGGGAAGATTATGGACCTATACATACGCGAATAATAGTAAAGCACAGATAGACTACGTCTTTATAAACAGGAAATGGAAAAATAGTGCGATGAATTGCGAGGCATACTCCTCTTTCGAGGGTGTGTCCTCCGATCATCGAATAGTTACGGCCAAAGTACGACTAAGCCTACGAAAAACGCCACACGAACAGCGAAAACTAAGCACTATGTCTGGGCCCTACTTAACAACAGAGATATTAGAGACAAATATGCACTAGAATTAAGAAACAGATTCGAAACACGACAAGAGAAGACAGAAAAATGTACCTCAAATGACGAATATGAAAATTTTGTTGAGGCACACCTTGAGGCGGCATCAAAGTGTATCCCAACAAAACCTAGAACTAAATATAGAGTCCCTTGGGAAACTTCAGCGGTTAGAGAAAAACGTGCACTCGTGAAAACTGCCTCCAAAAGCTATCGGAAGAACCCAACAAACACAAATGCCCGAAAACTAGAAAAGGCACAATATCAATAGCGGGAATATATCTAAAAAAAAACAAGCAGAATACATACAAAATCAGATAGATAAGATTAGAGACTCGGTGGAAGATAGACAATCCAGGATTGCCTGGCAAACAATAAACGAAGTAAGAAGGAGGAAGAGCACAGCCAAAGCAAAACTGAAAGCTGCAAGCCAACGAGAAAGAGTAAAACTGTGGCAACAGCATTTCAAAAATCTACTAGGAAACCCACCGGAAATAACGGATGAACCGATCACCAGAATTATCTGTAAGCAATTAGACATTAAAATTGGTCCTTTCACCAAAGAAAAACTCGACTCGGTTCTTAAAAAAATTAAAAATAGGAAAGCTGCAGGACTGGACAAGATCCCCCCAGAAGTGTGGAAGGCTAGACAATTCGACGATATACTGCTCCGGCAATGCAACGCAGTCTATAGTCAAAATAGGATAGAAAGATGGATGAAGAGATGCATCCTTCCTTTCCCTAAAAAAGGCGACCTCGGATTAGCCAAGAACTACCGAGGGATAACACTTACATCCATAGCAGCAAAAATCTACAATGCCCTACTACGAAACCGCATAGAACCCAAAATAGACAACATCCTTAGGAAAAACCAAAATGGCTTCCGGAGAAATAGATCCACAACCTCACAAATATTGACCATCCGTAGAATTCTTGAAGGCGTTCGGGCAAAAAACATTCAGGCGACATTAGTATTTGTCGACTTTACCAAGGCCTTCGATTCCACCCACAGAGGGAAAATGGAACAAATCCTACTAGCATACGGCCTACCAAAAGAAACCGTAGCAGCAATAATGATTCTCTACAGAAACACAAAAGTGAAAGTACGTTCACCAGATGGAGACACGGAATACTTCGACATTGTTGCAGGAGTACTACAAGGAGACACGTTAGCCCCATACCCCTTTATCATCTGTCTAGACTACATGTTTAGAACTTCGATCGATAAAATCAGAGTAAATGGCTTCGAGCTGACAAAGAAAAGAAGCAGAAGGTACCCCGCAAAAACAATTACCGACGCCGACTACGCCGATGACATAGCGTTACTGGCGAATACGCCTAATCAAGCAGAGACACTACTGCATAGTTTGGAACGAGCCGCAGCAAGCATTGGCCTCCATGTCAATGCACACAAAACTGAATATATGTGTTACAACCAAACGGGCAACATTGCCACACTAGACGGAGCCTCTCTGAAACTAGTAGACAAATTCACCTACCTAGGAAGTAGCGTCTCATCAACCGAAAAAGACATCGACACGCGACTGACGAAAGCATGGACGGCTATCGATAGGCTCTCGATCATATGGAAATCAGACCTGACCGATAAAATGAAACGCAGTTTCTTCCAGGCAGCGGTTGTGTCGATACTGCTATATGGATGCACTACTTGGACGCTAACTAAACGGCTGGAGAAGAAACTAGACGGAAACTTCACAAGAATGTTGAGAGCAGTATTGAACAAGTCCTGGCGACAACACCCCACGAGACACTAACTATACGGCCACTTGCCTCCCATCACGAAAACTATAGAAGTTAGACGAACCAGACACGCGGGACACTGCTGGAGAAGCAATGACGAGCTCGTAAGTGATGTACTCCTATGGATCCCCGCATATGGCCAATCAAAAGCAGGACGACCAGCTCGAACTTACATACAGGAGCTATGTGAAGACACAGGATGTAACCCTGAAGACCTGCCGGAGGCGATGAATGATAGGGAGAAGTGGCGAGAGAGGGTCAGGGATATCCGTGTTGGCGGCACGACATGATGATGATGATGATGATGCTTGCCTTTATAATTTTTTCGTATTTGTGATTAGATTATTTAATATGATGTAATAGGAATTCGGGGTTTATGAGCACAAAATGTGACGTTCGTGTGAATAAAGTATTTGGGAATATTATACCATCAAAGAAAAGAAAAAATAAATGTACCACTGACAAACAAAAAAACTTCTTGAAATTAAGCTGTAGCAATTCACATTGTAAGGAAACTCGTGACCATTCTTAAAATGAACAAGGGACGAACTCGGACAAGTGAATCAGATGACAAGAAAGTGGATGACAATGCAATATACTTTACATCCGGGAGATGAAATAAAGAAGGAGGAAATCGACTTGCCAGCATTGAGGGTTGTCAGGATGCATCTATGAAAAGGCTCGAGGATTACATCAGATATACAACAGATTAGTTAGTATAGATTATGTAGCGACAAGGACAAAAAAACATTAATCACATAATAAGCGAATGTAGCAAACTAACACAAAAGGAGTATAAGACTTGACACGACTGGGTGGGAAAGATAATCCATGGGGAATTGTACAATTGAAATTTTACCTTACTAACAAATGGTATATGTACAAACCAGAATCTGTCCAAGAGAATGAAACGAGAAGACTGGACCAAGTGTTAATTTATTTAAAAGAAAAGAAAAAAGAAAACGTCTTGGGAATTTAGCCGTTCCAGATCGAAAAGAAATATAAGTACTTAGACGTTGCTAGAGAACAAAGAAAGCTGTGGAACATGAGGATGACGCTGATACCAGTTGTAGTTGGCATGCTTTGAACGACCCCAAAAGGTTTAGAAAGGAGACTGGAAGAGCTAGAAATCGAGACCATCATGACAACAGCATTGTTGAGATCGGCCAGAATACTGAGAAGAGTCCCGGGGACAAGAGGATACTTTCTATGACTCAGAATCCTGTGAGAAACTATCAGCTAACGCTGCTGTTGAAAACTCGCGACAGTAAAATAATAATAATAATAATAATAATAATAATAAAGACTCTACATACTAACGTAAAGACTGCATAAAACGATAAAACCGTAAGTCCGATAAATTTAAACCCTGATATCACCAATTTCATTTTGTTTCTGTGTTTATTATCAAATGAATATATGTAAATTTGAAATTCAGAATCATATGGGTAACAATTGAAAAGAAATGGGGAAGGGAAAAATTAGTAAGAAGTTTTGTTTGTAAAAATACATCATAAGAAAAGTAGCAGCACAAACGAATATAAAACCAAAAAAAAAAAAAAAAAGAAAAAGAGTAAAGCGTTATGTGGACTTTGACTAAGTTAAAACTTATTTACCATAAAAGTGTCCACTTTTTTCATTGCTTTTTTGTGACCCGTCGAAGTAACGTCTTCCTTTGAAGAACACCAGGCTATATCTGTAATAGGAGCACAGATAATAATAAGAATAAAATCCTGGGTCTGGTATAACTGCATTATGCCACCCAAGAAAAAGGAAGAAAAATATAGTATGGATTGATTACAAGAAGGTATATGATATGGTCCCGCAAACACGGATGATAGAATTTCTGAAAATGTACAAAATATCCAACAAAGTCATAAACTTTATAATAGAACCCATGAAAGACAGGAAAGTGGTATTAACAGCGGGAGGAAAAACTAGCAGAGGTGAAAATCTAGGCAAAGTTCCTTTACCATTACGATTGATAATAGCAATGATGCCACTCAGTAAACATATTTAGAAAGTGCACAGGAAGCCACAATTTTACTAAATCAAAATATGAAATTCTTCGCTTTATTTACCTGTCGATATCAAGTTATAGGCAAAAAATGAAAAGGAACTAGAGATTTTGGTACAAACAATAAGAATAGTGAGCTATAGGAGATATAGAAATGAAATATTGCAAAGAAAAATGTGCCATGCTAATAATGAAAAGTGGGAAAAGTCAAAGAACACCATGAAATAGAACTAGCAAAGCAAGAAAGAATCATAACGCTTGTAGAGAAGAAAGCACCTAGGATTTGGGAGTATTGGAAGACAAAAAAACTAGGAAGAATTATTGGGACAAAAACAAATTAATAAAGAGTTCAAACTAACCAAATTACAGACGGGAAAACCTGCAAGTGGCTACAAAAAGGAAAGCTTAAAAGAGAAAACGAAACTCTTCTAATAGCAGCACAAAATAACGCCATTAGGATCAATTATATAAAAGCGAAAATAGATAATACGTAACAGAATAGCAGATGTAGATTATGTGGAGAAAAAAGATGAAACGATTAATCACATAATAAGCGAATAAAGCAAACTATCACAAAAGGAATAAAAGATTAGGTCCAACTGTTTCGCGAAGAGGATCTACTAGAAATTGTACAAGAGATTAAAATCTGACCGAACTACCAAATGGTATATATACAAACCAGACTCCATATTAAAATATAAAATGCGTAAAATTCTCTTGGATTTTGAGATAGAGATGGAATGCCTAATCCAAGCCAGAAGACCGGGCCTAGTCCTAATTAATAAGAAAAAAATTAACTAGATGATTTTGCAGTTCCATTGGATCACAGAATCAAAGAAAACAAAAAAATAGGCAAATAGTTGGACCTTCCCACAGAAAGAAAAAACTGCGAAGCCCAAACTTGATTGTGATACCAACTGTTGTTGGTTCTCTTGAAACGTTCCCCCAAAGCTTGGATAAACCAATAAGCGAGCTAAAAATATGACAAGGATTTGAGAACATACAGACTAATGCATTATCAAGATCGGCCAGAATATTCATGAAAAATCCAGGAGAACTGGTGAGACTTGTTTTCGTTCAGACTCCAGGAAAAGCCAACCAGCTAAAGTTGGTGCGACAAACTTGGAAACAGTAAAATAATAATTGTGATAATAATAATGATTGAAAGAATTCGGCAATTCATAAGTATAAACAAAGATGAGGTGCCCGTGGTGTAATAGTTATCGTCGTTGGAAATGGACACGGCGACACGAGTTCAAAACCTGGCCGAGACTGATTGCATTTCACATAGCACTAATACCCTTGGGAAAGGTACGAATCCAATAATTCTCCCTCCAGCTATGGGTAAATAGTAGGGCAGACTAGGTCCTTCAGCCTTGGTGAGGCAACTAGTCTAGGAGAAGGAAAACTCTGATTCAAACCTGTTAAACTTCGCTTAAAAATTGACCGTGTGTTATATCCTGCCCGAGTGGAGGGGTTGGTAAATAATAGTATTAAATAATGATGATGTTGACAAATTACTTTCACATTTCTATGAATTTGGTGCAAAACGTCGAGTCAAACATTCTGTCACTGATTGTTACTTTACCCGCTGATGTTCAGCCTTACGAACGCGCTATCATTTAATGCTCGGGCCAAGGAAGTAAGC
Organism: Sepioteuthis lessoniana; assembly: GCA_963585895.1. Taxonomy (NCBI): domain Eukaryota; kingdom Metazoa; phylum Mollusca; class Cephalopoda; order Myopsida; family Loliginidae; genus Sepioteuthis; species Sepioteuthis lessoniana. The sequence goes on from OY757910.1 coordinate 131,536,008, forward strand.
GATTTCGAACTGCAGTCATTGGTGTTTGAACTCATACACATGGGAAAAGTATGAATTCATTTATTCCAGGTTTGGGTTAAATTGTATCACTGCTGTTCTTCAACAAGGATGGTTAAGGCATTAAATAACTCATGAAGGGTTGATATGCCATTGAAGAAAGAAACCGAACCAAAACCATTCAATACCGTTTCACAACAAACTGTCACTAATTATGTTTCAACTGAACATAATATTTGTTAAAACATGATTCTCCCTCTGCTATTAGCCACGCTCAGCGATAGGAGACTTTACTAATCATCAATTCAAATATATGAAGGCCAGCATAGATATACAAAAGCGAAATAATGAATGTTAGATAATGTAACAGATTAATTCAGGTGTACGAAATGAATAAGAAGCATAAGAAGCCACCCTACCAGGCGAGGAATCCAAATATTGTTATTGTTAACAAAGAAAAGAAGCTCTATCAGGATATGTAGATGTTCCTGTGGGGCAGACATATATATATATATATTAATACTTGGAAACATCATCTCGAAATATGGTTAACAAGATAGCTTGCTTTTGCTACTGAAATAAATTTGACCATCAGCGAATGAGTAACATTTTTGCTCTTGTCTTAAGCTCAGTACATATCGATTTACTTCACTTCATCTGCCTATCATGTACAAACTTTCTATTTTTCTCTCTTTGTAGTTTGTAAATTCTTCCTTCTTTACACGCTGTCTCTTCGTTTGCACACGTACACATACACATTGATGCATACACACACACACACATATATAATAAATATATATATATATAGAGAGAGAGAGCTATGAGCACATTAGGGATGGGTAAAGAGAGAGTATTCTTGTTATTCATTTGAAGCAAAACTCAGTGCACCGAATGACACAGAACACACTCATCTGTTATCCAAATCGGGTCATTGATGGGACAACAAAGATGTTGTTTTGCCAGATATTACAATGGCCTTTGTTGTTGAATAGAACGGGCAAAATATTTACATGACGGGAAGATTAAGTGAGGCGAAAGAAAGAATGTTGAGATGGAGGGATGGATATGGACAGTGATATACAAAAAAAAGAAAAAAAATTGGTTTATTGACAGATATCTGTGTCCACGTGGAAACTTGAGATTTTAAAATAATACTCTTCAAGAGAAACAAGGGAAATATATAACGTTAATCTAATCTGTCAGTGAACAGGAGACAATTTTAGTCAATATTTAACCTTTAGTTACTATTTTGATTCAAAAACCGTCAATAAGACCAAGTAATACTTTGTCATCATCATCATCATCATCATCCTCATTAGGTCATGTGGACAGCACGGACTTCCCTGATTTTTATTGCACTCCATTCCAATCGTCCTCCCGACTGTATGCAGTGTCTACACAGAGCTGATGTATATAAGTTCTGGCTGATCGGTCAACACTGGTGCCAACATGTGTTGGAGTCCATGAGAAAACGTCGCTTTTGAGTTAGTTCATAATTCTCCAACATGTCTTGTTCGTCTTATTTGAATGGTTAGTGAGATGGGAAGTAAGTGGCCATACAGTTGCTGTTTTGTGGATTATTGCTTTCAAGATTTTTTCGAAACCGTACTAAGATTTCTTGTGTAATTTTTATCACTTAGAGTATTCACACTCTTATCTTCACCTTTATTGTTTATTCACACCGTTTCGGCTGATGCGTCGATCGACCTTCTTCCGATGTTTCATATCAAATTCGAGAGCTCACACAGAACTTCAAAACGAACGCTTTATTTAATTTACGGGAATAGATTGCTCTAATTCCGTTAACCATGACCAAATACAAGTGTTAAGCTGTCGTAGGTATTCCTGGTTATTGTAACTGTAGTTGGGATTGAACCAGAAACCTCCAGATGATTTCACTTCGAAGCACTTCTCAACCAAACGCCTCTATCCGTTGCGCCTTGTGTCTTACTGGCCAATAGAAAACGTAACTCCATACCACTCACTAATAATATGTACAATTTTTATCTCAGCTCATATTGCATTTTTTTTCATCGACACTTTTGCTTTATTAGTTTCCATATCATATTCATCTCTATACTTGGTCAACACAACAGTTCACTGTAGAATAATAAAGGCATTGCTTTTTAAGATGCCTTATCCTCCAGTGTTCTTCTCCATCTGTTATTTTAACTTCCTCCCATAAGGGCAGATTTTTTTTTCTCTTTCCGTATATTGTCCACCATAGTTAGTAATCTTGGCAGATTAGGGACGTATATAGCGCTAATGTAAAACATCAACGACAGCGTTGAAGAATTCGGTGTCACCATCAAATGACGAACTGTTGCTTTTGTGTTTTTCTAAAGAATCATTATAGCGGTAACAGCTTCTTTGGAGATACCATATGCTTGTGGTATTTCTTCCATGTCTCTCTGTATGGAGTCAAATGTCTTGGAGAAATCTACAAACAATAGTGTTGTCTAGGGATATTTTGCATCTATTTTGATGATTCGACGAATAGTTCGAATCTGTGATGTCATGGGTCAGTTTCTCCGAAAGTCGTTCTGATTTTTCCTAAGAATTTTCTCAACTTCATTTGAGAAGCAGGGGATTATAAACCTTAACAGTTATTGTTGTAAGAATTATGACTTAGAAGTACTTAGTGATTCCGAGATCTACTTTCTTGTGGAACGGTGGATGAAGCCTTTCGTCTATTTCTCTTGTTCTCTTTATACACAGCTTTGCATAATCGAAGATGTCAGAATTTTCCTGCCTTCCATATTACAGAAGGTATTTCGTTGAGGCTTGCAGTTTTTCTGCTTTTAATTTTTTTCAGTATAGCGTCAAGTTCTTCCTCTATGAACAGTCTGAGTTTATTGTGTTGTTGGCTATTAATAACTATTTCGGTTGGTGATTTTTAATTTCACGAGGATTCTGTGCAGATTCTTGAAATATTCTTTCCCCTTCTGTAGTCTTTCTTTTTGGCTGGCATCTTTTTGTTTTGCTCCCGAGATGCTTCTACCTTCACTCACTTCATTTTCTATCTACCATACAAATCGTAATTGTCTATCTTCCATCAAATTTCTGATTTTATTCATTTGGCTTTGGATGCATTTTACTTGTTTTTGTTCGTTCGCTCTTGACTTTCTTATGTTTCAACATATTGCCGTTCGTTGTCTTTTTTAATTATGTAAGGATTTTATCTCGCTTTTCTCTAACTGCAATTGATTCCCTGAGAACACTTTATTTTACTCTTGGTTTGGTTGCTATGTACACAGCGACTGCTTCTATATGGGTGGTAACAAAGTTTTCCTATTTGTCATTCGGAGTATGTCTTTTCCGATGACTCGTGAAGAGTAGCAAACTTGTTTCTTACAGTGTTACAATATATTCATTACTCATATCATTATTACCAAGTAAATCTCTAATGGCTTTTTTTTTAATTTCTTTGTAGACTGAGACGATTCAGTAATCGGATGATACTCCTTCAGAAGATGATTATGCATTATTGTTCAAAATAATTTTTCCACTTTTTGTTTATAGGGTGGAACGATAAAATTGTCGTCCTAAAGAAAACAACACTAAAGCTTTATTTTAAAACTTTTATTGAAAAAATCAATTCAGGTAACTTGATTATGTTGTAGAGCTGACATCTATTCAATGTAGCCGCCTTCCGCCTCAATACGGATCCGGAACTGGGAGCATGCCTTTTCCACAAGCGCCGCCGGGAGCTCAGCGAATAATCGGCGGATGGCGGCGATCAGGCTGGCTTTGGGAGGTCATATTGGTTATGTTCTTGACGTATGACCAAACGAAGTAGTCCAGCGGGTTCAGTTCGGGGGAAGAGGGGGACAGTGAGAGAAGGGTACAAAATCTTAGCACTCCTTCTGAAGCCAATCCTGGGTCTCTTTGGACTTATGGGCCGGCGCCAAGTCCCGCTGCCACACCCAGGGTCTGCCACCAGCCAACTCATTGCACCAGGGGATCATCACACTCTTCAGCACATCTAGGTACACTTTAGTGTTGACTTTCAAGCCAACTTCTAAGATGTGAGGTGGCATGATGTGGCCCTCACTTGAAACCACATCAAAGACCATAACCATAGCCGGAAACTTCATCACCCTGGGCATGTCCCTGTTATTCATGGCAATCCAGATTTGCATTTTGAGGGTGCTGGCAATGGTCCCGTTGTCATAACTTGGATCGGTAGAGAGCATGAGTTGTACAGCGGCGCATCTCCGATCTCGCTCGTTGAACATTGTGCCCTTTTCAGACATGATAGAAGGCTCCTATCGCTCTTAGAATTTGTACACAACTGGCCAACTAGTAGGTGGTCTGCAACAAAAAAAGAAAACCGGTTTTCATTTAACCGAAATGGAATCACGTCGTCTTTCCTAGCGAGACAATTTTATCGTTCCACCCTGTATAATCTAGCTGGGTTTTAGAGGTATTTGGGTTGGTATAAGCCCCTTTCGTGAAATTTAGTGTTTAGGCATGCATGCATGCCTGATCTTGAGTGAAAATTCAGCTAGATATTAACCATTTTTTGGCGAGTTGTGTAAGCACAACCTTAGCCTATTTGAGCATTCATGTCTCCATCAACGATACAAATATTGTGTTTGACAATGAACCGGACATGAGTGGATAGCTCATTGGAGAAGGTGGTGATGTCTATTTTATCAATGGCATCGGTGGAACAGTAGGAACAGACGATTGTTCTACTAGGTTTACCATTAACTGTCGCATACCCAATTTTTGATGGGTTTCTCTCGATTCTATTTAATTATTTCATGGAATGAGGAGTGAGAAATATTACTCTAACGCCAATGGTGGAATTGACGGAGTTTTTCTTTGCAGATTCTTTGACAAATGCCTATTCTTTACCGGTATCATGGTATTTTAATTATAGTTCGATATGCTAATATCTATATTCGTAAATGCCTATGATGTCTATTTTAAGCTTGGCTGCCGATTCTGCAAGCTCGGGTAGCTGGTTTATTGCATTTAAAGTCCTAACTCTAAATGTCACTATATTGACAATGATTTTGCGTCCAAATTTCGTTTCGGCTTGGGCTCTGTAGCTGATATCTTGAATATTGGGGCAAGATCTCGAACCTCAGCTGGATGCGCCCCTCGTTTACCTGCGTAAAGGGTGATGCGGTTTGTAAGTATTGTTTGAGTCCTGGTAATCTTTTGATGGTTGTTTTCTTTTCTCAACAATTGACCCCATCCTTATAGATGAGAAACAGTAGTTTCTTGAACTGTTTGATTCTGGCCGTTGATCTCTACACCACTAGGTGAAGCACGTTATTGACTCACCGATGGACTCGTCCGCCATACTTTACATCCACCATGCTGCAAACAATGGTTTTCATTGCTACACGTTTGTGTTGCTTATATAATACTCCCCCCACTCAGTGACTGTTATCTAGTGACAAGCAAGAATACGCAGAGTGATTATGGATATTAAGGGGTTAAAACTTTCTAGGTTTTATTGACGCAGTTGTACATATCTGGCTCTATGCTTGTAGGGTTGTGATAATGTGTTTTCCTTTTCGAGAAAAAAAGAAGCCCTCCCCAACTTTTTCTTCGCTTTAACTTTGTTAAACTACATATACACTCTTTTATTTTGATCAGGTACATATAGGATCAGCTTATTTCTTTATTGCACTTAGACCACATTATTTTTGTGCAATGTATTTGGGTTCTTCTAACACGTGGTTTTTCTTTTGTTTTTATATTCTCGCTCTTCAAAACAGGACAACAGAAAATGGAATATCGTAGCAAACACTTGTAACGACGAGGAACATTTTAACTATTAATACGATATTCGGTGGCCATATAAAGCGTGTTTTTTTCTACTCGTCTTGTTTCAAATTGAATGGATGCCTTAATTTTACTTATATAGTTGGTTGAAAGAATTTTGTAAAGGAATGGTTAACTTTAGTCGTAAAACGCATAAAATAAAAACAAATAAAAGAAAAAGGGACAGAATGAATAAACTGACTAAGAAAAAATAATGATGTTGATTGATTGAGAGATTATGTAGAGAGACTTATTAAATAAATGTTAAAACAGTGTAAGAGTCATATATATTAAGTCTGTCTCTTTCACACACACACACACACATATATATATAGATATATATATATAATATCTTTTTACGTTTCTACATACGAATATATATACAGGAACATCGGTAAATATGGATGTCATACTGAATATATTCATATGAAATTAAATCAACAGCTCCATAGTCAGATACATTTATTAATAATTTGATCGGATGTTTTCGATCTATATAATTAAAGGAAACACTTTGGATAAAGTCCATTGATCATATTATTAGATTATATTAATAGAATGAATATTTGCTGTGTGAAATAGATTTTCATACATATGTTTATCTCTTCGTTTGTCTCTGGTTCACAATCAGTTTGTCTGTATGTCATTCTTTCTCTTTATATGATTGCCTATCAATGTGCATGTGTGTGTGTGTGTGTGTGTGTATAAACTTTCTCCCAGATTGTTGTTTTTCACATTAATCCTTTTGTTTTTCTAGTAATCTGTCTCTCATATTTTGACCAACTTCGTAGTTCTTCCCCACTGCTGAAGAATAATTAGACAAAGACGAAGGAAAGATATGCGTAGAGGACATCTTTCATCGCCAAACTCTTTGGATCTTCTAAGACGATCTTTGGTAATAAGTTGAGCAGCTACCTTGATGGTTGAGCATATAAAGTTAAAATCTTCCTTCGCATAAACTTGAGTGACTCAATGAGACTTGAAGAGCTTGGCTATAACAAACTCTAATATTTCCTGAAAACTTAGCAAATGAATTCAAAATAAGAGAAGAAGCAGGCTGGAAAGATCGATCAATAGGCCAGTGGAGTGTAATATAGTTTCCCTAAGTACTGTTCAAGGTACTTCCAGCAATTATGGAAATTTTGGATTGTCATCAGGCGGAAAGATTACCGATCAGTTGAAATGAACAGAGGGATCTCCTTCTTACTCAAAGAAAAACAGGGCTTGAAAGAGTCTGTATAGTTGAGAACTGTGTTATTGCTATATACAGAGAGCAACATATTTTTAGCATTCTGTCAGATGGCTAATAAAGTTACTGCTAAGAAATAATTAAACAGACATATTGGTACAGAAAGGTTGAGAACCATGAAAATCTTGGGTGTTTGAAATACACTGGAATGAACAGGTGTTTTTGAGAGAAGCAAAAGAGAGCCGTTGCGACTTGATCGTTCTGTGGTTGGACCTTTCCAATGCATATGGGTCGATTCCACTCTGATTGGCTGAAGTTTCCGAAGGTAGCAAATCCTTAGCAAGTCCAATGACCTAATTATTGACTACTTTAAGATGAGAGAGACTTCAAGTTTAGTTACATCATAATGGCACAAGCTTGAAATAAGAGTTGCAACGAATTTTTCCTTGGACGCTTGCGGTTAATATGGTGGTTGAATCGGTGGAATCAGGGTGCTGAAGACCCCTGACAGATATTAAGATATGACACTCATCTCTTTACATATATATGAGTAACTTGACAGTTAGTTTCATGGCGGATATTACAGAAATTCAAAAAGTTGATTACATGGGCTTTAAGCCATCCTGGTATCTTGTATTAAAGAAAAAATGTGGACAAGTTCCGTTTCATGATTTTGAAAATCATCGAAATGTCAGCTAAGGATATTGAGAAATTTTTCGATTACAGTTTGAAAGATATGCTGTTGCCATCAACAAACCATTCTATTCCTTCAAAACAGCACCGATAAAAACACCATCAAACTTTAATTTATATTCTTACTAAAAAATCTGTTTTCTCATCACATGTTGCTAATTGCTAAAACTTTTCAAATATAGGGACATTTTTGTTTACCTATAGAAATTACAACAAAGACTTTGTCACAGTTCACCATTAGAACACACACACACACACGTGTATATATATATATATATATATATATATATATATATATATATATATATAACTATCTGCATACATACATGTAATATATGTTTATATGTTGACACAAGAGGATGTAAAACATTTCCTGCCAATGCATCAATTCTTTTGCGCTCCTTTGCGAACACCTAAAAAAATCTAAAAACGTAGTGACTTTTACTAAACTTTTGTCTTTTACAATTTGGTTCTTTAATACACAGTAAAAAAAAAAAAGCTTAATTTATTTCTGAAGCATCAGCATTTCGACAATGTACTGTCTATCAAGACACATTATTTCTTTCGTCTTGTTTAAAGCTTTCAGCAATTTTTTATTCAAGAATCCCAAGCTGCTCAATGACTTTACCAATGCTTGATGAATTTCAACCTTTTTGCACCTTTGTCTATAAATATTCACCACAATTTAAAAGCTGTTCCGTTATGAAAATAGTCTAATCAAATAATATGAATTTTGTCCCTGGCCAAAGCTGCTCAAATTTCTCTTCTGATCCATTAAAGATCAAATTTTAATCATCTATTCCCCCAAATCCATAACTAAGTTCTTACCTGCTTATAGACCTTGACCTTGACCTTGACATGCATGTTTCTTATGAGCCATCAGTTGTCCTTCTTGGTTTTACCTCAATCACGTATACACATTCACACATATACACACTCACACATATACATGCGTCTATGTGTAGATTTCTGTGTTGTGTGCATATTTCTGTGTTGTGTTGTGTTGTGTGCATATTTCTCTTCCACCCTCTCTCACTTTCTCTCTCTCTCTCTCTCTCTCTCTATCTCACTCTCTTAGTATCTAAGAGTGTGAATATTTCTAAGTATTCAGTTATTTTCTATTTCTTTTATCCAATGATACTCTTATATAAAATTACATACCGGTAGTAATGCGTACATAAAAAATATATCTACATTTTTTTATATGCAAACATCTATGCTTGTATAGCGGTATGCACCAATACATACTAAAATACACCATTCATTTTTTGCACACTCATTAGCATAGTTATCCACATATGCGTTCATTAAAAAAAACAAACTAAAAAACACGCGCACAAACAGGGTAATTATAAAGTCCTTGTGCAATTTAAAAATTTGAGAACATTGGAGCTGTATGATAAGTGAAAAGTAATAAAAATGTAAAATTACGTAAGGATTTTATAATATATATATATATATATATATATATATATTAAATAAAAAATTCACACACACACACACACACGTATATATATGTATGCATGTATGATTAAAACGAAAAGATAAAAATGAATGTATGAATTAAAAAAATATCTTTTTTATTGGTTATCAAGAAGGGAACGTAAATTCTGATCGAATGAAATGTTTAAAAAATTTGAAGTTTTAAACTCTTTCGATTGCGCGTCTGATCAATTTTAAGAAATGTTTGATTTTTACCTGTGCTCATATTCAGATTTTTTTCTGCTTATCTAGCCTTCTTAATTATCGGTTCCCATATTGTATTCAACTCTATACTTGGTCGACTCAGCAGGTTATTGTAGCCAAACACATGTGCTGATTCCTTAAGACGTCTAAATGTTGACCTTTTGTGTGGAGACAACCTACTTCGGGATGGGATCTGATATATACCGACAAGAAGAAGGACTGGCTATGGATTCGCCATTGTCACCAGTGTTGGCTAACATATACATGGAATACTTCGAAGAAATGGCATTAGGATCTACATCACTAACGCCATTTATGTGGCTTAAACTAGAGATCGAACTTGCTCACATAAACTTGTGTATATTTCTCGAAAATAATTCTTTTTAAAAAGACATTAAAAAGAGGATCAATTTCAATGTGATGAGCGAATTTATCAATATTTCCTTTACGACAAGCGTCCGATTTATGTTTTCGGTTGGGTCATAAATTATTTCTGTATTTTAAAAACAAGTTGAAACTACGCATTTCAAATTACCAGCATAGCCGGAAATTACCTGATTAAAGTTTGCCGTCGTCGCCTGTTTTTATTTTCAGGAGTGAAAGAGTGCGCATCATAATCTAATCTATGATCTCACGCCCCTTAATGGTGCGGCTGAAAGTACATATTGAACATGTAATATTGAACGGTTTGGGTCTAGAATAATTAAAAAAAAAAGCCGCAGAAACATCTTAAAATGTGTTTTTGATCGCCAAGTCCGAAACTGATTTTCAAAGTTTCGTTCTGGCGACACGTCATCAAGAGATGGACCCAAACCAGGAGGCTCATAATCCTCGATCAAAATGCTTTAATCTATACTCATGGCGACAAGTCTTTTTTGAAATGAAACGTTTATCAAAAATATCATTACAAGTCATAAAAAATGGGTCTCTTAAGACAATGTTTAACGCAAAAGGCAGTGGATTGACAAGAATGAATCTTTGCTGCTTCTCCCAAAGGCGCAACTTCATGGAAAAAAGTTATGCTATGTAGGATCACTGCAGTATTATTCATTTTGAGTTTTTAAACCGCAATTAGACGTTCAATGCTGCCTTATATTCTAAACAGCTGCAATGTATGTATGAAAATCTTTTATGAAAACGACCAGCAGTCGTCGATAGGAGAAACGATGTATTTCATTATTATAACGGAAGGCCACATTCATCAAGAAGGCAAATCTATTGCATTTAGGTTGGTCTGGTCTACCTCATCCATCATATTCAGAAGACCTTCCACCAGGTGATTTCCGTCTTTTTCGTTTACAACAAAATACTCTGAATGACAAATTTTTTACTTAAAAAAGATCAGGTGAAAGCGTTTGTTGAAAACTTGTTGAGTTCGAAGCGAGCTAAATTTTTCTTGAAAAGAATTAACAATAACCTTAACAAATGTCAAGAGAGGATTCAAAATAATAACGAATATTCTATGGATTGAAATTAATTGTTTGTTAAATCATTCATAAACAAATATTTTACTAAAACAAATTATTTATGACGCAACCAAATACTTTTTATAGACATAGATAAGTTTTGCTCTCAAAAAGATATACTTACGCATAGAAATTCATATTCCTCTTAGTGTGATACTCCCACCTGTTAGATTTGACAAAGAATTACAGTCTTTAGTGTCAGTCTTGTGGTTATCGATGAGACTAAAAGTCTCTTTACGCGTAAATATATCATTGTTATTTTTCCCATGGTATCTATTTTAAAAGCTATTTGCAGTTGTTAATTGTTTTAAAATGGTTATTGCATCGAGGATGTTCTCTATTAAGATAAGAAAAGTTTTATTTTCAGCAGTAGTCCATCTGTTATTGATTTTTTATGATAATATTTGCGGTCACAAGAAAACATCCATTATATGATTTTAAGGCAAATCAAAGCATGATATTGAGACAAAAATGAAAATCTAATTAAGAAATTCAAATGATGCTAAAAATAAAAAATAAAATGTACTTTCTGACCTTGTGTATAATAAAATTAATAAACGATCTCCAATCAGAAAAAAGAATTAAAAAAACAAAGCAGAAACTATCAAGGAGAAAATTCGATTTTACAATATAAACTCTAAATCTATATTTCAGAGGTAACTTGATGTCACTAAATATTTAGCTTTATCAGTCACATAATGGTGAAGATGCGCAAATCAAATAACATACATACATTTATACATACAAGACACGGTTGAGTGAGAATGATGAGCCACTAGTTTTTGACCATATAATTCAATGGTATATGATCCGAATTTGTCCTAGAGAATAAGATATATGAAATTTTCTGTGGTTCAAACGGATCAGTCAGTCCAGGTAAGAAAACCAAACCTGTTACCTGTGAACAATAAGAAAAAGAAACCAAAAATATATGTCAGGCAATGGCTTTTGCAACGGCAAAGCAAAATTGAAATAAATTGGAGCTGGAAATATCTCGACCCTGACATAGAATAGAAAAATAAACACTAGGAAATATGATATTAGTGACAATCAAAGTCAAGGCCCTGGGAATAGTCGCAAAGAAACAAAAAAAAAGAAACAATCCAAATGACAATACTAAAAATATCAGCTAGAAAGTCCTGGAGTACAAAAAATATTTTTTTTTACTGAAGCTCCAAGGAAGAACGTCAGTCACAATTGCAATGAAAATTAATGAGTACAAATAATAATAATAATAATAATAATAATGGTGCTTATTGTACAGTAACAAAAGGATTATTAAAAGGGCTGGAGGACTTGGAAGTTGGCGGCTGAGTGGAGACCACCCAAACGACAGCATTATTGAGAACGGCCAGAATACTAAGAAGATACCTGGAGACTTGAGGAGACTTATTGTCACTCAAACCCCAGTGCAAAACTAATAATAATAATAATAATAATAATAATAATAATAATAATAATGAACAAATGCTTACAAGGAGCACAAGTACCTGACTGAATGACGAAAGGAAAGACCACAAAAGGACCCGAGCAAAGGAACTGCTCCAAACAATTACGGACCGATAACTTGCCTACCAATGATGTGGAAAATACTAACAGCACAAATAAGGGAAGAGATTTACTAGTCGCTAACAAGCCGTGGTTTGTTCCCCGATGAACAAAAAGGATGCCGCAAAGGATTCAGAGGCACACCAAAGTTACTTTACATAGACCAACACATCCTAAACGAGCGCAAGACCAGACGGAAAAATCTACCTATGGCCTGGCTTGACTACAAAAAGGCATATGATATGGTTCCTCAAAGCTGGATAATAAACTGCTTCAAAATGTATAAAATATCACATGAAGTCATAAACTTTATCGAAAAAACCATGAAAACCTGGAGAGTGGAGCTGACAGCAGGAGGAAGAAGCTTAGCTGAAACAAAAATCCAAAGAAGTATCTTCAAAGGAGATGAGCTTTTCCCATTATTATTTGTAATAGCTATGGTGCCACTCAATTACATATTTAGGATATGAATGGCCGTTCCAAATTTACTGATTCGCAAGAAAAAAATCAATCATCTTATATGCATTGACGACGTTAAGCTGTTTGTAAAAAATGAAAAAGAATAGGAGACACTAGTACAAAACAATAAGAATATACAGTCAAGATATAGGAATCAAATTTGGCATAGAAAATCGTGCTATGCTAATAATAAGAAACTAAGACAAATAATGGAAGCAATAGAAGTAACAAATAAAGAAAGAATCAGAAGGCTTGGAGAAAAGGAAAATTGCAACTACTTGTTAATATTGGAAGCAGACACAATCAAACCAGGACAGATAAAAGAAAAAAAAATGAAAGAGTATCTCAGAAGAACGAGAAAACTACTCGAAACTAACATTGCAGCAAGAAACTGATCAAAAGGATAAAAACCTGGGCTGTCTCCCTTGAAATCGAACAACAAATGGACCAGAAGATAAGAAAACTTATGACAGTGCAAAATGTCTTAAATCCGAGTCAGGATATAGATTATCGGTGTAAAGAAAAGAAGGAGGAAGAGGACTCGGCAGCATTGAAGATAGCATCGATGCATCAATGCAAAGATTCGAAGACTGCATAAAAAGAATCAAAGAAAAACTAATTACTGTGACCAGAAATAGAATAGACAATATGAAAGAAAAGAGAACAACAATAACTAGGAAACAGAAATTGTATGGATATTTCAAGCGACACACTTACCAGAAGACATGGACATGCCGACGACAAGGGATACCTTAAGAGAGAAACTGAATCTCTGCTAATAGTAACACAAAGGAACGCTATAAAGATCAATTATGTTAAAGTGAAAACCGATCATGTATGACAAAATGCCTTGTGTTGGTTATGTGCTTATATAGACAAAACGATTAATCATATAAAACACGAATGCAGCATATTATTTCAAACGATTATAAGACTAGATAAAACTAGGTGGGGAAGGAGATGCACTGGGAATCGTGCAAAGATAGAAATTTGACCCTATTATTAAATGGTATATGGACAAGCCAGAATCCGCCCTGGAGAATAAGACGTAAAATTTTGTAGGGTTTTCAGATACAGACAGATCACCAATTCTCGGGCAGAAGACCAGACCCAGTGATACTTTAAAAAACCGAACTTGCCGAATAGTGGACTTTACCGTCTCGGAGGTCTTTAGAGTAAAAATCAAAGAAAATAAAACGAGAGAAGTACTTGGAACTTGCCGGAGAACTAAACTAGCTATGGAACGTTAAGGTGACCATGGTACCGATTGTAATAGGTTCGCTTGCAATGGTCCCCAAAGACTTGGTAAGAGGGCTGGAACAGTCGAAAATCAGAGAACAAGCCGAGACCATTCAAAATACAGTATTGTTAAGATCAACCGTAATACCGAGAAGAGCCCCAGAGACTTAAGGAGACTTACTGCTATTGAGACTCCATTGAAAATCCATCAGTTTTAGCTGATGGGAAAACCTCGCTAGGACCAGTCTAATGATTATATATTTTCACCTCACCTACCTACAGAAGCTAACAGTTTTTTTTGCTAAAATCAAAAAATCAAAACTTCTTATACAAACGGTTAAATAGAATCTTCACCCAAAATATTGGAATGGAATTTGGCATATGTTCAATACTAATCCTGAAGAAGCGTCAAAGAAGCAAAAGTCGAAATACATGTGAATTTTAGAAGCAGATAGAAATAGGAAAACAGATTAGAAAGAAAAAGACAACGCGCAAGGAGAAGAAAACTACTGGAAACTAAACTCAGCACCAGGAAATCAATAAAATGAATAAATAAATAAATGAGTCTTGTAAGGTACTACAGATCCTTCCTAGATCGGGAAAGAAAGAAGCTCGGAAACTTCGACCGTTGAACGAGAAAATAGCAAACTATTAAGAAAACCTTACACTCGAGGATTTATTTTGGAAGATTATTAGTTAAAAGAAAAGTAGGAAGAAGACCCACTACCATTGAAGGATGTGATGCTGCAATTTATGGAAATGAAAAATGAACAAAAAAGGGTAAAAAGAGACTACAATAGACAAAAAAAATTGGATATAAAGACAAACAAGAAAAAAGCAGAAATTATGAGACTGGGAAAATAAAAAAAATACATTGACACTTGGAATGACAAATTAAAGAAATAGTCCATGAGAGGACATTGAAGTTGGGGATAGAGGATAGATCTAAATGGCAACCGAAAAACAACGAAAACAACTATTTAAAAGGTAGAATTGGTAAGACTAAGGAGAATATGAAGTGTAACGAATTTGGTGTGTGTGTGTGTGTGAGAGAAAGAGAGAGAGAGGGAAGAGAGGGAGAGAGAAAGCCAGGGAGAGGGGGATAGAGATGAAACAATCACAATACGCGAAAACAGTAAAGTGGCTAGAAGGAGTACAATAGCAGATAAGACTGGTATGAAAAGTGATCTACTTCGAACAGAGGAAAAGGCTACATTATTTGAGATTTTGAGATAAAAATAGATCACCCAACCTAGATCAGTAGGCCTGATCTTGTCATAGTTAACAAAAAGAAAAGAACTGGTCATCTTGTTGACTTTTCTATACGAGTACACGACAAAGGGAAATGAAAAGTAAGCGAAAAAAAAAAAAATAGACAAATAACCAGACTTTGCCAGAGAAGGGAAAAAAACTGTGGAACATGAAGGTAATAACAGCAATGAGTTGATCCTTTGGAGCCATTCGAAAGAACCTGCCAAAAAGTGGAGAAGAACTGGCGATCTGGGGAAGGATTGAAGCCATCTAAGCCTCAGGACTGTTGAGATTGGCTAGAATAGTGAGAAGGGTTCTTGAGAGATGTGGAAATTCGATATTCCTGAGACTTTAGTGAAGGTCACGAGAGAGTGATATTCCTGACTAGAAAACCAGACCAGGTATAAAGAGGAAAAGCAGAACTTGTTATCTAGTAGATTTTGCTATTTGGGTGGACCACAGAGAGAAAATAAAAGAAAGCGAAAAGATTGGCAAATAATTGGACCTTGCCAGAGAATTACAAAAATTGTGGAATATTAGGGTAACGGTAACACCAATTATAACTGGTGTGCTTTGAATAATCCTCAGGAGTTTTGAAAAAAGACCGGATGAATTGCAGATCAGAGGAAGAATCGAGGTCATCCAACATTATTCAGATCGGGGTGAATACTCAGAAGAATCCAGGAGACTTGAGAAGACTTTCTGTTATTCAGAATTCAGTGAAAGATGCCGGTATAAAAATAAGTTGACAACAGAGTGAAAGTGGGGGAATATGACAAGTTGGAAAAATATCTGTACTTTGCCAGTGATCTGAAAAGCTATGGACCATTAGAGTGACAGTGATAGTAATTGTACTTGGAACCCTTGGAAAATCTCTAAAAACCTGGAAAAGATAGTCGATGATTTGGAGATCAGAGGAAGAATTAAAACCTTCGAGTCAATAGAACAACTAAAATCGACCAGAACACTAAGAATAGTCCTGAGTATTTGCTGTCACTTAGACTCCAGTGAAAAACCATCCTTAAGAGCTAGTCTGAAAAACTCGAATAATAATAACAATAATAATGGATTGGCTATTGGACATATTGAATGTAGCAAATTTACTCATAAGCAGGAACAATATAGATATGACTGAATTGGAAGAATTATCTCCGAAATGGAATTTGTCCATGCACATAAGTGTTATGAAAAGAAGTCAGTAAATATGTTGGAAAAAAAGAAATTACTCACTGGGGATTTTTAAATTGAAACGCCCACTCACTAGTACGAAGTTCAACTCAAAAGTTCAAAGGCCAACCAGATAAGGTTTATTCTTTAACATAATTCCCTCGTGGTTCACGCATCCCTTCCACCGTAGTTGCAATGCTTGGATTCCATACATAAAAAGTCCTCAACTGCAGATATGACATCATCCTATGAACTTTTCAGCCTATTAACTTTTAAGCTGAAACTTGTGTGTAAGAAGACTAAATCAACTTGTAAACAAAGACAGGACGATTGATCAAAACACAGTGTCAGCCTAATCGACTGGGACTGTAGAATACACCGATTGCATCTCTACACAGGGGTAAGACTCCCTCTAAACGTGTGTCCTGAATAAGACATTAAAAAGCCTCATGGAGAGGCTCCAGCCTTGGAGCTTTGGAGAATATCGAGTACTCCTTCATTGCCACTTCTCCCAGGTTCACTCTAACCCGGAGCGGTAGCACCTGATAACGTCCAATCTTGAGGTCAAATGAAATTTCACATAGAAACTGTGTGATAACAAACAACATGTTAAATCGAACTGTTAGAAATAGAACGCCTTGACCATTTGACTCATGTTTAATTGCAATGTATGTGATACATAGCAAATAACAATTTAATTGAGAGTTAACGAATCGGCAATGTTGAAAAGAATTATTAGTGTTGGTTAGCCATACTGTGTGTAAATAAAACTATTCATGTTAGATAGCAATAATTGAAACCGTGTAAGTGCGAAAAGATGATAAATACTAAATTCGATTATTCGTGTTATAATACTTGCAATCATTTAACTCTATACAAACGAATAAATAATGTTGAATATAATTATTATTGTAAAATAACAATACTTGAAACTCTTGAAATGAGAACTTTAATAGAATTATTACATAAGAAAACTTAGAAACATTTGACAGTGTGAAAATGAATGAATAAAGTTGAATAGAATAATTAGTGATAAATAGCAATTCTTGCAACTCCTTCACTGTGTGCAAACAAAGGATTAATATTGAATTGAATTAGCGTTAGATAGTATAAATTTAACTGTGTAGAAACAATAGCATTATTAATGTGCAAGCAAATTAGTTCTACCTCATTTAAAAATGAAATTACCTACAAACTATTCCCTTAGAAATCATGTATATCCATTTAAATGTGTGCAAACAAATGATCGAACTTAAATTGTTACGGTTACATAGCAATACTTAAAACCAATTAACTTGGCGCAAGTAAATGACTAATAGTAAAAAGAATTATTCGTATTAAATAGAAATACTTGAAACTATTTATATATGCGCAAAAAAGAGGTCGGATTCATTTTACAATGTTATCAACAAAATGTGTTTACAAATAATATCTATACTGTTATGTAATGTATCAATAAGATTTAGCATTAAATAACCAACAAAGGTTGATATGCCATAAACTAAATCGTTTTGTCTGTATCATTTTATCCTGTCTCGATATCTTTTTAGTGTTCCTTTTTTCACTTGTTCCTTCTGGTGTATTTCCTCTAGTTGTATCGTTTGTTTTACTTATCTTGTTTTTTTCTTTTAGTCCCAAAATGTTCCAACGTTCTCCCTCTTTCTTATTATTTTGGCTTGTTGAAGTAGGTTTCTTATCTGCTTTTACAGTCGAATTTCCCATTTAGATTTTGAGTTTCTGTTCATGTTCTTTTGGGGAACACCGATTTTATTATTTCGCTCCAACATAGTTTAGTGCGTTTAATTCTGTGATGTTTTTCCTTGAGATATGTGCTAATAATACATTTTTTTTCAGCTTCTGCCTTGACTGTTCTCCTGTCTTGGTTTCTTAGCGATGGTAAAGTAATTTTTTTTTCAGACATAATTCGCGTTAAATTTTCTATATTCGTTTCTTCTTGTTGTATTAGTGTTCCTTCTGTAGTGTTTTGGTGTATGGTGTTTCGATTGTTGTTACTTTGCGGTTCATTTCGGTTAGAGTGTTCTTGTTTATTTAAGTATTTGCTGCATCTATTATTGTATTAGGATGGTGTTGCTTTGATTCCCAGTTTATATGTAGGTATATTTCTAATATTTCAAGGTCAGAAAACCAACCTTTCTTTATTATCGTCCAAACTTGATCAGCGAGACTTTGGCTCGTTGTTTAAAATCTTGCGTATTCTACGCAGATTTCTATAATTCATTTCCTGTTGCCTCTTTGTGTAGGACTGCTTCTAAAATGATAGTGGAGTGCAAGTTTGATTTCTTCCCTAGTTCATTTTCTGTGTTGGTGTCTCTGGTTTGTATGGTTACTAAGGTTCGTGTACTTGTAAAAAGAATAGCTAAAATGTTGAGAATTAGAGGAGCACCTGCCGATCATGATACCCAGACCTGTCGTCTGGCTTCCATGTCGTATTATGTTTCGATTTGACATTTTTATCATGGGTTGTATATTGTGGCTATACCAGGCCCAAAGAATGTTTAAAATCTGCGCACTTATCACAGATGTGAGCAAGTACTCTTTAATTAAAAGAACGCATAAGCTGATCATCATCATCATCATGTCGTGCGGCTAGCACGGATATCCCTGACCCTCTCTCCCCACGTCTCCTTATCATTCATCGCCTCCGGCAGGTCTTCAGGATTACATCCCGTATCATCACATAGCTGCTGTATGAATGTTCGAGCTGGTCGTCCTGCTTTTGATTGGCCATATGCGGGGGTCCACAGGGGCACATCACTTACGATCTCGTCCTTGCTTCTCCAGCAGTGTCCGGCATGTCTGGTTCGTCTAGCTTGTATAGTTTTCGTTATAGGTGGTACGTGGCCGTACAGTTGGTGCCGTGTGGGGTGTTGCTGCCAGGACCTGTTCAATATTGCTCGCAACATTGGCCGTTTTTCATATCATCATCAATAGATACCACTGTTATCGATGGGTAGCTGTAGTTTCCTGATTGGACTTTTTGACCATGGCCGTTGAACAATGAAGTTATTCTATCCAGCATTCACATTCACCATGTTGCTTCCAATGGTTTCTAGAGATATGTGTTTAGTAAATTGTTTTCCTCCTTTTTTTGTTAAGTTAAACTTTGCTATTTTAAATTTGCTATTTTTCATATTGTTCAGCCCAAAAGCAATTAGGTACTGTGAGTTATAAAAAATAGCTCTTCCATATCATTTCATAGTGATTATTGGCTTTAACAGGAACATGTTCAACATTAAATTAAGCGTATCTGCCCTTATATATCTAAACTGCCAAAACTTAGAGACAATGAGAAAAGGCAAGTAACAAACTGAAACACGAATTTTGTTCCAAATAGTTAAAGGAAGGATATATTTTTAAGGCAATAGCTACAATTTGTCGAGTTGTGAACCTATTAGAGTTTGGCGTTTCTTTCGTTTTATTTTTTTCCATTTCTCTCTTGCTGCTGCTGCTGCTGCTGCTGCTGCTTAAAAAACTTCTATTTTGGACTGTAAACACCTCTTTATAATTATAATCATTATTATAATAATTTGACTCATTTGAGAATATTTCACACCAGTGTCAGCTGATGGTTTTCCACTGGAGTCTGAGAAATTTCGTCACCTGCCAATAGATTTTTAAAACTTTTTGATATTAAATATGTATAGCTTTCTATCCTCGTAGTTTCTGCTTCATATGTTAACTTAGCATTTACATCTATTTTTAAACAACAAAAATTAACGACCAAAACAAAAGAGCACATAAAATTAAACACGACTTTGTCGCAAATAATTGAAGCATGGACAAATTATTAGTGTAATACATACAATTGGTCGAGTTTTGAACGAAGTCGAATTTGGCGTTTCTTTCGTTATTTTTGGTCACTTCTCTGCTGCAGCTTAAAAAAATTCTATTTTGGACGCTGGACACTTCTTTATAATCATAATAATAATAATAATAATAGTTATCATTATTATTTTACTAATTTGAGAGTTTTTCACCACCAATGTTAGCTGATGGTTTCCCACTGGAGTTTGAGTGACTGCAAGTCACCTTAAGTCTTCAGGACACTTCTAAGTATTCTAACTGATCTCAGTAATGCTGTGGTTTGGATGGTCTCCACTCGTCCTTAAATTTCCAAATTCTCTAGTCCTAGGACTAAGCCTTAGGTAACTGTACCGAGCGCGTTAATCACAATTGGTATCATCGTCACTTTTATGTTCCATAGTTTTTTTTAGTTCCCAACCTAGGTTCAGGTATTTATTTCTATTTTAGCTTTCCTTCAGTTATGCCACGTGGTCAGCCGGAACAACAAAGTTAACTTTTCGGCAGGTTCTCTTTTTTTATGGATTATCACCAGATCTGGTTGTTTGGTCGAGAGTTGATTATTCTTTTATATCTCAAAATCCCAGAAAATTTTGTGCATCTCATTTTCTAGGACGGCTTCCGGGTTGTGCATATACAATTTGTTCGTATGTTCGAATTTAAATTTCTTGCACAATTCCTTGTGGATCACCTTGCCCACCAAGTCATGTCTTGTCTTATACTCTCTTTGCGCTAATTTACTGCATTCGCTTATTTTGTAACTGATCGTTCAGTCTGTCATCACATAATCTACATCTGCTATTTTATTGTATCTTGTCTATTCTTGCTTTGACATAGTAAGGTAAGTCTTTATGGAGGTGCTTGTGATGTAATGATTATCGTCTTCGGAAATGGACACAGCGACACGAGTTCAAGTCCTGGACGAGACTGATTGCGCTTCACATAACACTAATACCTTTTCTCCCTCCAGCTATCGGGGAATAGTAGGGAAGACTGGGTTCTTCAGCCTTGGTGAGGCAACTAGTCTAGGAGAAGGAAAACTCTGAATTAGAATCTGCTTAAAAATTGATCTAGTGTCATATCCTGCCCGAGCGGAGGGGTTGGTAAATATGGACATAGTAAGTCCTTATGGCGTTATTTTGTGCTGCCATCAGAAGAGATTTAGTTTCTCTCTTAAAAGATTTCGTTTGTTTGTCACTTGAAATATTCACAGAGTTTTTTTTTTCCATTTTTGTTTTCTGGTTATTTTTGTTCTGTTGATGCTTGTGTTGTCTGTATAGAGTCTGGTGGTTATAATCAATCTTCCTCCGCGCTTTTTTTTATGTTGTCTTCTAGTCGTTGTATCGATGTATCGACGCTATCTTGAATACTGGCAAGAACTCTTCCCCCTTCTTTTCTTGGTACCTACCATCTATCTATATCTTCTCTTAAAAGGCCTTATGCATCGTTATGGGTTTTCTTTTTCTCTGGTCAATTAGCTGAAGTTCTTCTATTATTATAATTATTATTATTCTCCAAGACCCAATTGATGTCAAGTTAAACAACTAGCGGCCAATATGTTGACTTTCATCCCAAATACAAAATAGATCTTAATACAAAATAATATTACTTTAAACCACCAAGGGCAATATATAGACATTTCAGTCACTTGATTAAGTTCCAATGGATATTACTTTAAACAACCAGGTTGTAATATGCAGATATTTCAGACACTTGGCTCACTAAGTCCCAACTGATATTATTTTAAGAAACTAGGGGTTAATATGTAGACATTTCTGCCATTAGGCCTACCAAGTCAGTATTGATATTACTTTAAATAACCCGAGAATGATTGTAATTTTAGATACTCGGCTTACCAAGTCCCAGTTGATAATAATTTTAACAAGGTGGTAATACGTAGATATTTCAGAACTTATTATTATTATTATTATTACTTCATACAAGTTTTTCACACAAGCATTAGTCTCCTTAAGTATCCAGGACTCTTCTCATTATTCTCGACGATCTCAATAATGTAGTAGTTTTGATGGTCTCCACTCGTCCTGTCATTTCCAAATCTTCCAGTCCCTTTAACAATCCTTCGGTTTCAGTACTAAGAGCATGAATTACAATTGGTAAAATCATCACTTTCATGTTCCACAGATCTTTCAATTCTCTAGCAAGGTCAAGGTATTTATCCTTCTTTTCACTTTCTTTCAATTTTAATCTGTGGTCAGCAGGGACAGCAAAGTCCACAATTCTGCATGATCTTTTTTCTTTGTTGATTTTCATTAGGTCTGGTCGTCTGTTAGAGATTCGTTGATCTGTTTGTATCTCAAAATCCGAGAGGAGTTTGTGCGTCTCATTTTCCTGGATGGATGCTGACTTGTGCATATACCAATTGTTCGCAAGATTAAATTTCAATTTCTTGCACAATTCCCCGTGGATCACCTTGCCCACCTAGTCAATAATAATAATAATAATAATAATAATAATTAATATTATTTGATTTTGAAGATTACATCCTTTTTTGAAACGGATTGAAATTAAAAGAACCGTAGCACTAAATGATATACATTCTAAATTTAGGCATGAATTTACTTTTGTTTCAACAGAGAGAGAGAGAGAGAGAGAGAGAGAGAGAGAGAGAGAGAGAGAGAGAGAGAGAGAGAGAGATTTGCATAAGTGCAATCAAAATACTTTGATATTTATTCACACACTCTTCTGCTAATGATGGTTTCAAAATCGTTGAAAAAGATACTGAGTGTCTCTGAGTTTTATGTATACGTCTAAGTCATTTTCGATATGTTGTACACATATTTCTATCTGAATACAAACATATTAACGCAAATTAATGAGTAAATTCAAATGACTTTTAATGTCGTGTTTAGAGTTCAAGTCACACGGATTATGGACAAGATTCTTTTAACATTCATTATAAACTTGAACTAAACGGTGATATGTCCAATGTATATGTACATAGGTAGGCCTTTCAGTAGATACACACATAAGACAGTATCATATATTTATAAATATTTTCTCAATTACCAAAATTTACACACACACACACACACACACACTTGATGTGTCATAGGAATTAATTTGTTTTCGCAAAATCGAAGAGTATTTGTAACTGTGTTTTATTTACGATCTCAGGAAAAATTACAATCTAGATTTTAGTTATAATTTACTTCGTTGAATCTATAAGTATAAAATTGAAAATTTCCTTCGGAACAAATACAAATCGTTTTACGTGTGACTGTGTGACTGGACTTTGTATATATGCATGTGCATTGTGCATACCATCCCGTCCGTATTTGTGTGCGTGTGTAGTTTTTAATTACATATGCATATATACATATAAACACACACACACACACACACACACACACACACACATATATATATATATATATATATATATATATCATGAGTACATATATATAACTCAAAAGAAATGCGTACACCTATATAGCTGCTCACGCTTTTAAATGCAAAATAGTTTTTATCTTCTTTCTTTCTTTCTTTCTTTCTCAATCTGTATCTGTCACAGTTTCTCTCTTATTTCGCTATTTGTACGCATTCACCTACAAAGGACAACCAAGGACCGTACCCCTCTTTCTATGTAACTTAGCCAGCTTCTTTATAAGACAAAAAGATACCATTTTATTCCATGTTACTGCAAACTTTTGCTTTTACTCACTCTTTTCCAAATCAGTCGCACTAGCCTTTGCCAACTGCGTAGTTAGATGCAGATAACAATGCCAGCTGCAACGGTAAATGCAGCTGTCGGTAGTCAAGTGCTCGTACACCAAAACTCACTGCATAACGGCTTTGTGGGCGGCCCTGTCATAAGGTACGTGGCGCCCTGGGTATCTTCAACAGAAACTCGCACGTTTATTCAATTCTCTGCCAGTTAATTTCCTTCCTCCCTTCCTTCTTCCTAATAAAGAACCGATTACATCCATCAAATAAAGGTTAATGACTGAGGATACATCACTCTGGGTAAGCAATATTCAACCGGTTCTTTTACGAATGGGTGACAATTTGATAATCGAATATATAAAATCGAGAACAACAGCATTCGTCTCAAACTATCGCTTTTCATTGTGAAATTGAACTTCAACACTATTTGGCTCAAAAGTAGTGACTATTTACTAAAGACAGAATTGTAAGCATAGCTTATATTTTAGAATAAAAAAAAAAGCAAAGAAAATGTGCTTGTCTTTTTTCTCCAAATATAGTATGAGAGATATTTTTATATAGTATATACATGTTTATGCGTGCACAAAAAAGTATTGTATATGTATATACATATTGTTAACATTGTACTATGCACTCACACGCATACAAACATACATACATATATTCACTGTTGAGAAGAGGATAGTTGACTAGTCTCATATTCTGTTTGTGGGTGCATTAAATTTTTAGCCATGTACCAGAATATGTATATTTCATGAAAGTCATTTTTAAACATATCTGCTACCATGATATATTATAATGTCAAATGATGGTCTTGTGATGTTCTTTGATATAATAATCCAAGGTGACTGATGATTGAGTTGAGTATATTCGGCCACTACTTTGTCTTAAATGACAAGTTTTTTTTTTAAATTGAAAGTTCAACAAATGCAGATAAATATCACTTATCAGCCAAGTTTAAAAAGATAAATATGACCCAGCTTTAAAGATTTTAAAATATCTAAAAATTCTAAGACGAATCAGTGTTTTTGTTTAATTTAAATTTTCTTTTTTTAGATGATTTTAACTTTCAAGCATTTTAATTAACGCTCCCTCAAATAATTGAATTTAAGTCTTTTTTTTTATATAGAATGAAATTGAATAATCCATTTATCAATCTTTGAATTCTATAAACATAAATGTCTCATAATAATTTTATTCGCGATGGATAATGTTTATTTATTAAACTATTTAGTTTTATTCGGTGCAATTAAGAATAAGTATCTCATCTTTGAGATCAACACCCCAATATCATTTTATGGTTGCCTCCGATCCTTCCAGATATTTTCGCCGCCATATTAAGCAGAATGAATGGTTTAGTAAATAAAAAGTTATTTTTTTAAAAGTACAGATAAAATATACAAGCAAGGATCCAAATATTAGAATATTATCTCTGTTTCTTATTTGCAGTACGTTCTTGAGATTCAAGATTGATTTGAAAAACCAAAAAAAAAAAAAAAAAAGGAAAAAGACAAAGAAAACAAATAAAAATAAATAACTAAAAGAAATAAAAAAAGCAGTAATAATTTGAATCGAAAATGTTTTAATCAGCCAGAGTTCTTGGGGTAAAATGATTTCTTGTTCGTAGTTGGACGAAAAACATATGAGCTTGTAGCGCCGCGAATGTGCAACCCCGGTGTTTTGCATCTGTTACCAAGTTATTTGATCATATTAATGGAGAGTTATGGCCCTATTTTTTGAAGAGCCGATTCTTATTTTGAACCCAGAGAGAGAGAGAGAGAGAGAGAGAGAGAGAGAGAGAGAGAGAGAGAGAGAGAGAGAGTTTTAGCGGTTTTAAGCAGAGTATGATGTCCACCTGGTTTCTATTTTTATGGATACTCTATACTTTTTCTGCAAGGGGTGTATTTACATGAATTGTAAATAGATTTGCATCTTTTAGATATTTCCTTGAAGTGGCCCCAATAGAGGTCGAACTCGGATTTTCATTGAGCATTCTGAGATCCATCTGGGGCTCCTTGTAAAATTTGGTAATGATCCGTTGAGAAAGGACAAATAGAAAATCTAGCCCTTATTTTATTGATTATTTACGAGGGTCTCACGGAGTAACGGCTACTGTAGTAAGGTGTGGACTTGGCTATCCACGTTCAAATCCTGAGCTAGCTGTTGGCATTTTACATCGCAGAAAGGTATGAATCTAACTATTCTCCCCCCAGCGATTGGTAAATAGTAGGGCATATTGGGTTCTTTATCCTTGGAATAACAATCGGTCAAGGAGCAGGTAAAC
Source organism: Sepioteuthis lessoniana (assembly GCA_963585895.1). Classification (NCBI taxonomy): domain Eukaryota; kingdom Metazoa; phylum Mollusca; class Cephalopoda; order Myopsida; family Loliginidae; genus Sepioteuthis; species Sepioteuthis lessoniana. The sequence goes on from OY757910.1 coordinate 131,562,277, forward strand.
TCTGATTTCAAACCTGGAAAGGGGTGGGAGCTCCAATAGGTTATTCCTGTCCAAGACATGCTATATAAATCGGACCCAAACGACAAAACAAGGTCACAGGTTAACTCTAGTCATATCCTCAGTTGTTGATGTAAAATCATATTTTTTATTTAATTACCAGCACAAATTTCAGAATGAAATTTAAAATGATAATCACATAATTAGATAAAGCTTTTAAATAATTAAAAAAATTTAAAAAAGAAAAATAATCAACAAATAAACAAAATGAACAAATCAATTTTACATCTATTCAATTCTACATAGCTGACGTTTAGACCTTGAAACTCAAAGCCTGACGATAAAATATAAATTCGAACGGTAAATACCCTCGAGAAAATGGTGTAACTTTTTTTTTAACAAACAGTTTAGGGGAGATAACAACACAAAATTTCAGGCCATAAAACATCGTCCAAACTTCGTAAAATGATAAAAAAAAAGTATTTAAGAAAACCCATACCGTCTAAACATTAAAAAAAAAAACTCTAGCTGAGGCGTGGGCTAGTTTGTTTGTTTGTTTTATTTATTTATTTTTTTTTTTGAGAAGCAGACAATATGTGGAGACATAGTTCATCATTAGGCGGAATGCTCTACGAAAAAAAGTCAAGGCAATTTTTTGTTGAAGGTACCTCAACTATTTTCATTAGAGAAGACCTTACACATAAACATCTGCCTTAGAAAAAAGGAAAAGCTAATTTTCTTCTCTTCGGTAAAAAATTTTCTCTAAAAAATGATGTATTTCTATGTTGTTATCACTGATATAAAATGTAATTATTACACACTGCTCTCGAGATACGTAATGGGATAATTACAAGAAAAAATGCTATTAGAAAAATCATTGTATTCAAAATGAAGTATCGAAGAAAAAACTAGAATTTTCATTATCCGTGAATCAAAATTTTATCAAAACTATTTTCTTTAATTTACTGGTACATATTTAAAAATCTGATTTTTATTTGATTTGTCATTTTTTAATTGAAAAATGGCGTTTATATGAAAATACATAATAAATATGTAGATAAAAGTAGTAGGATTGGTTTCTAATTTATTCATTTGACTTGACTCCGGAGCGTGGCCCTGGAAAAGGAACAATGGCAGACTTGGGGCCTTTAATTAGGCAACTAGTTTCGACTAGGCTACCTTCGGGTGGGCGAGCTGCATTTTTGTCTCCTTTGTCCCCCTTGTACGGCACTAGACCATGCGTCTAGTTTAAGCCGCAAACTGGCATACGTGCCCGGAGCCACATTTGGGTTCGTGAAACTGCTTGCCTCATCAGGCTCACATTGCACTAAGTGAGCCGATGAGCAGCACTGACAAGCAGGGTTCGAATCTCGATTCGTTCCCGACCTCCCCTCCCCTTTATCCCCACTTTAATCGGCCTTCGGGCTTTTGACCTTGTGTCAAGTCGTGTCTGGTGGGAGGCAGCGACAAATACTTGACGAAGAAAAAAGCCTTTTAGAGATAGATAGATAGATAGATAGTGATAGAGTGGGAGAGAGTGATAGAGTGAGAGATAGAGAGATAGTGTGTACGTTCGTGTGTAAGTGAGTGAAAAAGTGAAAAGAAAACGAGATAAAAAAAGCTTAAACGTTATCGTGAAATTTGGCGGGCCGTTCAGAAAGCACCTCAGGCCGCAGTTTGCAAATAACTGCTGTGTAGAGGTTGGAGAGTTAATTCGCTCAGAAAGTGTTGTTTAAAGTTGGGTATTATTGGGTTTTCAGTCAAATATGTATCTTGCTTCGGCGCGTGGGATTCTGACATTCTAAGAAGTACCTTAATCCAATACATGAAATTGCACCAGACAAAAAGCTACATTCATTGAGAGAATAGCCGATAGGCAAACTATGAGGAACTAAAGTTTAATGACTCTATATACCTTGCTATAAAGTTTTTCTCTCTGATGAAAACTCACATCTATCATTTGCCATTGAATATGACCAGGTGCTTTGTATTGAAATTTAGCAGCAATTATAGCCAGTTTTATAAAAGTGTGTCTTATTTTACACACACATAAGAATGGAGATATGTACGCCAATAAGTTTTGCTATTATATTATGCTTTTAAAGAAAAATAAATGGTATATTGAAAAACTTCGTATGTACAAAAGTAAACTAACAGTGGGTACTTGGTTAACGCTAATATCTATCTATCTATCTATCTATCTATCTATTGTAACAAAGCATTTACAGAGAACCGAACTCCCTATACTAGTAAATGGTAGGGAAGCGAGTTTCATTCTACAGCAAGCAAGTACTATCAATCAATCTATCTGTCTGTCTGCCTGTATGGTATGTAGGTAGTTATGTCTCAATCTCTATACTTCTTGCTTGAAGGCGATTAAAGAATACATATTGGTTTCTTACTAACGTATTACGGGTGGGGAGTCATTATCGACATAACCAGTCAGAAGAACAACAATAGATGCAGTAGCAGAGATAACAGAAAATAGTAGCGGCAGAGAAGAACTAAAAGAAGGTGGAGGATTGAGTATCGTTTAGAAATACCAGAAGAAATAGAAAAGAATCGAAGAGAATAAAAAATAAAATATTACGAAAGAAAAAATCAACAAAAATGTAAAACAACAATTGGAAGGAAGAATTAAAAGCAAAGAAGAAGAAGAAGAAGAAGCAGAAGAAGAAGAAGAAGAAGAAGAAGAAGAAGAAGAAGAAGAAGAAGAAGAAGAAGATTATAACCTTGTAAGAATAAATAATACAAAAGCAAAAAAAAAAAAAAAATACAGGAAAAACAGAGAAGTGAAAAAAGAAGAAAAAAAAATTAATAAAAGATGAAACAAACAACAAAGAATACAGCAGAGATGAATTAAGTGGTGAATAATAGAAGAAGAAGAAGAAGAAGAAGAAGAAGAAGAAGAAGAAGAAGAAGAAGAAGAAGAAGAAGAAGCCATTTTAACTGCATTAGAATGTTAACACTAACACCGCTTCTTTTTGCTCGGGTCAATTTCCTCTTAATCTTAAATGTTTTCTCAGTCTTTTTCGAAGAAATATTGCGCAACGCCTGAAATCGATTTGTTATTGACCTGGATGCGAACATTTTCTAGAAGAAATCTGCAATTGTTATTAATAACACGTTTAAAAATATTCAACTGACGTCAATTAAAATCCGTATATTTTTTCTTTTTTTTTTGTCTCTTTTAACAAGAAACAATTTTTGAATAGCTGAAGTTATTTAGTCAAAATCTAATCAGTATAACTCATTTGGTAGAATGAAAACTAGTTTTCTTCCATTGGTTCATAGAGTTATATCATTTAGCATTTTGTTGTACCTTATTTTTCAAATTCCTGTCTCTTTGCAACAAGTATGACAGAACTAATATAAAGTATTATCATCAACTGTATCTCAATCATTCAATTCTAAAGTTTTTTTTAAAAAAAGGATGATTTCAAATTTTGCGAAAAGTATTAGTTTATGGAATTCATTTTTAAACCCCAAAATAGCTCATGGTTTTCAAAATTATATTTGAACTTCAGCCTCATAGAAAAAGTAATCTTTTATAGGACTTTAAAATTTTTAAATTCTAATGTGTCCTTATAATTTTGATTTGTGTCAGACTGAGCAGACCTTTGAAAATATCTACTTCAATAATTAAAAGTTATGTGATATTTATATCGTCATTAGTGAAAGACAATCTTTAATTTGTGCGTTTATAGATAATAAAGCGTTTTTTTTTAATTATCCTATTGTAGAATTACAATCCTATTTTCTCAAATATCCATTTGATAAGTGTTTCTTCTTTTTCATCGATTTTTGTTTTTGGTAAGGAGCATTGTGCAGTGGAAAAGGAAAAATGGATGAATCAGATGGCTTGTATTTTGCTTGGATCTAATGAAAAAGCACTACATCCACTATTATAAACAAATTAGTAATATAATACGAATAAACAGATAGGCAAATCACAAAATGGACACAAAAGAGATAAACTAAAGCTTCCTTTTTTCTTCTACTAATCTGGGTTTTCACTATCAGGAAAAGATTCTTCAGTTTCTAAGCCTGTCATATAAATGAAACGAGATATTTTCTTATTCAAACGAATGACGTAATGTTCAAGTTTAACAAACTGTTATTCTCTTCTGGACGACTTCTAACTTTGAAATCTGAGATGTAAGTCTTGTTAATACTGATATAAACTAGTATTGCAGAATAGCGTAGAAGCATCTAGAAAGAAAAAGGTAAGTTTATTCTACAAATTTCTGATTATAACTTACATTATGAATGCAAATTCTTAAACGTAAAGGGGGGTGTCCTCGTGGTATAATGGTTAAAGCGATGGACAGCGGAATCGTAGTAAGCGAGTTCGTACTCCAGTCGTGCTATTACGTTCACTTTCGGGCAAACTTCCTTATCCTCCCCCCCAGCTATGGGTTAAATAGTACCACTACTGTTCTACTAGGAGAATGGCTTTGGCATTAAATAACCTACAAAGGTTGATATGCCATTAAACAAAGAAACCTTAAACGTAAAAGAGTGGATCGTTTGTTGTATGCACTGGTCGTTTTAATTAGTACGTGTATTCTCTTATTTTACTTTTAGTTTTCCTCTCTTGGAAGTATACAGTGTAATCCCTGTGAAAAGAGCATTCCTAATAAACGACCGCAGGGTATGGTATAACCACAAATATACGTCCTATGAAAACTGTCTGATAGAAACATAAATAAACCAGGGACTCAAATGACTGATTTGAGTGATATTATCGGCAGTTGCTCCCTTGATAGCCAACAAAGAGGATTTGTTCATAGTTATGTTAATGTTAGCCGTTCTAATTTAAGGTACACATGAGAAAAAGACAACAAATACAATACACCAAATTGTGAGTATCATGATATAACAATAAGTCAACAAAAATGTAATACGTTGCTATTTAAAAAAAAAACTACCCCCAGAGGAGTTATAAAAAAACAAATGCTCGAACTTTGGGAGGAATCTGCTAGGTTTAATACACGCCAAAGACTTGTGGACCCAACAAGATCACTTTTTAAGAAAGGACGGTTTCCAAACCTTGAAATGCAAGAAATATGCCATCAAATAAAACCATGAATAAAATGTTTAACAAGACCTGATCGAAGGAGCCGAAACACAAAAAATTAAAAACCACAACATAACGGAACCCAACAGCATCACCACAACAACAATTATAACATAAGAGGAAAGAAACAGTAGTGATGATAAAGACAATCATAAACAAGAAGAAAGACTTACGATCGTTAAAGAATCAAGACTGGGAAAAAGTTAAAGTAGAAACCAAAAGAGTAAATAAATGATTAAAAAATATCCAAATGGACATCACTATATTTATATTTTTGACTTATGTAGGGACAAAGGTAGTCCGTGAAAAACTTGGTATCCCACGAATGAACCGGAATAAAAAAAAGACAAACAAAATCTTTTTAGGAAGTGAGACGCGAAAAACAAACAAAAAAACTGCGGAGACATGCAAAAGTAGGTAGGAAAGGAAAAAAAAAACAACAACAGATAATGACCTAATGGACTGAAACAAGCGAGAAATGACCAAAGAAGCAGGAAAGACAGATAATAAAATTGGAAGGAATAAACCGAAAAATATTGGCTTAGGAAGAGATATTCAAAGAAACAGGATCCACAAATACAAGCAAAGCAAGATATTAAAAAATAACGAGTGAAAATTCTACCAACAAATCAATAAAGAAAGAGTGAAGAATATCAAGTAACCGAATGCTAATGAAACACAACATTTCTGGAGCAAATTATAGGAAAAGAAACAATAGAAAGGCTGAATAGTTAAATAACATGGAAAATGAAAGACAAGGCATCGAAGACGGTCCCAAGGCTGAAATACATCTGGATTCACTAAAGGAAATTGGAAATCACAAGAGCACGATGGAATATATGGATTCTGGTTTAAAAGATTCTCTTTTATCCATAACAGATCAGCACAGCAACTTAACAAATGCCCACGAGCGGCAAGAATACTTGAATACGTGACAAAAAAGAATACTTTCCTGATTAAGAAAACCAAAAAAAGGAAAAAAATGTTAACTAACTATTGAACGATAACGTGTTTACTTATGGTGTGGAGGATTCTAACTGCACAAGTAAGATGAGAGATCTATTAATTGCTTGAAAGTTGTAGGCTATTTTCAAACTAGAAATGATAACGCTATGGAACTGCCAGAATAAATGAGCTGTTATTTAAAAACCAGCATATAGTAAGGAAGTTAATGACATAGCAGAAAAAATGTAGGTGTGACACGAACAAACTACTACAGGTATAAGATATGATCCCACCAAAAAAGTTTATTAGAGTGTTTGAATATGTTCAAAATATCAAATCAAATCCCAAACTATATCGCAGCAGCTATGAAGAACATTAGAAAGAATATATATAGCAGGGACAAAAATATAAAGTGAGCTCTTCCAAAGTGACTCATTATCTCCTCTACTATTAATTATAGCAATAAGGAATCTAAATTATAGGGTAAGAAAATGCAAAGAAGGTTACAGATTTACAAAAGTCAGAAAAAATAAACAATTTTATGTAAAATAAGACTTTTGCCAACTAGAAACTCCCAAACAAATTACTAAAATCTACAGCCATAATATAGGAATTGAACTTAGTATTGAAAAATGTATTTTGACAATTAGAAATAGAAAAAAAGGAGAAATAACTGAGTGAATAAAGCTGCCAATTAGGAAAACCTCCGAACAATTAGAAAAAAAAAACTGGGAATACGTGAAATTATTAAAAGTGGTATCCTACAAGGTAAACTGATATGAAAGAAAAGTAAGAAAACCTTCATTCGAGGGAGACTAGCTCTAGAAATGAACAGATGCCTACAAGGCGCACAAGTACCAGACTGGATGACGAAAGGAAAGACTATATTAACCCAAAAGGACCCAAGCAAAGGAACCGCTCCAAACAATTACAGACCAATAACTTGCCTACCAATGATATGGAAAATACTTACAGCACGAATAAGGGAAGAGATTTACTACTCGTTAACAAGCCGTGGATTGTTCCCTGACGAACAGAAAGGATGCCGTAAAGGATCCAGAGGCACAGCAGAATTACTTTATATAGATTAACACATCCTAAATGAGAGCAAGACAAGACGGAAAAATCTAGCTATGGCCTGAATTGACTACAAAAAGGCTGGATATAAAATAGCCTCAAAATGTACAAAATATCACATGAAGTCATAAACTTTATCGAAAAAAACATGAAAACCTGCAGAGGGGAGCTGACAGTAGAAGGAAGAAGCTTAGCTGAAACAAAGATCCAAAGAGGTATTTTCCAAGGAGATGTACTATCACACTTACTATTCATAATTGCCATGATGCCACTTAACCACACACTTAGAAAATGCACAGCCGGAAACAAACTTAGTAAATCGCAAGAGAAGATCAATCATCTAATGTACATGGATGACATTAAACTATTAGCAAAAAATGAAAAAGAACTGGAAACTCTAATTCACGCCGTTAGAATATTCAGTCAAGACATAGGAATCGAATTTGGCATAGAAAATGTGCCATGCTAGAAATGAAAAGCGGCAAACTACATATGACTGATTGGAATAGAACTACCAAATCAAGAGAAAATCAGAACGCTCGGAAAAAATTAAACCTACACATATTTGGGTAAATTGGAGGCTGACACCATCAAACAAGTGGAAATAAAAGACAAAATTTAAAAAGAATATCTCAGGAGAACTAGAAAACTACTCGAGAAAAAACTCTCTAGCAGAAACCTTGTCAAAGGAATAAATACTTGGGTTGTGCCCCTCGTTAGATATTCAGGACCTTTTCTCAAGTGGACCAGAGATGAACTTAAACAAATGGATCAACGAACAAGAAAACTAATGAGCATAATGGAATAAGGCATTACATCCCAGAGACGACATAGACGGACTATATGTATCTAGAAAAGAGGGAGGAAGAGGACTTGCCAGCATTGAAGACAGCGTTCACGCATCGATACAACGGCTCGAAGACTACATAGAAAAACGCGAACGAGGACTGATTACCGCCACCAGAAACGATACTGACAACACGATAGACGATAGAATGCCAATAAATTGGAAACAAAAAAATTGAAAAAAAAATCAAATCTATGGCTGCTTTAAACGACTAATAAACACCATCTCACACCGGAAAACCTGGACCTGGCTAAGAAAAGAAAAGCTGAAGAGAGAAACAGAATCCCTCCTAATAGCAGCACAGAACAACGCCATAAGAACCAATCATATCAAAGCGAAAATAGATGAGACTCAACAACATAGCAAATGTAGACTATGCGGCGACAGAGACGAAACGATCAATCATATAATAAGCGAATGCAGCATATTAGCACAGAAGGAGTATAAGACGAGACACGACTGGGTTGGCAAGGTGATCCACTGGGAGATCTGCAAGAAATTTACATTGGACCACACTAACAAAAGGTATATGCACAACCCAGCACCTGTCCTAGAAAATGACACACATAAACTCCAGTGGGACTTTGACATACAAACGGATCACCTAAACTCAGCCAGAAGACCAGACCTTATAATAATCAACAAAAAAATAAAGAGAATTTGCAAAATTGTGGACTTTGCTGTCCCAGCTGACCACAGAATAAATCTGAAAGAATGTGAAAAGAAGGATAAGTACCTCAACCTTGCTAGAGAATTGAAAAAGCTGTGGAACATGAAAGTGACGATTGTACCAATTGTGATTAGTGATTTTGGCTCAATAACTAATATATTATTAAAGGGACTGGAGGATTTGGAAGTTGGTGGACGAATAGAAACCATCCAAACTACTACATTATTGAGAACGGCCAGAATACTAAGAAGAGTCCTGGAGACTTGAGGAGACTTGCTGTCACTCAAACAAAGAGTGAAATACCATCAACTAACGCTGATGTGAAAAATATTTCTATATTTTCCAAATAATGATAAAAAGTTTGGAAGAAGATGAAATCTAATTGAAATAAAATAATAGAATAAGCTTGACAGACTTGAAATGCTGATGGAACTTGCTCTCACTTTTTCTCTGGTGAAAGTCCACAAACCATATAAGTGTGATAAATGAAAATAATATATATATGCAGAATAAATAGATAGGCCGTTTGACTTCAATTTTTATTTAGTTCTTTCAGAGCAAAATGAAATCATCTCTCATAGAAGAATACATCACAGACGCACAACAACAACGATTATTCCCAAAAAGGATAATAGCGACGACCAAGTGGAGCAGGGGAATAATAGAATGAGCTGACCTTGGATATTATCATAATTGATCAATTTCATGCTTTTTGTGCATTATTTCCAAAACTTAAAAAACCCATCAGGTAGATGGAAGGAGGTGTATGGCGTACAACCAAACAACCCGGTTTCCATAGAGACAGATTGGCGTCGGGACACAAAAGACCATTTTACAATTTATTGATTTATATCAGTTATTTAAATATTTTTTCAGACGTGACCGAACCAAAAAGCCGGGAAATGTAGAAGGGTGGACACCTCTACCTTCATCTCAAATATATATATATATATAGAGAGAGAGATGGAGTTTGGTGTACTTTTGTATGTATGTATACATGTACCTCAGACAATGCCGGTTTTCATACATTCCTTTGTATTTATCTCCTCGACTAGTCTATGCCAATTACTTTCTACTCCGATGTTCAAATATTCTTTTCTGACTTTTAATCATGATCTCTACTGATCTTGCTCAGTTTTTCTTTTAGAATTCATTTTTATATGTGAGGAGTTTTCAAAAAGTATCGAAACTGTTGCTGTATTTACCAAGAAACAAGTAACATCACACGGAGTCGAATCTTTTGAGTATGGAGTGAGCAGCACTGAAACAATTCAGTTTTTCACCAAATTATATAGGGACTGCAGATACGTATATTTCGGGTAATAAAAGAAAAAGAAAAAAATATTGTATTTTTATACATCAGCGTTGTTGTCTTTCTCTACTATACAACATCATCGATCATCGTCATCGGCGTATTTTCATAAAGAACCAGAGCGCCATCAGGCAAGAACAGACGACCGTCGCTTAACCGACAGAAAAAAATAGGTAGGTGACTTTCGTTTTTGCCTTTTTAGCGCATTCATATATTAAAAAAAAGATTGTAATATAGAAGCCAGGCTTTCAATTGACCTTAAACTATCAATTATACAGAGTTGACATTACAGTTAATTTATTTTTTAGATTATCTACACTTCCTCTCCAATAATATTCTATTTCTTTAACAATAAAAAATGTTGCCGTTACGTTTAGTTTTGTGAGTTACCGAATGAAAAAAAAATGTAAATCAATGGTGCCCAAGTATGAGAGGGACTGAAGACTAGAGACAGATTAAAATTTGTGTCATTTACAATTTTAATATGACACATAAGATGGTGTGGGGGGGGGGTAACGTTTATATTCTTTTTAATTAATCTGTGAATTGTGATCGATGTTTGGTGTGTGTGGTGAAAGCGGCTGCTGCTTAGAATAATGTCAAAACTATACGAAACGTGAGGTAGTTTTAAAATGGGGAAAGTATTTCTATCTCATATGGTAATTTGTGTGGGTCCGTCTCTAACAGAATTAGAGACCTATTGATCGGCTCATTCACGATGGCACCCAACGAACACCTTCGAGTGGCGTTCATTGAAGAATGGGAAATTACCAATACGGAGTGGGGCCATTAGGGAAAATTGTATTGGCTGTTCCGTTAGACTCTAGCGATTCTAACCGTAAAATCTGGAGCGTCAAAGGCCGACTTTCCAGATTTCAAATATAGTATGCTCGAAATCAAGCAGTAATGTGTGTTATGAATCCAAGCAGAAAAAATATTTCGTATTGGTTGAATATCATTTACCGCAGTCAGTTTTAAAACCGAGGCGAGTTTATTGCCATTGATTAGTTGGTTATGCATTGAGGTTTCACCGTGTGTAAAATACAGCTCGAAGGAAAACACATATTTATTTGTTTTTAATTATGGAATTATTGTATCTATTCATGGTGACTGAGAACATTTATGATAAAAGAAAAGAAAAAACAACAACAAAAAAAAAAACAATAACAAAAGTTGTGCAAATATAAACATGCTGTTGTCATAAAAAGGAACTGTTTCTTTGGCAATGATATCTGGGCGATATTTCCAAAATGAACTGTAGGGATTTCATCAAGGTTTTATCATGATTGTTTATTTTGTTGTTGCTGCTTTTTTTTTTTTTTGTACGCTGAACCGTCAAGTTATAAAGAATTATAGAGAGCGTCGGAAAATGTTTACTAGTGAACATTTTGAAAAACGGGATGGTGAGGAATATTTGATATTGACTTAAAGATCCCTAGGCCATGCCGTGTAAATTGCGCAGGTGGCAAAGTTGGAAATACAACTGTTGCCTTAAGTAAACAGGGCGCAGATGCCCAGGCAGAAATGCTGCATAAGTAACGTAAGTGGCATAACAAGAAGTGCACCAGTTTCTTAATGTAAAAAGGACGCAGGTTTTCCCCTGCAGAAGTCTCATGTAAATTGTGTGGGTGGCTAGAAGGAGGTGTGAACACATGCAATGCGTAGGCAGTTGGTGTCACCACAAGGATTTGCGTAAGAGTCCGGAAAATTATATAAACTAGTGAAGATTTCGACCCGGGTTGAACGAAGAGGAAACGGTTCACAGAAGACCCCTACTGTTACCCTTGTGTGTTTGCAAGCTCGGCCGTCTTCGACTCTTACTCTCACTCTACTCATAAAGTAAAGTTGGCGACCATAGTCGAGGGTAACCCGAAGGCTCCCTTTTCGATAGCTACTACACCAATGTGTAAGGGAGGGCGCTACTCCTTTCTTGGATTGCTCTACTTTACTCTTGATCCGTACCTTATAATGCTGAGTGTTAAGCAAGGAGGCATCAAGTACCATTTTTTGAGTCTTTGGTATGACTCGACCTGGGATTGAACCCAAGTCTCCCGGGCCATTGGCGAACACACTAACCCCTGATGCAATGGGGAGGTAATGCTGTTGGGTTGGCATCCCCCGGGACTAAACTCATCTCGTTTTTTTCCATTTTCTGTACGAAAACAAGAACACGACTCGGGAAGATGACCCCCCCCACACACATATGTATATTTATCTAACCTCTTCACCTCGGGCTGGATGTGACACAAAGTTATTTTCAAGTGGAGCAATTCTGGCTTGAATAAAAGTGTTGAACAAACCAAAGCTAGAGAACTTTGTCTACCTTACTATTTACCCATAGCAGCGAAAATGAACAGATGGATTCAAGCTTTTCCTCAGTGAATTAAGGTGAAGTGAAACATAAACAGTCTCATCTAGGATTTGAACTCGTATCGCTGATACCATTGATGACGACGATAATCCTTACACAAAACACGCATCCATAAATACACGAACTGGTATATAATTTGGAAGAGTGCACCAATTTATAGTAAGCATATCTGCCTTAAAGTCAGCATTGAATATCTTGGATTTTATTTTGTCTGAACATCGACTGTTAAAATCCAGTTGGGTTGGTTGGTTGGTTGGGTTTTATGCCATATCAACCTTTGTAGGTTATTTTACACCAAATCCATTTTTATGTAAATAATCAGTTCTATTTCAAACAATTCAGTTTAGCATGAGTACACAGTTTAATTGACAAAAGCATTTCTATTTCAACATATTCAGTTTATTCAGTTATATATAACAATTCAGTTTAGTGTAAATACAGTTTCAATGTCAAAAACAGTTCTATTTCGAATAATTCAATTTAACATAAGCACGCAGTTTAAATGTAAGTACGGTTTAAGAGTCAAAAACATTTCTATTTCAAGCTATTCTGTTTAATCGAACAATTCAGTTTAGCATAAGTATGCCGTTAGTTCTATTTAACCCATAGATAGGACCCTATCAGGTGCTACCACGCCGGGCCAGAGTGGACCTGGGAGCAATGGCAATAAAGGGGTGCTCCGTATTCCCCAAAGCTCCAGCATTACTGGGACCTCACCATCAGACTGTTTAGTGTCATATCCAGGACACTCATTTGCGGGGTCTTACCCCTCTGCAGAGGTGCAATCAGTGTATTCTACAGTCCCGGCCGACTGAGCAATACACAGTTAAATGTCAAACAATTTTATTTCAGATAATTCAGTTTAGCATAAGTACACATTTTAGACGTCAAAACAGTTCCATTTCGAGCAATTCAATTTAGCATTAGTACACAGTTTAAATGTCAAAACAGTTCTATTTTAAACAATTCTGTTTAGCATAAATACGCAGGTTAAATGCAAAATTCAGTATAGAGAAGGAAGCACGGTTTAGTTCTATTTAACCCATAGATAGGACCCTTATCAGGTGCTACCATCCCGGGTCAGAGTGGACCTGGGAGCAATGGCAATAAAGGGGTACTCCGCATTCCCCAAATCTCCATCATTACTGGAACCTCACCATCAGATTGTCATATCCAGGACACTCATTGGGGGGGGTCGGTTTATTCTACAGCCCCAGCCGACTGGGCAACTAGTTGGGTTATGATGTTCCCTTTCGGACTAATAATCTTAGAAAATGTATGGAAAGCCCCAACAACAAAAAGTTAAATAGTACCACTAATTTTCTTCAAAGAAGATGAGCTTGATTTTAAAACATCAAAGATTTTGATATGCCATTAAATCAAGAAAGTAAAGCAAACTGAGTGTTAGGGAAAGAAAACATGTGCCCAGTCAGCTAATTGATAGAAACATCTATCAAGAAAGTGAGAGATGCATATATATATATATATATATATATATGCACATTTGCGTGTGTATTGTGTGTATTGTGTGTTTGTGCGTGCGCGTTCATGCGTGTGTTATATGTGTATGTGAGAGAGAATATGTGTGAGTATATATATGAATGTCAGTGTGCTTATACATCTTTTAGATAGTTCTATATAACAGCAAACTGTATTTCCGATTATCTTTTAACATCTTTTCCGGTTTTGCTTTTTTCATATTATTTGCCGGCTTTAGAATTAAAATATCTAATCAATTTTTGTTCTGCTTTTATTCTTCCATCGGTTCAACTAACTTGTTCATTTGAAGTGATCATATTGTCTTATTGTGTAACAATTACAAGCAGAAAATTTATTTATTTACTTATTTCTTGTTTGCTAAATAACTTGTTGATCAAAATAATTTCACCCATTTTTACAAATTTAATTTCTTATAAAAGGAAAATTTAATTACTTGAAACTCATTTCTACACACATTGCAGAAGAAGCACTTTTTTCATTATTAGATTTTGGATTTAATATGTATCTGCACACATATATACTCATACACACTATATATATATATATATATATATATATATATATATATATGTGTGTGTGTGTGTGTGTGTGTGTGTGTGTGTGTGTGTGTGTGTGTGATATCTATCTATTTATTTATCAATTCATCTATCATAATTTTGAGTTTTTATACACCCAGTTTTCATCCGTCATCCTTTGTAATATTGACCTAGTCTCACCTGGCATTGATAGCAAATTTTAACTTCACTTTCACTTGTTAAACGAACAAGAAAGATGTTCCGGTGATATAAAAACACAGGAGAAATCGGGTTATTTTTTAAAGGTTATGGGTTAATTCCAGGGATGTTAATAATGGTTATGTTCAGTTGAAGCGATGGAGGGGAAATTTGAAGTGTGTTGCTTGAAAAGGTCGCCTTGCTTGAACGTGCCAATTTGTCAAAGACAAAAGTATTATAATCTCACTTATCGAAGAGAGAAAAAACACCCCAGCGCTGAGAAAAAGCGCTTTTACATTTAAACTAAACTTGTTGCATTTTCATTCGAAAAGTAGCGAATGAGATAGAGAAAAAAAAAGCAATAAAAGAAATTGATAAACAAAAAAAAATAAAATGATGAATAAAAGATTGGAAGCGTTTTCAAACAATAGAGAAATAATCGTCCGTCTCATTTTAAAAGAGATTATAAATAAACAGATATGTGGATAGAAATACAATGATCTATATACACTTACTTAATTACAAATATTGTACTTTAGTCTTGCATAGAAAAAAAATGCACTATGCGCTATGGCATATTCTCTTTAAAAGGATCAATCCAAAGTTGAAAATCACTGTCCAACTATCTCATATATGAAAGAAATTAAGTATATATATATATATATATATATATATATATATATATATATATATATATATAATAAATTTATGCTTCTAGCATGGACTCGCTTGAATCTCTCTCCCCCTCTCTCTTCATTCGTCCCACCTATTATTGTTTGCTGATCTTCTTGCTGGCTTCTAGTGTGCGCACAGAGTTGATTAATGTCTTTTCCGATCAGCCATTCTTTAGTCGAGGGTGGGAGTGACCCGAAGGCTCCTTTTCAATAGCTACTAAATCGAGGTGTAGAGGAGGATGCTACTCCATTCCCAGGATTGCACCACTTTACCCTTGCTCCTCACCCTATAGTCTTGAATGCTAAGCAAGGCAGAATCAAGTATCCTTTTTTGAGTCTTTGGTATGACTTGACCTGGGATTGAATCCTGATCCTGGACCATTGGCGAACACTCTGCTCATTAGGTCAACACTGGTGTGTAAATATGTGGAAGTTCATAGAACATCATTTATGAATTCATTTTTCTTCTCCAGCTGAAGTTCCCATCTAGCCATTTCTCCGAGCACTTTTTTAAAGTTAAGTGGGTGCAGCCATTTCATAGTACGGACTCAGCGACACCTCAGAAGAATTCTTATTTTATTTTATGAGAAAAATTAGTTTTCCCCTCAGCCAATAGCCTGTCATGAACAGGTTATGACTTTCCAATCTGTATGTTGACATCACTTTCAGCATATGTGATATGGCTACCAAAGTATTTGAAATGGTCTCTTAATTTCTTAGGCTTGTCCTTATATGGGAAGGCTGGAATTTTGTTGGTTTTTCTGAATCTTCATGAGAAATGTCTCATTATTTCTTTGTCTATAGATGCAGGTCTAACATTTTTCAAAAATATAAGGTCTGCTGAAATAAATATTATTACAAAAGTGAGTAATTTTAAAGATTTTTCTTTTATATGAAATTATTTGGTCTGTATTTTGATTTATCATTATTTTACACTGAGCTCTCTTTTGGATTTTGAATTACATGGATATTGTAGAAAGAAAATCCCAAAATAGAATCATCCCCACCATCGGCTCACTTGGCGTTGGATAATATATATATATATATATATATATATATATATATATATATATATATGTGTGTGTGTGTGTGTGTGTGTGTGTGTGTGTGTGTTGAAAAGGTAAACGAAAAACTATATACTTTGGTGTGGATGAAATTTTTTTGTATTTACATGGCCGACACGTGTTTCGATTACAATTTTGCCTCCATACTAGGTATTCTATTTAAGATTATTTTAAGAATAGAAATAAGAATAAAATAATAATAATAGAAAGTATGTTATTCACTCAAGCTAAAAAGTCGTCTTCAGGGCAAATATTTTGAATTTTAGGAAAAAACGAGTTATACAGGAAAAATATTCTCCAAAGTAAATACGATAAATTTTCATCCACACCAAAGTAAATATTTTTC